>VXBA01003624.1:44279-169718 GCA_013399895.1 Serilophus lunatus | reverse complement strand
CGAGGCCTGCTGCGTCCGGCGGGCAGCGAAACGGGGGGGCGAGCAAGGTGCGGCCTCTCCTCCTCCTCCTCGGGCCCCTCGACCTTCACAGCCGGCTGGCTCGGGGGCGGGCGCTGCGCCGGTCTCTGCTGCCTGCGCTCTTTTGTCCCCTCCGCCCCCTTGAAGGGAAGAGGCGGTGGGTGCGAGTGTGTACCGAAGGTCGAGGATCGCTTCGGAATTGCGCCTCTGAGTTATTCGCAGCCAAACTGCTGCTGTTGTCAGACAGAAGGACCCCCGCGTGTAGAGGGAGCTTCCTTAATCATCGCGGAGGGGACCTGCGAGTACTGGGTTGGTTTCTTCAGCGTCGGGGATTATGGATAGCTTTTGGCAGTATTCCACTCTTAAAATGACTAAAATATTCCGCTGTGGTTTTAGCAAGTTTGAGATGCTTTGGTTTGCAGCTGACGATTCTGAAACATTATTTTCAGGTGAAATTAGAGAATGGCAGGAAACGTCCAAAAAATGGAACAGCTATTAAAGGGGGGGGAGTGCAGGCTCCTTGTTCTCTCCCTCTCCGACTTTGGGAGAAGTCTCCATGTGAACACTTTTTTTTTTGCCTTGCAATCTGTAACCTTATTTGAACCTTTCAGTCCGCTGAGATTAAATCGTGGGTGTAATGGTTTTTGCAATCAGGAAAGCAACAGCAAAAAAACCCAAACAAAAACAAACAAACAAAACCCCAAACACCCGCGCTCTAACAAAACCAAACAACAGTTATGATGACCAGTTTGCCATTTGTGCATGTTTTGCTGCTGTGGGTTGTACACTTGCACGTACTTTAAGTATTGCCCTGGCTTCTGCCCGTGCTGGAACTGATCCATGTTTAAACGTTAGGGCTCTTTCGGACTTTCCATAAGAAGCCTGGAGGAGGGAGTGTTGTCTCCTAGCCCAGCGACCGTATTCACAAAGCTGTGCCTTCTCTGAGGCACTGTGACCTGTTTTAACTGAGCCAGAGCAACCTGTGATGACAATAAGAAAATTATATTAAGCCATGATTATAGCTTGCTTCTCTGTTTCTCTCAATCAGCATCATTATAAGGGAGGAAAACCAGAATGGTAAAAATGCTAATGGAAGGCAAGGGTTTTCAGCTTTTACTGTGAGCGATTGAGTGAAGACCAGGTGGCTGTGTGAATAGATAGAATGGATAGAACTTCAATTTCTGTCGAAATAAAACAAAAGTTTCTGTCAGTTGCATGAATGAACTCCCACTTGCCAGCAGATTTAACTGCATTATGGGTGACAGTAGTGGAAAGAAGTAGGATCTCTCTGGATCTAGTACAAAAAAACCCCCAAAAATCCCAGCCAGACAAAAATCTTCTGTTTCATCTTTTGTTCAGTTATGAACAAAAAGTTCTTAGCAAAATGTGGTGCCTGTTCTGGAGCATTGGGTAGCACACCAGAATGCTGAGGAAGCATTAATATGATCAGGCACATACATTTATAATTGTGCTGTTCCATGTTTGTTTTGTGCATGCATAAAACCCCAGAGAAACACCAAGTTGTTGCTGGAGCCTCTGAGGATCTGACTAGTTTATTCCGGAGTCCTGACTAATGGAGCAGCACCAGCACATGATCTGCAAGTTTTGCCATGTATATTTATGGACTTTAACTTGGCGCTCTCTTGGTTTGTGGGACACAGGTGAGAGTTGGTGGGAGTAAGCAAACTTGGATGTACCAGAGAGCGAGATCAGATTGGAAAGATTTGCCTGGAACTGTTGGGAACTCCTGTTGTTCCTCTCTGCTGCAGCTCACGCCTGAGCTCCTCGCTGCTTCACACACGTTCTGTCTCCTGTAACAGATTACCAGCTGCTTTTGTAGAAGTAATTTGATCCTAATCTTTCCATGTGCTCTGAGGATTTTATTTGTACTCCAGCCAATCTACTTTGGGATAGAATAATGAGATTAGTATCGCAGAAATCAGTGCAGGTTAAATATTTTTGCTTTAAATGTGCGCTTGGTCAATACTGTTGTTTCTTACTGTTGTCACCATAATTCTGAAAAGGAAAAATGTTAAAAAGTATCTGTTGTGATAGACTGTAAGTTGAATGCAAGATAGTTCCTTATTTTTTTTTTTTTTTCAAATAGCTCGGTAGAAAGAATTCTCCTAATGAATGCTATTGAGGCAGCATCTCCAGTGTCAAAAGAAGTTAAAAACAAGCCTTTTACCCTTTCTAAGGGCTGTGCATGTGTTTCTTAGTAAGAATTTCGTATGTTGCTTAGAATTTTCCTTGGGGAACAAGAGATAATTAAGGGGGAAGGCAGTGTATATTTATTTGAAATCTATTTGTTTCTGAAGTCTTTAAAATTTTCTTGATTTCTAGAGTAGGGGTGATGTAATACTCATGCTAGAAATCAGAAGTAGCATTTGTGAGACATCATTAATTTTGAGTTGTCTGAATATAGTACTTTTTGAGTGACATTCAAGACAAGGTTGGTGGAGTGTTTCACGTTACTGCAGAAAATTACATGTTCTTTGTTAAAAAATTTAACTACATGCCTTTCCCCGTGCCTCAGTAAAAATGAGTCCTCTAATAGGTCTCCAGTATCTTTGAATAACCCTGTTTTAACTCTTACAAATTTGATTTCACACACTGCTTATTTCACAATACTTCCACATTAATGCAAGGATAGACCGGTGTAACTGGTCTGTAGCTATCAGAAGTCCTGAGAACCACAATATGGAGCTGTGTTTTAGCCTGTTGGTCAGAGAAATGCTGTTGATAGGCTGTTTTAACTAGATCTGTCCTCGTTTTGAAGTGTTCCTTTTCTCCAGATGCACCTGGCAGTTCTGTCTCTGTGGGAAGCTTAGTGTTCCCACCAAGATGAAAGAATAAAGACACTTAAGTTGCATGTAAAATGACCAAAGGCTTGCTGGTGGCTTCCCAGTGATGGTTATATTGTTCCTTGCTTCTGCTGGAAATGGGATTGTAACTTGTGTGCTGCATAAAGGCAATGAAAAGGAACAGATTCCAGTACTCACTGCACACTAAGTGGTTTTTCAGAGTTACCATCAAAACGTGGGAAGTAGGAGAACTGCTTTCTGGTCACTCCGTGACAGCGATGGCATGTCACTTGTAGGCAGCTCAGTGGATTTACGAAGCTCCGTGGTGCTGGAACAGTACAACTGGTTTGTGGTCTGCAGTGCCTGTGCTCTGAAGGAATGTATCTGTGGTCACATTTGTATCCTTAAAACTCCATGAGCAATGCCATTGCCACCTTGGAATGCTGCACCTGTATGGAGGGCTCAATTTTGTGGATTCAGTTGTGGGCTCAGTTGTACTTGGAGAGATAAAAATCTCGAGAATGAGCTTCCTGTTAACACAGGCCTTCCAAGATACCAGTTGGTGGCTGATTCAAAGCCTTCCTGCTTACTCTGTGGTTTGACTGAGATAGCTGTGAGTTTACAAGCACTTTTATTTTACTTTTGTAGTGAATAACGTGATATCTCCTAAAATAAATTTCAGGAGTTCACTGCTACTATTCTTTGTTTAAAACTGCCCTTTATTTGAACTTTGATTCATCAATATTTCTCTTTTTTATTGGAGCGTATTGATTACAGTGCAAAAAGTCATGCTGTATAGTCATCCTGCTTATGGTTGACCAGCTAAGAGGCTTATTGATAGCACAAACAGATTAGCTCAGAGATAATTCTTAGATTCAATTATGTTGGCAGATTTGCTTTAGTTAAATCGGTGAGTGGCCATACTGGAGTTGATTCTTTGCCTTACCTTACAGCTCCTCTGGATGGGATTGTTTAACCTTGCAGTTCTTTAGATGCTGAAAACCCAAATCACACTTCTGTTCTCCAACTCTCATGTTTTCTTGTGTGCATTTTTAAAAGTATTTATATAGATTAAGAATTAAGTATTAAATATTTTATATATTAATATGTTAAAGCCCAGTTGCTTTTCACTTGCATTTATAGCAGAAGTTCAGAACATTGCAGGAGAGTACTAAAAAGGGGGAAGGAAATGTGAGAAGAGCTTGGTTTAAAAGCTCTTGCAAAGTTTCGTTATTGTCTTGTTTTGACATTAGACCATGTTGTTGCTGAGCAGAGCAAATTTTCCCATGGCTATGGATTCCCTCTTCTGTCCCCTTCCTTATTATGGTGCTGGGAAGTCCTGAACTCTTAGGAGGTTAATTTTCAATCGTATTCTCTGTCCTCTGGCAGCTGAGCAGCTGTTTGCAGTGAGGCAAAGGAAGCAATAAAAGTGGATGAGACTTTGGTATCAGGAGAGAAACTGCTGCACTCCAAGCTGTGATATAAGCAACAGTGGTTGTGTGTTGGTAGATGAGATGCTGAGGCTGACAATAACCTGCTGCATATTTGTGTGCTGATGGCACGTTTTGACTCCCAGCACCTCTATGAATAGAAGAGAGAAATACTGAGTATTTGCTGTTCTTACACAGACATTGTCCTTTATGGAAGCAAATGAAAATATTAATAAGAATAAATTTGAGTATTTTCAGTTAGGTAACTTTTGGTTCAGTCTGCATTTCTGAATGTTTGTAACTGAGCAAGATGCCTGCAACTTGTAGCCTTTATTCTGAATAATGCAGTCCTCAAAACTTAATGTGTAAACCAGTATGACCTTAGTTTTATAATCTAAAATATTTATTTATATTCATAGTCTATATTATGTATTTGGAAAGGCTTTCCCTTCTTAAAACTCATGCAAAATCAGCATAGCTTTTTTCTCTTGTTTTGTAACATCAACAGGTAAATGTTTTGCTACACAGACCATGAAACCAGAAAGAATAACTGGATGATCTAGTCTGTTTATCAAAACTATGCATTTCTTCTGTATGTGTTTATAATCACTCTGGGGACAAATAATTCAGGTATTTTTCATTAAATGTTTCTTTTCCAATAAAATATCTGTGTGAAAAAAGCTCATGTTTTCTTTTTGTTGACCCTTTAAGGAGATCAGTAAATGCCAGGATGAAAATAACTGATGTAGAGCAAAAATGCAAACCCTGTAAATATAAAGTGATTACTTATATTTCTGGGATTTTGCAGGCAATGTGTTGTAAAAGAACAAAGGAGACTTTATGTGAAGGTAGGAGCTCTGTAGAAGTTGTGCCACTTTGTGTTTGGTGGATCACGGCATGGTTGAGGTTGGAGGAGATTTCTGGAAGTCATGTGGTCCAACCTCCCTGCTCAACTAGGGTCATCCCAGAGCACATTGCACAGGTCTGTGTTCTGACAGCTTCTGAGTATTTCCAAGGGTGGAGACTCCCACCACATTCCTGGGCAGCCTGTATCAGTGCCTGGTCACCCTCACAGTCAAAAAGTGTTTTTGGATGTTCAGAGGGAACTGTCTGTGTTTCAGGCTGCGGCCGTCACCTCCAGTCCTGTCACTGACAACCACTGGAAGAGCCTGGTTCTGTCCTCTCTGCACTCTCCCTATAGGTATTTATAGACATTGCTGGGATCTCCCTGAGCCTTCTCATCTCCAGGCTGATCAGTTCCAGCTCTCTCAACCTCTCCCTGAAGGAGAAATGCTCTGGTCTCCCTTCTCTGTGTTGGTGGCCATTTGCTGTACTCTCTTCAGTATGTCCAACTTTGTCTTGTACTGGAGAGCCCAGAACTGCACACAATACCCAAGGTGTGGCCTCACCAATGCTGAGTCGAGGGGAGGGATGACCTCTCTCATCGAGTTTCCTAGTTACAGGAAAAAATGCGTGAACCCCCTGCTCTGCTACATAATAATTCCAGTGTTTCAAACAAAACATGGAAAAACTGCTTATCATTAGTTTTCAATGAAGTACAAAATAATGCTGAGTTGAGTTGTCCCATCTTTTAATAGAAACCAAAGGTTAGGAAAATGTTCATACAGTGGAAACATTATAGTCCAGAGGGGAAGAATGGAAACTATGGATAGTTTGGGTTGGTTATGTGTGCCTATTTGAAGAGCTTAATTGAGTACTGTAAATTGGAACCAATTAGGCATTTTTGTATTATGTGTTCTAAATTTTATCCTTTGAAAGGCAGGTGCTTGTAATATCTTATTGGAGTCTAATTTCATGCATATCAGGACTCTGCATGAATTCTGATCTGACAGCAGCCACAATTTGGTGTCCTAGAAGATACTGAAGTGTAATTTTGTTTCAAGGGAGGGATATTTATTTAAAATCTCATTGTAGAAAATGGAGACTTTTACACTTAGTGTCCTTTTTAATGTTTATGTAAGTGGAGCTTGTATTACTAACAACATTACCTGTCCCAGAAAGCCTAGTTTCACCATCAGGTACTGCACATTTGCATGCTTTGCAAGGGAGCACCAGCTACTCCTTCAGTAAGCAGAGTCCTTACAGTTTTAATCCATGCAAACCTACTGCCCCAGTGGCACCTGTAAATTTAGCAGAACTGAAAGACACTGGAACAATGTTAAAGTCCTTAGACTGTCTTAAAGGGAGTTTGTCTGCAGCCATGTCTGTTCATACTACTTTTTTTTCTGAGGAGGTATTAAGCATTGTTGACATAAAGTGATGAGGAGGAAATCAGTCTTTCTGGTAACATGATTTCTTATGGCTTCTCTTGTAGTCAGAAATTGCACTGCCTTCAGAAAGGAATGGTAGGCTTCTGTTGTGTTTGGGTAATACTGCAGTCATGATCACTTCCAGGAATTTATGGAGGAGGTGTTTTATCAAGTGTTTACCAAGAACTTTACCTTCTTTGGGCCTTTGGTCCTGTAAGGAATTCTGTAAACCTGCATGTGTGAAGGTCATAGCAAGATCAGTCCTTCATGATTGTATTTCCTGAGGGTCATGTAGTGTTGTCAGGTGGTAGATAAGCATGATACAGCTTGACCCAGTGACTTGTGACTGACCCAAGAGCCACAAATTTCCAATGTAAGGCAATCTCTACTGAACATCCTTTTTGTGATTGTCTGAAATGTTCATAACCTTTGATTACTCTTGTATTTGTTCACTAGAATTTTAATCTGTAACAATTTTCTCAAAAACTGTATTTTTGCAAGACAAAAAGCTGTTAGAAAGGAAAGGCTGAGAAAAGGGCAATGTTTAACCTACCTGGCAGAGTACTTTGTCCCAAAGTCCGAAGAGGTCTCTACTGTCGTGCTGTTGTATGTATGTTATGTTGTCATTTTTTTCTGCAGGGACATTGATTTCTCCATGACATTCACTTGTACTGCTTTTATCTACTAAATGAGATTTCATTTAGGAACTTTGGTACCTCAGGCAAATGTAACTTTCCTAAATACTTTGCCCTTTTAAATTGCAAAAGCTGCAAAAAATTCAATGTGAACTTCAAATGAACTAAGTTTAAGCATTTATGAGTCACAAAAGTCAGCCTTCTCTTACTTTGCAATGGATGAAGGGGTTGCAGCAAAATCAAAACATTTGACTGAGGTAGTTCAGGAGTCGGTGCCAGTACTAGAATGAAATCCAGTTCTTGTGAGTCTCTGTTAAAAGCTGGTCAGTCTCTTGGGATCAGTGGACTGGCAAACTCCATAGCTGTTTAGGACCTGACAAGACAGAGTATGTGAAACAAGCAGCTGTTTCAGTAGACATATGTGTTACACCTGCACTTTTTTCCCCCTACATGACTGAGGTTGATAGTATACATTGTAAGTCCTCTTACAAAAAAAACCTCCATGTGGGCCAGAAGACTCTCCTTTCCCTGTGGAGTGTGAGTTGCTCAAGCAATTTGAGTGTGTTTTACAGAATATTTAAATACATGTCTGGTAGATTGGTTGAGCAGGATAAGAAATGAGAGTCTAGGATTTCACAGGCTGGAAGCGAGAGCACTTCCAAGACACACAGGCATCCCACTTTGCTCGCTGATGAACGTTCAAGGTAGGCCAGTCTCAATTTCTTGAGTTTGAATTACTAACATCTGCTTTCCGAGAGTAAACACTGCACCCATTTTGTACTATTTATCAACAGAAGGCACCTGCTGTATATTGACATAAAGGGAGAAAAATGGAAGGTTTTCTTGCTGATGTCATTCTGTACTATTGCACTGAATAGCAGGAAAGAGAGGAGGAAAATAATATTTTTGACTTGGCGTAAAAAGTACAGGAATCTTTATTTTGCTTATGGAGATATTGCTGTCTTTTAAATTCCATTCTTACATGAAATGAGTAATGTATGTAAATATGAGTAATATATATATGAGTCATATGTAAGGGCAAAGACCATAACCGAGTGTAATTTGAAGGGGATAAACATAGAATTAACAGTTCATTACTGGTACCTAACTAATGAAGAGCTTCTCAGCTGTGTTGGAAAAGCCAGATGGATGTCACTGCGCATTTGGTATGGATGCTGAATATGAGAACAGATTTCTTAAATTCAGCATCCATGATTTTATTGTGGTCTTATTTCATTCTTTGAGGGATATTTTGTATCTTACTCCTGTTCACCAATTGTTGTTGATGAGAACTGATGACAGGAAATGTATCTTAATAATATGAACTTAAATGATAGTCACAGAGAAGTTGTGGATGCCCTATCTCTGGAAATGTTCAAGGTCAGCAGGGAAGGGACTTTGAGCAACCTGGTCTAAAGGAAGGTGTCCCTGCCCATGGCAGGAAGTTGGACCTTTAAAGGTCTCTTCCAACACAAGGTATTATATGTCTCTTAAAAATGTGGCCATAGATATGAGGGGGTTTTGATCAAAAAGTAGCATGGAATACATTATATTTATGAAGTAAGAATTAAGTACTGCAATCACTTTTATTTACGAAGTAAAACTTGTGCTTCCTTAAAAAGAATTTCACGTGACTTGTCAACTGGACTTAGACAGAGGTTTCAATTTAGGTAGACAGAACTCTACTTCTCTATGTTCTTATTGTTCTTTAGAATTAATTTTTTCCTTTTAGAAAAATCCTGGTATTAAAGCTGGTCTCTCTTCATTTCTACCAACTAATAATGAATTATTACGGACTAAATGCATTATTTCCTGAATTTCTAAATCTAGCACCGCTGCTCTTCCAGCAGGTGTGAACTTGGCAACAGCAAAACTCTTTCTTGGCTCTTCCGTTGTCAGTCAGCTTCTCAGCATCAGTTTCTTATGGCGATTGAATTGTTCTGGACAAAGCAACCTCCCATCTGTAACTGCAGAGGGGGACCTTTACTGTTAAGTCTTGGGTTAGTGCTTGTGTAGGATCTGTAAATTCTGGCTCTGGGCACTCACCTAGTGGTGTCCCTCAGCCCTGTGGTGTCATCATGAAGCACACGCACCATTTAGTGGGAGTATTGATGGCTTGAGCCCCACCAGGGATTGTTGTTCTCATGGCAGTGAAACTTGGAAGATGGCATTGTAACAGCAGTATTTGAAAATCCTCGCAGCTGAAGCCAACACAGTGCCTTGGTTTAGTGGTTTGACTTCCCCATCCCCTTGGCTTTGCCTTTCCAACCTGATCACACTGATGTGGAGTGTTAGAAATGCCAATATCTCTGAGAGGAAAAAGGAGCTACGGGGATATATGGCTTCAGGGTAGGTGTGCAGTAGTGTGAGAGCCTACACTGATATTAGCTAGAGGTGACTGGGAAAGTGTGTGCCTGAAGACTCTGGTTTTACAGTGAGATTAACCAGATCTCACAGGTTGCCATCTCTGGTGGGGGTAGTCCTGCCTTGTCACCGGCTACTGTTGTACTGCTTTGTCCGCAGATCTTGCATCCTTACTGTGACCCGTTGGGAAATAAGCCAGGGAGGCAAATGGGGAAAACATGGTTTGAAAAATTTGTTTTATTTCTTTGGTTTTAGTTCTTTACCAGTTTGTCTTTCTTAGGGAATTAGATGAATGGTGGAGGTGGCACAAAGACAACACAGGAGTGTGCAGGCAAGGCCAAGTAGTGTTCAGTTTGCCTTAAGTGTTTAATGCCACACCTTGTATTTTAGCATATGTACATTAAGTTATATAGGTTTCATTAAAAATTACAGCTAATGTTATCAAAATTGTGTGATTGTTAGTTATGTAGAAGTTTTTATTTTGTGGGGGTTTTGTGGGTCTTTTTTTGGTTTGGGTTGGGGTTTTATGTTTGTTTTTAAATAAAAGCCACAAGCGTCATTTTTGTAACCTTGGGTAGCAGAATTGCACTGGGAGAATTGAATACCCTGTCCTGTTTCTGTTATCTGGTAAATTAGCCCTAATTACCTTGTCAAGAAGGCTGAGAGGAAATTCCTGAATGCACCTAGGAGCAAGCCTATTGTTTTGATCCTATGACCAGCAGGAATAACTTGAAGATAAAGATATGATATAATATTGTAGCAGGAGAAATGAGTAAGAGGAAATAGGAGGGGCTGCACAGTCAGGAAAATGACCAGTTTCTAACATGACATGACTTGTTATAGCAGATGTAATACTGTGTTCTTTTCTTTGTTCCACAGACCTTTCTCTGGCAAAGGTAAGCAAAGAGTTGTTATAAAATGGTCGATAAAAGTTTTTTTTAATTAGCGAACCCTTAGACTGAACAGCTATCAAATACTTATTTTGGACTTAAAAAGCATAGAAAGGGCTTCAGCCTGTTCTGGCTCTGATGTGAATCCTACAACAGGTAATTAATTTGTCTTCTGAATGGGAACTGGTTGTTCCTGATTGCCCTGATTTCTAAGTGGAAACTGTTTGTTTTGTGATAGAAAACATATAATACAGCTGTGTGTCAGCTGTGTGTCTTGAGTATATGTGAAGCTGAAGAATAGGCTTTGGGAGGAACTGTTCTGTATACTGTGTTGTTCAATGGTATTGTCGGTTACCACCAGAAATATGAAAGGATTTGGGGATCTCAGAATATTAATCTATTTTTGATTCATCTACATTTTCTCCCTGTTTTTGTTTGTTTCATTTTTATTAACCATACTTTTTCTCTGGTTTTGTTTTGTATGTCAAGTGTTATGGAGTTGTCTTTATCTCTTCAGTTACAAGATCCAAGAGAGAAATTGACAATCTCCTTTTATTTTTTTTTTTCAAAGTAGCAGTTAATGCTTTGCAAAGTTCTTGGTATCAACAGGCTTTTGAAAGAGAAAAACTAACAAACAAGGTTAAATGGAACTCTTAAAATCCCCTCAAAACCCAAATAATTATTTTCTAGATTTCTTTTCTAAATATTTTTTCACAAAAGATACCAAGAAGTTGCTGTGATGGCCAAAAGGAGTTTGCTACCTGACTATGTTGCACATCTAATAAAAACTTTATAAAGCACCTGTTAAAAATTGACCTTAAAAAAAAAAAAGGTGTATCTGAACAAGTGGATTCAGTATAGAATATAGATTTTAATAGAAGTTGGAAACTTATGTTTACAAATGTAAATGCTTATCAATCATGAGAAGCAGAATATGGCTCTGTAACTCAAGAATAGTTCCTCGATTGAAGTCCAAACTGTGAAGGTGTGGATTATTGATTCGAAAGGGGTTGGTTGCTTGTTTTGTGTCTTGAGAGTTATCTTTGCTTGTTTGGGAAGGAATTGCAGGAGACAAGCAATTGAGTGTAGATTTAACGTAGTTTGCCACTTACATTTTAGAACAGCAAAAGCAGACTTGAGTCACAAGGGTTAAACAGGTTGTCACTTGTTGCTTTTTGTGCAAAGATCACACCCAGCCTGCCTGAAGTGAAAAAGGTAGAGAAGGAGAAAGGAATACAGTGATTGGGTGGGTGGGTGTGTTTTGAGGGTGAAATAGTAGAATTTGGAAGGATCTTCAAATTAAAAGACATGATATTTGGTCCAAAATGGCCAGTATTTTGTCTTGGGAGCCTGTATTGATTTCTGGGCTTTTTTTTTTTTTTTGATTTAAAAAAAAAGCCCAACCAAACCCCCAACCAATCAAAAAAGGGCAAATCACTGGTTTTGGGTACAGTAGCACAAACTGGCTGAGTATAGGTAGTAAGTACAGTATCTTAGCTGTGGAAGTAGGAGAGTCTGGAATCCTTGAGAGAGTCTGGAATCTTTGACACCTCAAATGTGTCTCTGAATTACAATCTCTTGGGTCTTGTGCCCTGCAATATCCCTATATTGTCAAATATGTCAAAATGTTATCAGCTGCTTCCACATTTGTAGTGTTGAGAATATGACCTTCAGGCTGAGAGATCTCACTGAGCTCTGCCCAGTGTATGTGTTTCTTTTACACTGTTTGGAGCTTTTGGAATTACATGCTTCCAAGTGACTGCAAAGTGAATGAAAGCATGAAACAATTCTGTCTTCTGCCCTTGCAAGTGGCTCTTTTAAGCACTGATTCTTCCACTTTTTCATTGTGTCCAGTGGTATAATGCTTTGTGATAAAGTACATGTGCAGTTTTAATGAGAAGGAGGCAGGAAAAGAGCAAAAGTGTATCTCTTGGCAATACTGACATTGTCCTTGGACCAGTTACCATTTTCACCTCGATGGCTAGTTTTGCAGATGGAGGGTGTGCTTGGGAGGGCAGGGCACTTAGTCTGTTAACCTGTTTCACTCCATGCTGGTAAATGCAGCTGAGCAGAGTGATGCTGTCTTGGTGTCTTGTCCAGGTGTTGCTTCTTGTATAGGGAATATGCCCAACTCCATACAAAGTTGCAGTAATGTGAGCGTCGACTTCTGTTAAGTCTTGCTGTGATACTTATTCAAGATGGGGATACTAAGTGGCGCAAGATTCAGACACAGAGATGTGGGTAATTGTTCCATCCTGTGTGCTTCAGGGGTTTGTTACTCTGTGAGCAAAGTTTAGCCAAGTCACTTTCACTGGAGCCTATCACCTCTATATATATGCTAGCTGGAGTGAGTCAAACTGCAACTCTGAATATGAAGGGTGTGTAAAGTAGGGGACGGTCTCATTAACCAGGTTTCCTTGTGTTTTCAAAAGCCTCTAGTCTACTTTAGAACTGCATATGTTTGTGATCTGATGCTATTTATGAGCTCTGTGGTTAGTTTATCGTGTTATAACATTCCCCATCCACCCCTCATCTTCTGCACACTGTGTGCAGCAGTACTGTCAGAGACATATTTCCAGAAAGGTGGGAATCAGGCCAAGCAGGAATTATTACAGGTTGTGGTAACTGTGTCTATGGATGGCTGTACTTTGCAGTTATACAATGTTTGCATTGTGTTTGTCTTTGTTCTCTGACAGACTTATTTGTCTTACACCCCAGCCTGTAGCTTCCTGAATAAAAAAAATACAGGTTCTGTTAGGACAGCTGCTTAATAAATAAAGGTACATGTGGAAATACTCAGGAAGAGAAAACTATATTCTGGATAAATTACAGAAGAATGTAGCATGCAGGGGGGCTAGAAAGCTTGTAGATTAATGTTCCTGTTCTTTTCCTGATCAGTAGCTTAGATCCTCATCTCATGAGTAGCGTTAGGGTTAGGGTATCTGTAAATTGTATGCAGATGTGGTTGTATTGAATGAAATAGTGCAAATACCTGGGATCAATCTCCTTGAAGTGTGGGAGCACAATCCTGCTTATGAGGATCTCTAGCTGATTTCTGTCACCTGGGACTTGGACCTCCAGCATGTAGCACCAGAGATGAAGGGGAAAGGAGTTTGGGCCTGTAGCAAGTGAGGAAACAAAATCTGGGTGCAGCAGTAGTTATGCGCCCACTCCAAGGCAGCAGTTACAGGCTGACGGACACAGGACAGCTTTGTTAGTTCTACAAATTTGTGCCTCTGAGAGATTATGCTTGTTTTGTGAACAGCAGCCTTTTCTGCCAGGTTGAAGGGCATCATGTGTCTTACATGGAGTTACTGTATCTGTTACACAAGCAACAGCACAGCAACAGTAGACTTCTTTAATGGTCTGATGTCAAGTTTATTTTTAAAAGGCAGTGTAATTCATTGCTGGTGCCCGCCCAGATATTTGCTATGGCCACTATCAACACTTGTGACACAGCTGTTGCTGCCGTTGCACAGTTATCTCCCCACTTGGGATTTAAGGTGGGAATGAAGGGGATTTGCCTTATTTGTAGTCAGAAATCTGCAACATGCCTACATAAATACAGCCTTCTGTAGGTATTTGTGTTTTGGGAATTAAGAATTCATGGTCAAACTGTTTGAGGTTGTATCTTGTCTTTCTGTAAAGGCTCTTCTGCTGCAGGTTTTTGTTCTCCTTTGACATAGTTCTTGCTGATGAGATTCTTCATGAAAAGGTGGGACAATTTGCCTAGTTTCTTAAAATACGCTTTTTTTTCATAGTTAAGTCAGAAATAAGATCGTGTGTATAGTTTAGTAGCCTAATGATGAGACTTGATTTAAAAATGCTACCTAAAATTTACAACTCTTACAACTCTTGAGAGAAACTATGGATCAGATAGAGGGCTAGTGGGTGGAGTAAGACGTGTAACTTTTGCATGACTGTTTGTCACAGCCAAATTGATTACTGTAACTGGGCTGGTCTAGTGTATTTTCCTTTCTCAGACTTTTGTGCTTTTATACAAAACTGAAAAGTAACTTTCTTTGCATTTGCTTTTTCCCTTTGTTGTTCAGTGATGTGGTACAAATTAAGAACTATTATCTGTTAAATGTCTCTTATTTTAAAGTGGGCCAGCATTGCTGGACAGTGTGGGAATTTACAAAGTATTGCCTTTCTCTGCTTTTGGGTTTGTCTCCCCTCTCTCCCTTATGAGAAATAAGAATGTCTTTCATGAGTCCACCTCCACGTGTTACATTAAATAATAAACTGAACTCTTGCCTGTTGACTGCTCAGCCTACCTACTTTCTTTTTTTTATAGCTGAAACAGTAAAGGGGACAGAGTATGGACTGAAGTGTAATGAAAGTCTCAGGCACCTCACCCCCACACAAAGCAAGCATTGCTTACTTTGTTCCCACCTTCACAGGATTGCATCCTTTGGGAAATCAGACATTTCCCTAAAACATCTGTGATAAGTACACGTTAATGCCCAATGCTGACTCTGTGAGCTGAAGCATGGCTTCATATCCTGAGTTCTGTGCTCTTCTGCCTTTTCTTCCGCTTTGAAATATGGCTTTTCTCCTCTATAAACCAGCACTTTTGAACATGTTAAAAAAAAAAAGCTGATAGAAACATTTATTTGTAAGCAAACTGAATGGACAGATTGTGAGTTTACCGGGAGAAAAAAGACCCAAACACCACCTCTGTAGTACAGTTAAGCTTTTTATGTGTCTAACACTAGAACATTGAGATTTGCAGTTATTTCTGTGAGGAGATTCATTTTATGAAATAGGGACTACTTTGCTAAACTGAAATTTAGTGAAAAGAGCAGGGGGAAATCCTGTGGAAACAGTGACTGTTAAACTGCATGAAGTGTAAGGACTTCAACTTGCTTTCTGTGTTTATTTTTTAGTGAAATGCAAATTGAGTTAAGAATGAATGAACATATCCAACCTTTATGTGTTTCTGTGCTTTTGCCTCTATTGTGGGCCAGAGTCAGGAGTGGTCACATGAGTCTGTGCTGAGACCATTAGGCTGGGGACACCAGCTGTGCTATTATTAGGGGTTTTAAGGTCTGTGGCAGATGTTCTTGGGCTCTCTTCCAGCCCCCCCCCATATGGTGCAGTGGAATACATGGAAAAAGAAATGTCTAAGAAATTGTTTTTCCATGATACAAACATTTTTTTTTCTTTTTTTTTGTCATGTAGCTGGACAAGATATTTAATTTAACTTGAATGTATTAAAAACCAGTTTGAAGTATTTGAAACAAGAACAAAAAGTGTGTTCGTATGAAAATAAATACAATTGCTTTGCTTTTGAAAAATAGGTCTTGAGGGGCTATCCAGGACTCAAGTTTGGAAGTGCACGTGTTTTGCCATTCAAGTGTTTGTTTTCTATTTTCTTTAACACCACTATTTAGACAGGGCCCTTGTGTTACTTTACATATGAACATAATGCAAAGCTGTTCCTGCAAAGATTTTGAATGTTGCTGATGACATGCAAGAGGAGATGTAATACACACTGCAAAGAGGTGTTAATAATGAGATTAAAGTCTAAACAGAAGTACTGCATATTATGTCGTGGTGATACAGCACATAGCATGAAGAAAAGTATATTTTTTTCTGTGACAAGAAAAAGAAAGTGTGTGTCCTGTTTCGAATGTGTAATTTGAGTCCTTTCTGGAAGTCAGATAACCAGTTTAAATATCCTCAAAATACCAACCACATTGCTTATTGTTCTGGGAACTTCTGATATGCTCTGTTATACACAAATGCAAAAGGGAGGTAACAACAGGGAAGATGCAAGTCTGGCTAAATGGCAGACCAAAAGTACATAAGGAGCTAGAGAATAGAAACTGTTTATCACAGGTAACAAGTATGTGTCTGTAACTCATGCCTTACTGGCTTTTTAGTCATTTTAGTGTGTTGTTGCTAAGCAGAACAACAATGTTTAAACAATTCCCCATTTTTTCCTTTCGGTCATTAAAGTGTATGGTAGTTTTTGAGTTAAACCAGCTGAAACTGTACATGAGTTGCTCTGTGTTAAGCATCAAGGGAAGAAAATGCAACACTTGTTTAGTTCAGTTTGTATTTTTATGTGCATGTCTCAGCTTCCTAACACTGAGGCTTCCAAGAGGCAGACACGAGTTTGCTGGAATTGTCTTGAGCAATGTTTAAATACAAATCAGACAGCTCTCATGCAGAGCTTTTTAGTATTATTAAAGAGAACAGTACCCAAACTAAACAATCTAACATGCAATTCTTACGGAGCATCTCATGCCTTTTGCAGGCATTTTCCTCGTGCGTGTTCCTTTCTGGATGTTACAGGTACAGACCACCCGATGGATCAGAACATACAAATGTTCTTTCTTTGCATTGTTCTGTCTGACGCCAAGAAAAAGTGTTGGCGACTTAAAGGATGGGTTTTTTGTTCTTAAATCAGTGAACTGGCATTTTAATCAAATGCTATGGCTCACTTGTAGGTGCATATTGGTGGCAAGAGATGTATCTCTAGGTCTAGTCTGAATGTCATTCCCACTTTTGATCTCCCTATCCCCAAACTGTTAGCCTTTCTACCTTCCAGTAATGATGTTATGTTAAGCCATTGGAGACCCCAGTAATTGTTCAGGCTGTTTGCACGATATGATGTGGAAGACCGAAGTGTAAAAGATCCATGTTCTGTGTTGTAGAGAGCAATGGGATGGCACCCCAGAAGTCTTTGGTGGATGTGGGTGAGTGCTGTTTTACAGCTGCTGCCTGTAGTCATTTGAGAGTACTGCTGCATGGTTGTGCCCCAGGTAAGCTGGTCTGTGCTGAAACCCAGGTGGTGATAACTCAGATTGGTAGCAGTGAGTAATCAATTGCTATTTGAGTAAGATTCTGACAGTCCACACAGTCACACAGCTACTATGAAAAGAACAGTTTCTCCTGTGTTACTGAGATTACAGTGTGGGATCCAGAGAAAAGTTAAGAGGATTAGTCATGGCATGTTGCATTAAGCCTGACTGCTTAATCAGAGGGATTTTTTCCTGAAGATTATTTTGTTTGCAAAACTGAGAAAATTGGGATCTTGATGAGCTCCAGGGGCATGCTTTGAAGCCTGGAGCAAGCAAAGTCCTAATATGCTAACATGACTGGTTAGAACATGTTTTTCCCAGGTAAGAGGTGAGCTGTCATGTCTGCATGGTGGCAGGAGATTGGGGTAAATGCATTTGTGGTACTGAGCTTGCTTTCATAGGTGGCAGTCCTTATTTGACTAGAATGCAGTATTTATATAGTTTCTTACAGTATCAACAACTTTCTAACTGAAAAATAATTGCTTGGATTAAAGTGGCTGAGTCTTGGACAGCCTTGTACTGAGAGTATTAACCCCTGGTCAGCTCCCCCCTTTCACCACCCAATTTTCTGTGCATGAGGTGGGAGGAGAGGAGAAGGAAGGCATGTTATAAACATGTTTCAGAAATGTACTTTCCCCTTCCAAGCATGTGCTAGAGGAAGCATTTGTGCTTCTTATATCTTAACTTCAGGATGCTCTACAGCTCCAGTGGTGCCATCAATGATGTTGGTTCACATGCCTCTTTTGGTAGAAAATGCTTCCATGCAGTGGGTTTGAGCTGAACAGTTGCCAGCTATGTTTTAACTTCCCTCTAAGTCTAGAATGCTTTAGACGTACAGGTTCTCATGTGGGTGTGGATCTTTGCGGGTAGATGGAACAAAACTCATTCTCTCACTGAACATATGTTCTAAATCTCCTCTGTGACAGTTTACAGGAGCCTACTAGCCAGTTTTTATTCAGCCTTAATATATTGTATAAAGTGTGGAAACCATCGTGTTAGGGAGATGTTTGTATTTGTTTTATGAAGGTTCATTTTGCTAATTGGCAGGTTGAGAGATTAGTGCACACTTCTGCACTTTTGGTATATTGAAAATGGGGTTTTGGTTTGTTTTGATTTAAGTATCCCCTCTTGTCCCCCCACGCTTTTATTGCTGTCTTACAGTACCGAGCTTGTTACTGCTCCAAGTAAGGAGTTGGAAGAGAAATTTGTGTTCCAAATAAGTGAAGCTCTGAAGAAGCAGATCTTCCACTCTTTTTCCCTGGTCCTAGTTCAAAATTAGATCTGCTGGCCCAACAGGAAGGGGCTTACATTTCTTGCTCATTTTCCAACTGTCAGGCAGAGCATGTAGTCATGCTGAACAAAGCAGCAGCATTCCTGGATCCTTTTAATGATGTATTCAGAACCCCAGTGCCTCCTGATTTAATGAGTACAGTGAATGTATTCACAACTAACAAGAGCACGCTCATTAAACAGCAGTAAGTTAACTGTCCTATTCTCTTCTAGCAATCCAGTTCATAATTAAATGCTGCCATATCTGAATACAACACTGAGCTGTCAGATGGAGAGGTTAGATGTTCTGTGGATATGTGTGGTTACATAGGATTGTTGGAGTATAAGTAATTTAGCTTAGCTTGTCTCACTGATAGAGATACTTTTCTTGGTGGAGACTTTGTGTTTACAAATCCAAACGAACCAAAAAGTTTAAACTTAAGCCTCAAAACTTAATTTGTCTTTAGTTAGCAGCTTTCAGTTTTATATTCTTCTGCACTGTACTGTTACTTTTGTGTAAATCCAAAGTAGTGCAGCTGTATTAACTGGATTTATTAAACTGTAACAGAGGGCAGAATTGGATCTTTGGTTGACTTGATTGCTAGAGAAACTCAGTCTTAACAATAGTTTGAAAAATTCAGAGATCTGTTTAGTGTTTTGGATTGGCAGATGCAAGCTGAACAAAGGGTTAGGCTGCCTAGAGGCACATAGGAGTTTGCTGGAATTGTCTTGAGTCAAAATACAAGTAGGAGCTGAGTTCTTACATTATCTTCACCCAAAAGCATTTTTTTGTGGAACTGTGGGTGAAAGCATAAATATTGAATGCTTATCTTCACATTTAATCTGATGTCTATTCTGAAATGTTTTGGTTTTAATAGTTACAACCAGTATTTCATAACAGATTTGGAAGCAGAGGGAATTTGGGCTTGAGGGAGGGATAGCATATGCATGCTGTCTGCTTTTCTTCTGGGAACCTCCTGACACTGTTTTGGGGGCTTTTAGCATAATTGGGATGACACCGAGACAGTTCTTATTTCAAACCAGCTGACTATCTATTCAGTTTGTGCTGTCTGCCTTCCTTTAAACTGGTTTCAGAAAAAAGCCATACAATCTTCAGTACCTGTTTGCCATCTGGAACAGGAGGCTCCCGCATGGATAGAGGCAGATGTACTGAATGTTGGATGCAGCCTTCTGCAGCTGCTGCCTGTTACTGCAGGCTGGCTGTACCTGCCTCTGATCTCTGCTCCTCAGCCAGTCCTTGCAGGTCCCTGGCACGGGTGCCTGTGTAGGTCTATCAAATGTGTGCTCAACTCTCTAGTTACTAGTCATTAAAGTTTCCTTCTTTCCTCTTTTGCCCAAGAACCGTTTTCATTCAGATACACGGTGTAAGCATCACTGCTTGTTATCTGCTCTGTCCTTTCTTGTTGATACTGAAGGGTAGAGTTCCTCTTAAGTGCAATCATCCTCCTTTGTGCGTGCTAGTATATATTGTAAAATCTAGACCTGGATTGTTTGAAATAATTTAAAGGAAGCAAATTTTCACACTCTAGAGTAAGGAAGAACTTGTTCTTTCCATCTTTAGATATGAAGAATGGCCCACCGTGGTTGGTTCAAACTAGAGACCACTTGCTTACTTGACACGTCGTGTGGAGACACATTTGGAGCTCTTAGTTTCTTGTGTAGTATGGGGATGTGTAATGTGTGTCGAGGAAGAGGACAGAGGTGAGGAGGAGCCTCAGGGTTTCTTTGTTTGTTTGGTTTGTTTTAATCCTCAGTAAAACTTTTCCTGCTGGAAAAAATACCTGCTGGTATCTGGAATGGGGAATTCAGCTGGGTGTCCTTTTGTGTAACTTATTGATGGAGGTGAGTTGGGTACTGCCATAGGGATAACGTAACAAGACAGAGGCAGGGAGTGTTTCGTAATTTGTTCCTTTCTACTTCTGCCCCCAGGGTTTTTTTTCTGTCTATATTGTGTAGGTTGGTAAAAGGCCTGTGTGTTTGTGTGGTTTTTGTTGGGGGTGGGAATGGTGGTTGCTTTGGTTTTTGTTTTTCGTGGTGTAGAATTGCCATGGCAGAAAAGGAGAATTTGGGAAACAAGCTGCTTTTGTTTTAGTCTTCTTTCTGAGGTTGAATTGCTTTTAAGTTATTTTAATACTAGACCACAAATGTGCATTATATGAGGAGGAAAGTGTAAACAGTTCTTGTGTTACAGTGCTCAAGCTTATTTTTGCAAGATCTTAAATCTCTCTGTATAAATTCTGAACTTTGTAATTGGCTTATAGCTTTCTTCTAGTGTCCATTTAACTTATTTTATACTTTTAATATTAAGACAGTCTACTACTCTGCCCATATGCGTAGAGAATAATCTGCTGTTTACTGACTATGCCTGGGTATCTGAAAACTGAGGCTCATTTCAAATGGTCTAGTTGTGAGGAATAATTTATCCTGCCTACATACAGTGTTTTCAGAGAAGCTGCAGGGGAAGGATTTCATATTGAACACATACTTGTTTGTGTTGGTATGAAAGGGCAGTGTAGGGGATATTCCTCGCTGGAGAAATGATCCACAGTTTTCTCTGTAAACTTTCTTGGCACGTCATTTCAGTTTGGATCCTTGTGCTCACCGTGCCTCATACTGGTCACTACAAAGGACAAACCTTTATTACTTAAAAACAACTTGTTGTAAAACACCACTAGTTATTAGTACAGATAAGTGACTCCTTGCTCCAGTCTCTCTTGAGATTAAAGGCAATGGCCTTTTCATTCCTCACTATCAAGATAAGATGGGAGTGAAAATTATATTACAAACTAACAAAATAAAATAGCTTAGAAACATGGAGTTGAAATGCATTGCAGGTGAAGGAAATAAAGAAATTTTGCGCTTTGCACGTAGGCTTATTATAAATGTTGGAGGGTCTTTTTGCTTGGGATGTTTTTTACCCATAACAAGTGGACTATCAAAGAATAGATGTACCAGACAGTAGACTTGAGTTGCTTCAAATACCTCTGCAGTACTATCACAAAGAGAGAATCTTGAGAACATGCAGTAAGAGTAGATGGATGGTGTAGGTCATGCCATGCTGGATTGTTCCTACTATGGTGACATAATGTTTTGTGGGTAGGCAGGAGACACATAGTTTATGCCTTGAAGCTTTGAAGGTTGTGCAGTGTCAGCCAGGTGACCTCATAAAAATCTCTGTGTAAACAGCACCAAATAACTGTTTGCTTGTTGCTTAAAAAAGTCCTTTGATTCTATGGTTTTGCAAAATCTAGGGCAGTGCCCAGGTGTCCAAATCTGTCATTTGTTTGTTTTGCTTTAGTTGTAGTCACTTTGTCTTCCCATCCTTCAGGACCAGAGCTGATTGCACTTCTGCAAGAATTTAATCTCACTGTATGTACTGCCAGTATCTTGAGTAAAATGTGCTTTGGGCTTCATACATACCTTCTGACTTTCTTTTCAGTGTTTGAAGGAGGCTGTGTGATCATTCAGTAACAGTTTACTCAGGTACTGCTCAGCAGAGTGTCTGGACAGACACTGCTTTTCCCATGGGAAAGTGAGATGAATGGCTGTTGATTCCTTTATTTAACAACAAATAAATTATTTAAATTGACACAGATTAGGAGGAAAGTAGAAACAGTTCCTGTGTTACAGTGCTCAAGCCAATTTTTCAAGGTTTTAAATCTCTCTCTATTGATTATGAACTTTTTATATGGCTTATAGTTTTCTTATAGTAGCCATATAACTTATTTTATACTTTTATCATTAAGAAAGTCTACTCTTCTGCCCATTTGCTCAGAGAATAATCTGCTGCTTATTGATTATGCCTGGTATCTGGAAGGTCCGAGGTTTACTGATCTGGCAGTTCACATCCAAAATTGCATACAAAGCAGTCACTTCTGTTTTGGAATAAGCTTTGCCAAATAATAAACCCAAGCAAATCTAATACAAGATTTAGTTGCCAGTCAACTAGAGTCAAATCCTAATTTATCTCACTGGATATTTAACAGTGGTACAGTCTGGCAGAGGATAAATAATGTTACTGTCAGTTGATTATAGTGTCAGCAAATGTTCCTGCCGCCGAAGACGCGTAGGCAAGACAGATGGAAGATGGTAATTACATGGACTGGAAACTTAAAACAGAAATGTTGTTTGAAAAATTCCTAGCTCTCAGAAAAACTGAGTTTTGTAACTTAAACTATTTTGTGAACATACATTTTTTGTTTTCGTTAATTTTTAAGTTATCTGCTCTGATTTTTGGGAAACATCTGTTAAAATCTCAACCTGAACACAAAGGGTCTTGACAGGAAGTCTTTTTCTTAGTTCTTTGTTTTGCTGAGATGAAACACTATTCTCTGCAATTTCAGGCTTTAAAAGAGTATTTTATTCCCTTCCCTGACCACTGAAAGTGCTGTATTTGCATATTGCTGCGAATGTTTGTTCTGGATTGTCTTTCAGTGATTGCTGAGGGCCTGCTACTGTATTTCTTTCCTCCCTTTTTCTTTTTTGCACTCTTAGGGAAGAATGGAAACTTAGTTCTGTATGAAATATTTTTGTTTATTATTACTTTAAATCTTGTTACTTCACTATCAGACCTAAATTTAAGTCCATCTATTGCAGGTGTTTCGGTTCAAGATGAAGTACAGAAGTGCACATGGGAATAGAATTATATTTGCAAATGTAAATCACCTCATGAAATCCACCGTTCACCATATGGTGAATTTCAGTCTGCTGTAATCACAGCCTGATACTCAGAACAGTTCTGCACTTTAGTATGTTAAAACTGTATGAGTCAGAACTGTTGTGAAGAAAACAGGGGTGTGAAAAGGCATTGGGAATACCTGCAGCTCCACTAATAAAGTAGATGATAGTTAATGTGTCTTAAAGGCTGAGGCTTACAGTTATGCTCAGTCTTGAGCTGAAGACTAATCATGGCATCAGGATGGTTTGTGTTGAAGGGGACCTTTAAAATAATAATGAGATGATTCAATGCAAATCCAGCCAAAAACATGCACAGATGTAAAGGGTCTTTTTGATTAGAGTTGAGTTGTCAGCAGCCAAAAGCTCAATACAATAGGAAGCACTGTAAATAATCGTTGATGTAGGTGTGAGCCTTTTGATTAATTAGAATTGAACTTTTAAAAATCTAAGTAGTTAGATGTGATTGGGGAGGTGATTTCTAATAAGCAAAATCAGATGAGAAATGCTAAAAATTGGATTATTCTTTCTTTAGTCTGTAGGTGCATCTATTTTTTAACAGATTTTTCAGTGAGAGTGTTGAATTTTGTATCTACCAAGATTCAGAAGTTTGTCCTTGGTGCAGACTTAGCCCTGGAAGACAGTGTTTATGCATCCTTTGTTTTGGCACGAGAAGTCATGTAAGTCCACAAGAAGAATTGCTACTGAGTGAAGAGGTGGCTGCAATGGCAAACTTGTCCTGCATGAGAGGGGACAGGAGAGGCTGACTGAGAAGAACCCTTGTGGTCTGTGTTGGAGGAGGAGTTAAGAAAGGAAATTGCTTACAGTTTTCTTGAGGAATGATAAAATATTTCCAAATACATAAAACTCAGAAGTTTGTTGAGGTGGCAGGTTATATAAAAAGTGTGATTTTGAGAAAGGCAGTGTTAGTGACTGGCTTTACTTTCAGTGGTCATTTCAGCAAAATGGGGCTTAATTTGTGGGATTACTTGTGTGATTCCCAGATAAGCTTGTAGCTCTATTCTCTCCTCAGTATTTAAAGACTTGCAGAAGAAAGCTTTTGAGTCTTTTGAGATGTATGCAGTTTTAAAGTACTGCTTTGTTTTGCTCTGTAGATAAATCTTATTTGAAGACTGTGGAAACATTTTGCAGTGTTTTTATGATGGCATACACTAACCTGTTCATGCTTTCTGTGTGATGTTTCAAAGGAAAAGGTTAACTAGCATCTGTTCTGTCTAGAGTTTGTGTAAATTCTCTATATGACTTTGTCCTTGACCTAAAAGTTTTGAACATTGTTAGGAATGTAGATATTGTAAAATGCACTAAAAAAAAAATCAAGTTTTTAATGCAACAGACTGAAAAGAGGAGTAGCCTAACCCTTTTTGATTCAGTTTGGTAGTTTGTGTAGCTGCTCTGCCAAGAGAGGGCGAGGAAGTTTGTGTGTGAGCCAAAGTTACAATTGCATTCAAATGACCTTACAGCATCAAGAACTGCTCATGTGGGGGAAACACAAATAGGGGCAAGATTTAAGAAAGCCAGCTTAACCAAATGGTGAAATTCTGGAGGGGAAAAGGAGACACAAGAAAGGGAGAATGCTATGCAAAGGATCAAGAGCAAAAGGAGTGGAAAACCAGGTACAGCAGTGGCTGCTAACAAGCTGTAACCCCCCCAAGAGCTGTTTGTCTCTCTCAGAGCATAGCTTTGACTGTAGTATGTAAGTGGTGTGTGTGCAGAGGCAGTGCTGTAGCCATGTTTTAAATTAAGTTGGACAAAAGAAAGGAACATGGCAAATGCTGCTTTAGTACTTTTCATTTTTCCTTACTCAGCAGTTTAGTTGAATGCTGTTTTTCAACTACTGCACTGCCTGACTCTGCTCGGCGTCTTTCTCAAATAGTGCTGAGCTGAGCTGAGCTGCTGTCGTGTTCTCAGACACAGGTTCAGTCTGGTGAGGCAGGGGAATAGACTTGTGCTTTGATGTTCAAAAGTAGGGTATTGACAGTGTTCTGTGCTTGAACGGGTCAAGGATCACTTTGTTTACCAGGGCTTTATTCTCCCTCCCTGCCTCCATGTCTAACGTTAGTCCTGGTAAACTGGCATGTTATTTAAAATGCTGCCAATCTCAAAGATTTTTTTGAGAATAAACCAGAAGGGATCTTAGATTAGCTAATATTTTCAAGATTACAGATGAAACTGCTTAGGGCATCATGTATCCTAAGTTGTGATATTATTGTGAAACAATGTTGTGGTGGGAGTTTCTGGATGTGTTTTGAGTTTATTTTTCTTATCTGTAATCAAATTTTAAAACCAAAACTTTAAAACAGAAAAAAAGCAAATTAATTACAAAATTAATGCATAAATTATAAGCGATATGAACTATTGTCATATTTAGAACTTGTCTTAAAAAATAATTTTTCTTTTTAAATCTAATAGCTCTGAAGTATTAGATTTCTGTTGGTGAATTACACTGCTATGTTCCAGTTGGCTGGAATACGGGAAAGGTATTTAGGTTCCCCTCCCCAATCCGATCTTCATTGCTCTAATCAAATGAGAAACAACTTTTTATAATGTACTCATTCTTTTCACTACTGGACAACTTGGCTGGGTCTGAAGCTTTTGAAAGAATGAGTAAGCTTAGTGAATTTGTAAAAAATATTTGCAACTGCTTCTAATCAAGTTGAGACAAGAAGTCAAGTTTAAGTTTATTTTTTACATGCTCTTTGTTACAAAACCCATTTCAACTTGTAGCCAAAGTAGCATAAAGAGCCTTTCTATGCTTGGGAGCTTTTTAGCTTTGGAAGAAAACTCTGCAATTGACTGACTTGAAGGAAGCTGACATTTCTTAATAAAAAGCTTTGCATTTTAAAACTGAATAAAAATGCTTTGGATGTGCTCTACCTGCAAATTATGGGAGTGTAATTGAGGTTGGACAGAGATGGAGTTCATATCAGGCAGAAAGAATACCTTTATTGTTAGTTCTTTTTAATCTTACTCTGTCCCCACTAGTTCAGGTGGGATTACACTGTAAGCCAAGTGCACATAAATTCTGGTAGAAGCCGATGTCCATAGGGACATAGACTAAAAAAAAAATCTACACCTGCCTTGAAAAGGTGTTGAGCAATTTTCAGTTTTTGTAGAGACAGTCTTTTTGAAGGAACATGTTAAGTATTTTCAGCAGATTTACTTCTCAAACCCTAAACCCCCTTCCACACCCCACTGTGTATCACAGAGTTGCTGTTTAATATATGTGCTGCTATGAGATTGAGTGCCATTGAAATCAGTTCTATTTCTTTCTGGTGAGCTGTGTACTGTGAAGAAATGTGGAAGGCAGAGGAAATGTATGTGAAAGGTGCTGTAAGAAACTGGTTTGTAGCCGGGACATCTTGTTCAGTGAGCCGTTTGGTTATATGTGTGTGAAGGGAGCTTGGATGAAAGCAAAAGGTAGGTCTGTTCTAAAAGTTTCAGTCTTTTTAGAACTTCCATTGGAATTATACCGAGACAACTCATTTCAAATATGAAGTTAGAGGTGGATATGTGTCCTTTTAGAGCAGTACAGCTTACCTTCAAGTCCTCATGGGGCTGCACAGGAATTACTGGGAAAACCTGAGGATTAAAGTGATAGGACTGTATTTCACCTCTTTGTTTCCATGTTGTTAGATTTTTCAAATACTCATCAACTATGATACTTTTGCCTTTGATCCCACCTCGTTCTGAAATCCTTTTTCTCTAAAAGAGGTGAAATGTGTTTCCTGATGGCATGTGACTTCATACATACAAGTTTTCATCAGAATATTGGAACTAAAGGTCAAAACTATAGCTGAAAAACTTTCAGTAGAGGAGATGCAGAAAGGAAAGCTGTCTAGATAGGCTCTAAAAATCATGTGAACATTAAGCCACTTAAGAGCTTAATTTAGTGGAAGACTGGCCAGAGAGGCTTAATATAGATAGCTCAAATACCATGTAGAAGCTCTGATACAGACCTTGAACTTATTTTTATTTGTTCCTGGTCAAATTGTTTGCTTCCCTCTCTTAACCTCACTCTCTTCTCAGGAAATGCAGCAAATTGGCAGCTATTACTGCACAACTACACCAAACTGTACCAGGAAAGCGAAGGAAAATCAGCTTTTCCATATTGGTACTTATTTTGATTTAGTCAGTTTTCAGTGGAGTCTTAAGTAAATTTCTTTAGTACTGGTCCTGACAGCTTTGATGGGGAAGGTGAAACAACTAGTGGCTCTGGTTAGGGTGTTCTTCTGCTTGCTGAGAAGCATTGGTGACTTTCGAATGTGGCTTTTCCTTTTCTTCCCATGACAGAAGTTCTTGAAGAACAAATATGGTAGAGTAGGCCTATCAAAACTGAGAGTAAATCAGGTAAGTTAATTTAGATGCATCACCTTCTCTGTGCCCTCCTTCCAATGTAAACCAAAACAAAAGAAAATAAACTTGAGTTTAACTGTTTATCTTGAAAAGGCAAAGTCTGTAATCAGGCAGATTTTTCACTTTTCTCTGCCTCTTAAAGAAAGGTGCAAGTTCACTGGGATTTTTTTTTTTTTTTTAAAGTTAAGGCTTAATTTACTCATATGTTTCCCAGTATTGTAGCTTCAAATTATAATTACTGCATCAACAGAACGGTAATTTTTAATGCTGTTCAGAAAACTTCTCGTTTCTTGCCTGATCATTAACAAAATGTCAGTAGGAAAGTCACAGTTGTAACTGATGTGACTTGCCCTCTGATGAAAATGTCATGGGAAAAACAAATGGACAAGCGGATTCCCTGTGTGTTTACGGTAGCCAAGGAAAGTTGTGCTTTGCTAACACTTCCATCAGGCTTCAGAAAAAAACCCCCCCACACTTCAAATCTTTACTTCAAAGAAAAAAATTATGTTTTCAGGTATCACTTCAACTTTTAACAGAAATTTACTTGGGATAAAGTCATACTGTAGGTCTAGGAGCAGCTGGGAATTTGGGAATTTTAACTGTCAAGAAAAATGCTTCTGAGGCATTTGTTCAAGGTTTGGAATAGGTGGTATTGATATCACTCCGAGACTTCCTAAAATTACAACCCTTAATGCAATCACCATTTATGGCATGTAATTTTACTTACTGTAAACTTACTTACTTCATAGCTGGAGAATTCAGGTTGGGAAGTAACCTAATGAAAGTTGTCTTGAACAACTGAAATGCCTCAACATCCCTACAAAAACAGAGATTAAGGACGATGCTTTTGTGTTCTAAAACTTTTAAAGTTGATTGTGAATGTTCCACTCCTTAAATTCTCAGTGAACAATGATATCTTTGATGAACCATATGGAATTAGGTTGGGAATGAGAGTCAGACCAAGGCTTTTGCTGGTTGGTTGCAGAGTTTTTGGTGTAATGTCACAAGAACTCCGTTGTTCATCCTTTTTAAGTAAGTCACAGTACTCTTCTCTGGTAACACTGAGTGGTGGAAGATGTAGAAGTTTGTGGTCAGTTTTGTGGAAGTTTTGAGGACAGTTTTGTGTATAAAGTTTCTAAGTCTTGCTCACTTTTTCTATATCTGAGAGATGAAATGTTCCTCTTGAATTAAAAAATTGCAAATACAGGGGCGGTGAGTCAAGATGGTTTTTTTGAGATGAACAAGCAACTGGGTATTCTTGGTGTTAAAACACTCTTTCTGTTTTATGAAATGCCATCAAAATTTTTCTCCTTCTCAAGGCTTCATGGAAACATGCCTCACACCTTTTTGAGACTATCTGGCCTTTAATTCTGTAGATCAGGACTTTGGGTAACAATGTGTATATGGGTAACAATGTGCATTTTTCTGTAACACACTGAAGCAACAGAACCCACAACATGGTTATCCATGCGAAAGTGACCTGGGCAAGCCTTTTAATCCCCCTGGTCTATTTTAGTATTCTTTTATAGCAAGAAAAAGAACTTTGAATGTTGAGAGCATTACACTTGCCTACGAAATGTTACACATTATTTATTACATGTTGCTTCTGAAGACTTCTAGAGAAACAATCGTGGGAGACTGCTGAATTGCCAAGTAATACATATTTAAGTGTATTTCAAGTTATCAATGTTATTCTAGCATATTCAGATTTTACAGTCATTATTGCTTATAAGGAAATGATGACTCAACTTTGACATTGCCTGTAAAATATCACCTGGGGAAAAAGAATGTGTTCTGTCTGTGATGGGCATAGATGAGCGTGCAGGAAAGGCTTCCCTAACTCTGCAAGCCATCCTTTAGTCTGCCTTTTCAGGCGGTTGTGTCATCAGACTCAGCTGTGGGGCTGTTACTAGGCTCACAGAAATGTTTTCCGCTGATAATGTGCGTGTCCTGTAGTTGAGAAGCTATTTTTAGCAGTCTGGTTAGACTCCTAGAGTCACTGGGGGACAGAGCCCTGGCTGAGAGCTCTGAAAGGGAGCTGGCAATGGTTTGGAAGGGGAGGGGAGAAAGTGGTACCTTTCATGCCCAACCATGTTGTTCTGTTTTAGACTATGTTATTATTCCTGATAACTTGCAAATAAAAGGCATGTTTCTCGGGTTTGTTAGCTTGTGTTTGGCTAGAAATAATATCTGTGTTTTCTGAGGGAAAGTCAGTCAAAGAATGGGTGGAAGCTTCCATTTTCACTGAGATGATGTTCAAGGGCTGCCTGGATCTCAACAGACACCTTTTCACTGTAGTGAGTCTGAGAAGTGCTGGTCTTTGCTGTACATTAGTGGAAAGGCTAACAGACAGTTTGAATGAAGCGGGAGTTGCATTAATTTATGCCTTGCATTTGCTTATTTGCCAGCCTTTGGGAAAGTTGATGCAGACAACAGCGCCACTGAGAAAGGAAATTGTTATGATTGTGGAACATTTAATTTGACAATACTCAGCTACAAGCAGCTCTTTATTATTTAAAATTTTATATAAAACTCCTGTGAGATTCAATTGTATCTATTTTGTTTGTAGAGCTATTATGCAAAAAAACTTGTGTGGTAGAAAAATAGCAGAAAGCACGGGAGGGCCCATAAGTTTATGTGCTTATGTACTGACTTATGAACTTGGGGCAGGAGAGTTGCTGTTCTTTGTGGGTGTCAGAATAGCTAGTGAGATTCCCAAAGTACATTGCTGTGCTTGTTGTCTTTCTCCCTTCCAGCTTTCTCTTATTTTTAATGTGTTGTTTTAGTGCTGAAATCAAAGGTCATTCCCCGTCTTTCAGTCTCCACGTGCATGGCTGAGTGAATGTGTTTTTCTTCACTTTCAGGTTTATCTTTGGGGAAAAAAACCTGTGGGTGGAGAATTTAAAATGGGATTCATAGCCTTTTGAGACTTCTCTAGATGACATACCCGGGAATGCTGCCACATAGCAGACATGTTTCAGTGATGTGTATTTCATTGCTGTGGAACACCAAAGACAAAGTAAGGTTGGCTGTGTCAGTTGGTAGTGGCAATATTTGTAAAGTAACAGTCCATTGAATAGAAGGTTTGCAGGTGTGCTGAAGTGAAAGACCATCTTTCTTTCTTATGACTATTTAGTGTTAGGTTTTAAATGTTCTATCACACTATCTTTTAATATTGGAGTAATGTCATTTATCGGAAGGATATCCTTTTCATGATTGAAAATAACTTTCAAAATACTTGTCTTTATTCTGACAAGTCAGGATGGATTCATACTGAATGTCATCTTTCTTCATTTTGACTGGTAGGTACTGGTCCTGCTCATAGTCTTGTGTAGTGGTGGCCAACTTTCATGCAGGTTTTTAGATTTTTGGAGGCTTTATCCTGTTGTGCAACTTTGTCTGTGTAAGATGTTTGTAGGAGAATTCTGCATACGCTACTTCAGTTTGTTCAGTTTGTTTCTGCCCACTGTCAGGTAGAACATATGATGTGATGCACTCTGATATTCTGGGTAACTTTCAAGCTTGGTTAGCTAAAGTTCAGTTTTATTTTTACAGCTGTTTGTCTGAAGAACACAGGCCAAACTTGGTGACCATGGTGATGCCCCTTATCTTGCAGCAAGGGGAAGTGGTGATGAATCCAAACTGTACTATGGTAGCTAACCATTAAATATTTGGTTTTAAAGATTTGATGGCCTATGTGTCCCTGCTGAGCCTGATGGTTGTGCTGAGGAACAGTGTCCTCTCTAGTTGCCTTTAGCTTTCCACTGTGAATGTCCCAACAGCACTGTACAGCTGTATTGCCTGAAGATATGTTTGGAGCAAGGGTAGAGCATGGACAAATTCCCTTCTTGCCTTCATTTGTAGGAATATACCACTGTGCACTAACACACATCCTACATTATTTTAACTTGATTTCTAAATAAATAAATAAGTAAATGGAAAGAACTGAGCAGAACAGATTCGTGTATCTTCAGTGACATATTTGTGACCCTTGACTCCAAAACCAAGCTTTTTGTTGAGGAAGAACAAACTTGTGGAAGGGTTAAAAGAGGATAAAATCTCTCTAAATTCAGAAACCTGCAGCTGAACCATGTCAGTAAGTCATATATGCACTCCAGTGGCAAGAAAATAGTAGTCTTTCTTCTAACTGTATGTTTGGGGTTTGGGGATTTCTTAATTGCACTACAAATTGGTATCTCTGTATAGGGCGCTTTGAAAAGCTAATGAACGTCTCTGTACTTCAGTGCATTCAGGCCTGAACACAGTGTAACGATGAAGGAAGAATTGAAATCTATAAAACATCAGTGTTATACAGAAGTTTGACAGAGAAAACTTACAAAAAAGACTCCACAGAATGTACTGCCATTTATTAAGTGATCTGTTCTCTGTTGCTGGACTTGTTTTACATTATTCTTTCCTATCTCACTGTAGATTTAGCATGAGTTACTGTAAATCAGTGGGAGTTGTAAAACCCTTCTATTCCATATGGAGGTGGCTGTATGAGCACTCATTTGCAGTCAGATTCTGTGGGAGACCATATAGGTGTGTGCTGTGGTGTTTCCATGCAGGTTCATGGTCTGTTGTGGCAGAACTGGTCTCTTATCTGACCTGTCTCGCATACTGTGCCACTGATCTTAGCCTAGAAAGTCATGGATCCAAGTCAAGTTGCTGACCTTTTCCATCTACTTATTAATAAACATTCATGTTTCTACTGCAGTCGGTGTAGGGAGAATGAGGCAGAGGAAGAGAGCATTTCAGCACTGTCTCATCCTGCTGAGAAAGTGTCAGCCTTACTCAAATTGCACAGAGCTACTCTGGGCTGTGGGCAGGGGCTGTGCGGGCAGCTGGTGTGGGGGTTGATGCCTGTGGAGTCTGGACTGAACAGCAGCTTTGGAGCAAGGACTTGAGGGCTGGAACTGCAAACCTACCATGAAAATCTAAAAAAGAGCTCTTGGAAGGTTCTGGTGCAGACATTCACCCCAGAGGGACTATGGTAGATTTACTGCTGCTTAAAAGCTGGCTGCCTTTTTAAACTACAGGGCAGTGGCTTATTTTTGGCCTTGACCTGTCAGTTACTGGTTTTGAGGATGATGGAAGTTTACAGGGTAATTATTCTAGGCTTGAGTCATGAGAAACATATCTATGCTTCCTGTTTGGCTATGGAAATTCCAATATGAATATCAATATGGAATTGTGATGATGAATATTTATTTAATAATAAAGAAGTATGTGCATTCTGTTTTTTCTAACTGTTCTATCCCAGTGGTGAGGGATAGATGTGTGAAAACTGAGCCACGGGACCTTACAGAGACATAGAAGTGTACAAAAGAGAAATGGAATATTTTAAAGAAACAATTTCAAAATGAAGGAAAAATATTTTACAGAGAAAAGCAGAAGATGGGTCTTAGTAGAAATTGAGGATTGTGTCTTTGCTGAACCTTGCGGTTCCTACAGGTGAATAAGCAGTGTCTTTCTGAAAACCAAGACTGGATCTGGAACAGCAAGGGAAATAAGGGTGATCTAGTGTAGCCACATCTCTACTCTGTGCTAGGAACAGCTACAACGCTTAATTCCCTTCATCCTGGTAGGGGAAATAGTGCAATTTTCACTCTAGAATACAGTCTTGTCTTTTGCTTGAGCTACTGCATGAACTGTTTGGACTTCTATGTTTTTCTGACCAAAAGGACGACCAAGAATTTGTTAAACAGAACTAAAACTGTTACTTGTATGAGGCAAGTGGTGGCCTGGAGATCTTTGCTGTTCTTGGGTATGCTTTTTAATGTTATTGCGGAATCTATCTTGCTGAAAATTCCATTGTACCCCAAAATCTCAGGCAGATACACTGTACTATTTTACCTTACTTATGTATAAAGCAGGACTAAATTTAAATCAAAAGCTTCTCTACATGAACCATTAAAGGAGTTAAGTAGGTTGGCTTTGTTTCAGGTAAGTCAGTGTCAACGTAGAATAGAAAAGATTTTTTCCTAAAATTTCTCTCTTTTATTGATGTGATGTATAGCCCTTAAATCCTCTCCAGAGCTCCTACAATAGCAAGAATTTCATATCCTCTTGACAGCAAAAGAGATATGATAAAGCTTTGAGGTCTGCTGCAAGAACATATTGGACGGAGAACTGAGAGTTAATGAAGGATTAAATAATGGAATTGAGGATGTACTGTCTCAAAGCACTTCTTAATGTTACTAGTTTCAGTTGTCAAATCTTGGCTTCTTTTTAACTTTTTTAGCTCAAGTAAGAGTTTGTATGTCAAATAAACAGTCTACACGGAGTTCACAGAGAAAGTAGAGGCATCTGTTCCTTTCAGGAAATCCTGTACTTATATTCAGGATCGTGCTTGTAGGCCTTGCTTTCCATTTTACATGTTGATCTTGAAATTTGAACCTTTCATGACTCCCTTGACAGAAGTTTGCTTCTTCATGCACAAGCTAAAAGTGTGAAAGTCTTTCAAATAAACTATTATACTTTGGCTTTAGTGATACTTTCCTATGGCATGAAAAATTATCATCTTCTTCAGTTGTAACCGTGAGTACTTAAAAGTCCAGAAGATCCTGTCTTAAATCTGACTAAAACATTATTATTATTTTGAGGAAACTGAGTTTTAGGAATGATAACTTTGCTTGTGTTAGAGTATGTATGAGTCAATAATTGTGAGTCTGAGGCTGACAGGACTGATTCTGCCAAATTAGGTCACAAAAGAAACCAGTTTGAAGGAAGACATTTCTAAGCATCATAATATACTTGTTTTGAGAGAGGTTTTCTTTTAAAGTGGAGAAAAGGAACATTAGTGATATTTTATATTTTTCAGTTGAATAAAGAAATACTTCAGATGCTGTGTTTTTAGACATTGTCAACCTACACTTTTTTCTGTGAGCTTTTACATCTAGCAAGTGTCTGTAATGTTTTACTGACATAGTTGAGTTCCTCTTACTGTCCAAGCAAGGGTTGCTTTTGATGCTATAGTGAAAAAAATCTCACTTTCAGGCAAATTTCAGCCTACCAATTAAGTTTTAGAGTACACAGAGACATAAAAGACTAAGGTTCGTCTGAGACCTTTTTTTCCTCATGGAAAGCTGACTGGGTTGCTTGCCTGAGGCTGTTGGTGTACTCAGAATGCTTTCTGACTGGGTGCTAAGATATCAGCGTGCCTCATGACTTATTCATAAGTGGGAAGCTGAATTGGCTGATGCTGAGCTGATGGTCAGCTTGTCTAGTCCACTTACAGTAGTTTTTGGTCTCCTTCAACAGAGGGTTTACATGAGCAGGATCTGTCAGGACAGTTTGATCAAGTGCTTTCTTACTGCTTGTGCCATGACTCTGGTGACTAAGTGAGGTTCGGTGTCCAGTACTCTCTCTGTTGTGTGTTTTGGAGAATATGTACATGCACACAGGAATTCATCTAAGGACAATTTCAGAAAATGCCCTGTTTAATGGTTGGTGCAAGTATTTTCCATTGTCAGTTTCCACATTGTTTGGAACCATTTGATCAATCTGTATTGAGAGAATCCGAAGTTTTATTTTTGTTGTCCTTTTGGGAAAGCCACAATGCTGGATTTCAACTTCATTCTGTATCTAAGTAAGAAAGTGTAATCTGCGAATGAAGCAAATCCTGAGCATGTATCGCTTTTAATTTGCATTTTTACCCCCTAGCTTGTGCTCTTGTGTAGTTCTCCCTTTTAAGGAGATTGGTTTTTTTCCTGTTTTGTTTTGTTTGTGATAGGTGGGGTTTTGTCTGTGTCTGAAGACTGTATCACAGCTTTGCTCTTGCCATGTTTATCCCCTTAGATTTCTAAAAAACTCTGTTCTAAAATCTTTACTCGTATGACTTTGACTTTAATGGCACTAAGCCATGGATAATTGGCTCTGTTTCCTGAAATTCCACTGCCTGTTGTTAAGATAAACATTTCTAGGTTCCCAAGAACACAGATGCATGTCTATGGTAATATACTGATTATACAGACCAACCTTTAAACAGCAAATTCTTATTTTCCTGTTTCGTTGTTTACATTTACACACAAACTCCAGAAGCAGAAAAATGACTTCAAGAATAATTGTGCCAGTTTTTAAACTACATTGTTGTGTTTTGAGAAGGGCTGTGAAATGTCCTTCTTTTGCTGTAGCCATTAGCCCCTAGGGGAGCAGAAGGGAAGCAGTCCTGCCTAGGAATGGTGTGTTGAGATGCACCCTCATTAGTCAGCAGCACATGTCCCAGTTGCTGAGAAGTCCCATGTGACCAAGACTTGGTATAAGGCCCAGAACTGCTGGTTATTAAGGAATTTGTAGCCTTCTTATGTCACTCCTCAACACTGGTACCTAAAGTGAACTTGTAAGGCTCAGGAATCCTCAAGTATTGGACGTCTGGCTTCTCTTGTCTGAAAAGGGCTGTGATCTACATTCCCCCTGCCCAAAGTTTTAGAGAGGGGCTATAATTGTAGAGCTCGTGACAGAGCTGGGTTCAGTTCATGTCCTCTCAAACATAACAGGATATGGCTGAAAGCATTGCTCCCATACATACCTAATCAAAGATGTCTAAAATAGGTGGATGCAAGGCTCAGATCTATTAACAGCCGGTCAAGGAATTGTGGGATAGGTTTTGAGGAACTCTGCATGTTTAGGGTAGTAAGGCAACCTTGAAGCGTGATGGAAGTTCTCATGGGGTCGTGCCAGTTGCTGAAGCACGTGGGGAGGCTTGCTGCCAGGGAGCGAGGGCCAGGTATGCTAGTGAGTCAAAGCAGATCATCTTGGCATCTTTCTCAGAGCAGGAATTGATGGTTTGACTGTCCTTGGAGGTGGATTTCCCAATAGCTGTCTTTAAAATTGACTCTAGCAGCAACAGGTTACTTTAATTTCTTAATTTCTGAAAAAAAACCCCTGGGGTATCCTTAGTTAACAGTCTAGGCTTTGATTTGATTGTTGGGTTGTTTTTTTTTTAATCAACTCTTTAGGTAATTATTCAGCTTAGTCCAAAGCAATAAATAAGTGGATCAGGACACAGGAGGTATAGGATGTGGGTTTTGGTTTCTTTGAGATTTGTTTTGGTTTGGGGTTTTCTTAGGGCAATTTGCAAGGAATTTTGTTCTTCTCCTGCTCTCACTGACTCTGTGCAATAAAAAACAGTAAAGAAAAACAGCAGTCTTAGTTCTCTTACCTGATAATTTGTGTAAATATTTTCAGAAGGACAGTGAGTAAAATTTGAAATAATGATGCTTTTCCAGTCCTGTGAAATGGCATGTTTTAAAATTTAAATTATACCAGGTCTATATAGACTGTTAAAAGTCACTGTGGAGGGGGAGAAATTAAAAATTCCTCCTATAATAGATGAAGAACAATAGTAATGCAAAACAAGATTAAAATCCCCCCCTAGGTTTTAAAACCATGATAAATATATGGTTTGAGCCAGTCTGTTCTTTGTTTAGAATTACTTGACTAAAGCTCTTGTGTGTAACTTGCTGGCGATTAGGTCAATTGTATTTTTGATTAAGTATAGTAGTAGTGCTGGTGGGAAACTAAAATACTAGCATGGTTCTTTTGTCTGTTTTCACTGCTTTCCTTTGCTTTTTAGTGTGATCCTGAGGAAGAAGGTATGGCTTTGCTGGCTAGTAAGAGTTTTAGCTTAGAATGGTAGCACATTTTAATTGGAATGTCTTTACCTACTGCATGCTGTTTTAGGCCCAGACACTGTTCAGTAGGTTTTTGTTTTTTTTGTTTTGGTTTCCTCTTTACTAGTACCTAGTTCTTGTGTGTGTAGTGCATTTGTGAGCCTCTGCTTGGCTTTGCTTCTGGTCAAGTTCTCTGATTCTTTCTATGAGTAGGAAGGGGCTCAGGATTTCAGATGGAGACAGTGGTGTTACCTCCTCTCCTGCAGTTCAGAAGAAATTGTGGTCATCCCACAGCTGTTCCCAGCTAAAGCTGTACCCAAAACTGTCTTTTGAGAATGTTTGAGGTTTATGGAGAAGTAAAGAAGTGAGGAGTTTCATGCTGTCATGGTATATAAATATATAATAATATATATAATAAAGAGAACTTTTCAGATCTCTGTTATCACTGTTCCCACCCATATTATTTGAGGTCCTGGTTTGCTGCTGGTGTAATAGTTTTCCCCCAGACCTGAACTCTGACAAATCTTTGATACCTGCTCTTTTTGTTTAGTATTATAAGATGTGCTGCAGATATGGCATTAATATACAGAAGGTGGTGGTCGTGTATTCTAGCCTGCATATTGATGGGAGCCCAGACATCCTAAACACAACAGCATCCTAAACCCAAATGATTGGTGGTTTGTGGTTTTTGTTTTGCATTTTAATTTGTTAGATCTCCAGGATTCCTTATCTTCAGCAAGTATTGGTCCATGCCCTTTGAACGTCTGGTATAGATCCACCTCAGTGAGCACCTTGCACATGCATGGGTGTGAACAGAAAGTACATGTTTGAGCTATTTGTCCTTTGCATTGCCATACTTCTGAGCTTTACTTTGTTTCCAGGAGAATTCCTTCTTTGCTTGCACATACAATTCTCATACATTCTATGCTAGTGGTGGTCAAACAAGTTTCCTTCACTGAGACAGGTCTGGCTAAGATCTCCCAGCCACTAACCTGAGGTATTACACGAAAGGGAGCGCACTAATTATTTGTAACTGTTTTTCAGTTTTATTTTTTCATTGAAGGTGGGGGGGGACAGCAGGGAGGGCATGGCTTTTTTGGCCTATATTTAATAAAAGGAGAGGGAGCTGTAAAAAGCTGCCTGTGTAATTTGAACCTTACACAAGGAAGAACTATTTTTAGAAGCCTGCAATATTTGCCTGAAAGAACTTCAGAGGAGAGAGGGGCAGTGTTACATAAAGCGGAGTGAGAGCACACTTGTGCCCTCACAGCTAGGAAGGTCAGACCCAGGGCTTGTCTTCTGTAGGGCAAGAGAAGGTGCTTCCACTCTTCCTTGACCTGAGGGGAGAAGACATTGATGGGCTCCTTCTGAAGGCCAGATCCTTGTGGTGAGAAACTTTGGTTTGTGGAGAACAGTGAGGTGTTTTTTTTTTTGATGCTTCTTTTAAGAGGCTTATTATTAGTGGTGTTTTGACTTTATTTCTTTGACATTATTTTTGAGAAAACATGTCTCTCGATTGATGACCCAATGGTCAAACAAGGTCACAGCAGCAGCTTTGGGGACCTTGAGAGTAAGATTTTATGTTCTACATGGTTATAATGTGGCTTAAGCAGCTTTTTGCTGCTGGTGCCGTTCTGGCTTTTGTTCTCTAGTAGTGACATTTTATTGTCATTGTAGATGACATTACCATACACTGACAGTTAACCAGGTATTGTTCTGGTTTTGGATGCCTTCATCAACTTAATATTTGTTGGTTATGAGGCTCTATAAAAAGTGGTTTTAAAACCCCTTCAAATAGTTCTTTAGGGAGGCATATGCCTGAGAAGATCCTTCATGGCACATGACATAAACGTTGGGTGTTGCTGTGTTTCTGGAAGACTGCATTTAGCTAGGCCAAAGAGTTCCTTACCCCACTAAGAAGGAGGAAAACCCAAAACAAATAGAGAGCATAGAATGTAGTCTAAATGCAATTTATATCTAGGAAATCTAGATAGAATGTTTGTACAAGGACCTTGAATGGATTTAAAATTTGGGGTAAAAATGTAGTCTGAAGGTGTCCAAGATGCTTGTCCTTTTAATTTCTATTGGAAGAATATTGAATCTCTTCTGACAGAAAAAATGCAGAACTTGTGTTTATGGTTTTGAAGGTAAATAGGCTGCTTCTCACATTCTGTCAGTCATCTATGACACTTTGCCTCTTTATGTCCCTTGAGTTAGAGGTTTAACTAAGCAGTCAGCATTCTGCATGTTTAAAAGGCATCATCTGAGTGAAAACTAAACCCTCTAAAATGGTTTATAAGAGGGTGTATAATACAGTACAAAATTAAAGTGACTGAGTAAATTATTTGGTTTCAAATTCAGCCTTTTTCTAAAAGTTAAACAGTGATTGTTTATGTGTGTGTAAAAGCCAGACCTATTACAGATGATTGTTTCTTTATGGTCTGACAAAGTGTGTTCAAATGGAAGGCATTTTGAGTGGCTTTCAAACCCACTCACTGAGTGAAGAAATGGTTTTTAAGTTTAAAAATAAGGCCAAGTTTTGTAGATGCAAGATGTGAATTAGTAAAGAAATAAGTTGAATATTTGAAGCAAGTCTTACTAAGTTGCTTTGGTCAGTTATTTTCCCAAATAATGAAGTTAGGCCTGCATGTTTATCTCTTTCACAGATTAGACAGACATGTAAACTAGCTTTGATTTGCTTCATGGGGCATTTTGCATCTGAAGAAATATTTTTTGATGTAAATAAGAAGCTTGAAGGTTCTCTGTAAAGAACTTAGTAAAACTTACCAGACTTAATAAAACAGAGGGGTTCAGTGGATTTAAAAAGTGATGTACGAACCAGGAAGAACATTTTTGGTGGAACTCTTGCAAGTACATTTAAGGGAGGAATTTGCACACCCTAAAAGCCTTCTGAAGTGTTTAACCATCAGTTAGTACTTAGTAAATGAGAAATATTAAATGAGTAAGTGAGAAGACAGGATCAGAGCTCTGGAGCTCCATGTAGATATGAAGAGTAGGAAGGGAGTATGAGTCCCTTGATACCTTGTGATTCTGTCTAAATTAGCAAATACTTTGGTCCATAGAGGTGGGTGAGTAGATCAAAACACTGAAGCTTCTTACATCTTTTATTATGGATTTGGGTGGGTTGCTTTAGGTTAGATTTGTCAACTTGGGCTGCATCTCCCCACTTACCTGTGCAGTTTGAAGCTTCTTGAAGGAGAAAATTTAATAGGTACGTGCCAGATGACCTTGCAGTGATGTAGCCCATGGGGTTACTTGAAGTTTCATGTCCCTATTAGACAGCAGGTAGCATTTGAAGTGCATCTTAGAGCAGAGTTTGCAGATTCTCTTACTCAAAAGGGGGTTGATTCACGTGCACTAGAGTTGTTCTGAAAAAACAGCTAGCTTACAGTAAGTGGTTTTACTTCTGCTCTAAACCAAACAGCATAGTTAAATTATGTATGAGGGTATGCAGAGCCAAAGGATGACCTGGAAGATTTTAGTCAGAAGTGCTGGAAACACATTTCTTTTAAGGAAGTGTTTCTTTACATTGGCAGATGTTTGCAGTGTCCAAGTTACCACTTTAGACTACTGAATAAAAGTATTATTTGGATCACCAAATCTGAGCTGGATAACTAAAAATGGTTCAAAGCTTAATAGTCACCACAGGGTGCAGCTCTTGGGTAGCATGTTAGTTGTAGGAGTTCCGGGTGTTCCAAATGTTTGGTGACTACAGTAAATGGCTGTTACTGCTATCCAAGATGGTGATAAGAATAATGTTGCAAGGTTACAGATAATGTATTTGTTGGCATTTCTGGGTAGGCACATGGCTGAATACCTCTGTATCTTCTGCTTTTGGTAGAAGAAGAAGGATTACTTTAAGTTATGTATGTATTTAGATTTAGAATGTTTAATGTGTTTAATGTTGAAAAACTTTTCAGAGCCATTTGAGATACAAGCAAATGGTTTAGTTTACTTGTTCGTGTATGAAACTCAACCCTCTCCCTGCAAAACACATTGGAAAGAAAATAAAAGGAACTTTTTTTCATGACCAGAACCCAGAAATGGCTGAATGATGTGGAGATTTTTTTCTCTACTTCAAAACCCTCATACCTTGGCAGTTGTCTGATATAAATGTATCTTTTAGCTTTGAACTTTTGCTTTTTGTAATCTGGCTGACACACTGCAGTCAGTACCCAATGTACTTCTTGATCAAGTTTTCATACAGTAATCATGCAAATATTTTATTTTAGGCATTTATTGGGTTAGACCAAAATCCGAGCATTCTTCGGAGGAGGTGTGAAGGAGCAAGTCTTTGTGCTTAAATGATTGCTCTTACAAAGTACAGAGTTGGAATGAGTGCCTTTAACAAACAACTGACAAATAAGGGATTTTTTGAGAGTAAAATGACCTTTGCTAAAAAGATTTACGTGATAAACTTAAGAACATTTCAGCAAACAGTTTTACACTGAAGAATTAAGTTCAAATGTTCCTAATTAAGTGTTTCTTTAGTTCCAAGTCTTTCTATTGGCCCCAAACTGTCATTGTATTTAGGCTGGTAGAAATATTGCAATACAGCCACTGAGGCAAAAGCTGAATTATGTCATATTAGGCAGGAGAGAAGAGTCATTTAAATCCTATATGCAGGCTGCTGTTGGCATATGCAGTAGAAAGGATGAAATATGTTGAATTTTCATCAAGAGAAGTCATAATCTGACTTGCAAACCTGTTTGAATGTCAGAGTAAGTACAAAACTGAAATAAAAATACCTATCCTCATTTGTACATCAGGAGTAAATACGAAACAGCACAATTTGTACATTTTTTGTGTGAATATAGGCAGGTGACACCGTCTAAAGAATAATATTAATGTTTTGTATTTCACGGGTACAGCAGCTACAATGTCTATTTCATGGCTCTTTGGCGATCTGGTAAATACTGCTCAGCTGAAGGGTTTATTTTCTGCAATAGGAAGACTTGGAAGTTTAAAGGAAAAGTGTGTGCCACTGCATTAGGTGGCAATATTTGCCTTGCAAGAGAGGCCATGGAAACAACGCCTCTGTAGATTTGGTAAGAGTCTGAACAACATTTCTCCATTATGTGTATGGAAATTGAGGATATGAAATAAGTCTGAAAGGAAGCAGACATATCCATTTGGGCTGGCTTTTTTCCCTGCATGATACAAGGTTTTAAGATGAAGGCAAATTCTCCTCCTTATTCTAGAATTTGACTTTCTTATGTAGGTGTTCCATGTATTTCTGCAGTAGACCAGGCAGACTGACCTGCGGGAATTTTGCGGGGGTTGTTTTTTATTGCTTCTTCATGTTTTCAAGCTCTGTTTGTTTACAGTTTCTGTTCCAATAGGGAAACAAGTTGTGTGAAGGAAGAGCACGGATGACTTTTGTTTCTCGAATGTGTATTTCTATTTACTGTTCCTTAACAGTGACAAGGCAGAAGCTGTTGGACTGCAGCTTATGTACGGGAGGGGGAGAACTGGTTCTACAATACCTCAGTGGAGTGAATGTTAAAGTGGGTGAAGGGAGAGGTGAAACCCATTCAACACAAACTTCTAATACAAATTGGAATGCTGTGGTCTGGCCAACAGTATTTTTGGTGAGGACTGTGTTGGAGAGAAAGTCATGAGTGAGTGAAGGTTATCAGCTATGTCAGATGTTGAATGTCATTTGTTCAGAAAAGTTACAAGATCTTAGGTTTACAAAACTCACTTGAAGACTTGACATGCAAATCACACTTTGGTTTTGCTTATCAGTATTATGTCGCTGGCTTCCTTAGGTTGCTGAAGCAGGACACAGAGAGGAGGGTAGAAGAGGACAAGAAAAGCTGGAGAGCGTTGTTAGTGCTTTCAGTTACCTAATCCCAGACATCCCCGTGTTCATAACAACAGATTTATCGAAGAGTTTCCCAAAACAAATGTAATTCATAGATGTGTGGTAGCAGCTAGGACAAAACAGAGACCATCCAATCAGTCAGTCTGTGCACTTCCAGTACTTTTGTTTGTAGCATACGTTGTTTTTATCTTCAGTGTAAAAGTTTGCATTTTGATTCCAACTTCATTTGAGCAACTGATTTCTAATATCAGTAATTTCCCTCTTTTCTAAATTTTTAAAGAGCCACTTGAAAGGAGACCATTTAAAAAGTAATCACTACAAGTAACCCCATTGTTCTTTTCAGTATGTACTATGATAGCACAGAAATGACGGCAGCTCTGCAGGGGAACTGTAACACTTTCTGTTAAAGCACTTGAGTGAAGCTTTCTCTTCCTGCAGCTGCCACAGTAGAAAGCCAATTCTATGAGAGCATGGTATCATAAATTTATAATTTGATTTAGTATATTCCTATAGCTATTCCTTTAGCTATCATTAGGGTGATCATTATAAAAACCAGTTTTTGAGACGCTGATTATGGGAATTATTTCCAGGTTAAGTGATCCCATGATCCCATACATGTAATTAAGGGAAACTTAATGAAATGTCATTTTGTGTACGAGGATGTTTTTCCAAGAGTTAATACTGCCAGTTTTCCAGTTATGGTGTTCTGATATCAGTGTGAACATTACCTTGTTGAGACTCTCTGAAAGGGAGGGAGAATTTAGGTTTTTTTGTTCTTAAGCCTGTGCTGAAAGGGAAAAAAATAGGTGGAGAGAAGATGCTGCTGCTCTGTTACAACTTTGTTGGAAGATTTCTCTGAAATTTAGTTCCCAGGAGGTCTAGAACACTTGATCTGACAGTTTAGAGACTGATACTTGAGTCTTGCGATGTGTTTCTAGAAATATTGTCATACCTTGTTGAAGCAATGTTGGCTAGAAATGCCAGAAAGTAAGATGTCCAAATCCTGAGCATAACTTTAATAGCAAAATAAGGTTACCTGGGCATGTTTCTAGACATTAAAGAGAACCTTTTTCATAGGATTTCCTAGCAGTAATGACCATTTGCATCTGTCCTTACAGTGCTGATAACCAAAAGCAGTACCATACCACCAGTTATTGCAGGGCCTTTAGCCCCTTACACAAAAGGTTTGGAGAAATCATTGGAGAAATGCGCTTTTCTTCATTCCTTCTCTGGCCAATTTAATCTTGCTGGGAGCATCAGTATGTGGCTTTGAGGGACAGTGTTCCCTGTTTGAGGCTGAAGGACTGAGAGCTGGCTTATTGCTGTAAGTGGTCACTCCTTAACCCAGTGCACCTGGAGTTCTGTTTCGTGTGTATTCTGTAAAGGGAGGAAAGGTGCCAGCTGTCAGTCTGGCACTGAGGGACCGGGCTGTGCAAGGTGGCACAGTGGAAAGACTAACACAGTTATAGTGTAGACTTCTAATAATTTTTTTTAGTGTTTACTATCAATCAATTTCAAATTGTGATAGTAAAAAAGTACTAGTAAATCAACTAGTGAGGTACAGTCTGTCTGCATGGCCTGGCTCATAGAGCATGCTGGGTTACATTGAGCTTTCACTTGGCTGATGTGAGAGAAAGTTATTGAATGAGCAAAGGTGAATGGACTGTGCTTACTACAAGTTGGGATAGGCAAAAATATGGATATTTAATCAGCTGTTGGCTAGTAACACAGTACAAGGAGTAGCACTTTCCTGCTTGACTGTGCAAGGTGCAGAGATAGGCAGTTGCCCTGTGAAGAGTGTTGAGGTTTTAGTATTTGCTGACTTTGTCAGGTTAAACTAATTTTTAAGGAAATGGTCTGTGCTGATTTATGCTGTTTGGAACGGCTTGAACTGAACTTCTGTTTCTTTTGTGTTTTGCAGACTTCTTGAAGCCAGCTCTAGCAAAGAGAAAGAGTTCCATCTGTGCCAGCCAGCCGCAGTCTCCAGTGCTGGTCCCCCTGATGGCACGTTGTACAACCCTGTGAAACCTGCCAAGCTGGACGCCACAGCTTTGCACGACTGCACTTTGGCCGCCACTGTGCCTCCTTCGGAGCCGTCGAGTCATGCAGTCCTAGCCCACAACACAGGCATTCATGAAGAGCACTATGTGAGTGAAGGGGTGGAAGATGATGTGCCAGACTGCAGAGAGTACAGAGATGCCTGCACCATTACTGGTGAGCAGTCAAATCCTTTATCGTGGGAAGGGTGTGGGGGTGTATAGTTAAGCTTCTGTTCTCAATCTCTTTGGTGGGATATCTGGTTCAGGGGTAATGCTGTGGTTGTTCTGCATGTTTTTTCTTGTTTGAGTAGTGATTTCGCAAGTAGCTGAATTTCCAGTGAAAGCACTTTGCAAGGTTGAAGGCTCTTGCAAATAGGCTAGACCAGTGACAGCTGTGAAACTGGGTTACTGCATTTATGTACTTGGGAAGTTGAACCATTCGAAGTTTGTTTGGAAAATAAACCAAATCAGGGATGAAGCAAAGGAAACCCTGCAGCTTAAAGTTTATGGAATGCTTGTCCTAATGTTCAACACAATTAAGATTTTTGTCTTGATAAGAGAATTCCTTTGTGGGAGAAAATGGATGGGAGAAATAGGGTTTAACATAGTATTTTGACTGTACATATTTTTGCTTTTCAAAGCCATTTAATTTTTGTCACATGAGTTCTGGAGCAATAAAAGTTAAAATATACAGAACAGCTTCTTCTGCGTGCTTTTATGAAAGGTTAAATACCTTCTTATTATAGATTCATACAAATAAATTGAATATGTGTTGAAGTATGGTATTTTAAATTAAATTAGATTCTTCATGATGTGGTCAGCTGACCTAATTTTTTTGTGCTTGAATAATCATTGCAACTCTGTTTAGTCATGGTTATGGCCATGAAACGACAGGCAGTTTCCATTTCAGATGCATGGTTTGTTGTCTGAGCTGTGAGGCTTCTTTTAGCTTAAAGTGACGCTGTAGGTTCCAAGTCCTTTTGGGAATGTTTGAGGAGCCAGCTGAGTTTTTGCAAGGAAGAAATGAGATGTCTGAGGGAAATCAGAAAAAAGACTGGGGCTATTCTAATTGGCTGCCAGATACATTTATCCTGAGTTGCTTTCATCCTTCCTAGAATTGTCTGTAGGTCAGAGAGTTAGTTGGTGGTGAGCACTAACACATGCTTTAGTAGGATGCCTTAACTTAGCTCAACTGCTGTGTAGTTACTAAGTGCTTATATTCTGAAAAACAAGAAAAGCAGAGGTGCTCTCAAGGCCATCCAGGCTGCCTTGAGAATACAAGGAGCAAAATTAACACTGGAGTCACTTTCAGTCAGGTATACTTTTACATAAAATATATATTTTGTTTCAAGAAACTTACTCACCCACCCTCCTCCTTTGTTTTTGTGGACTTAGAGCTTTTCAACTAGTTAGTTCATCAACAGCTCACCCTTTGGACTGCTGTGTAGATATTTGCTTGATGGTTAAGTGGAAACTACACATCACAGAGATGCATTTCTGGTAGTATAACTGGATTTTCCAGACCCCTTGTACAAGGATCTTGAAAGTTGTTCTGTTGCCTGTGTCCTCTCCTCCTCCCTCCCCCTCTCCTCCTCCCTTCTCTGTTAACAGGAATTTAACTTTTTTCTGCTTTTGGCTACAAACCAGGACAACCAACTTCTTTCATGAGCCAAGATGCCTTCTTGATTATGGCTCTTTGAAAGGCAAGACAAACTCACATTTTAAACTTTTAAACCCATTTTTGTTAAATGAAGGTCATTGCCTTTTCTTTCTACTTCACATTCCTTTAAGCCTGATGTAGTTTCTGAATCTTTCTTCTAGCTTAGTTGTCAGCCAAGTATGGTTTACCAACTGATCCTATAATGCTTTTTAAAATGGATTTGCTGTTTTGCAGCGTCAGATTTGTACTGCTTGTGACCTGCAGACACTATAAGACTTGCATCAGAAATAGAAGTGGTTTTGTAGATTGATTAGTTGGTTTTGGTGTTTTGTCTTGGCTTTTTTAATGGATTTTTCTGAGTTTCAGCTTTTTGAGGTGTCAAAGGGCACAGGCTGGGAGCTAACAATTGGTCTTGTGCTCCTTTTGTAAAATTTTTGTCAGTATTATATGGAGGTATTCAGTGTATACCCTCAAAACAAGAAGAAAGATAAATATTTAAAGAGGAATAAGGATTGTCAAAGGCTTTAACATGAAGACTTTGCTTAATTCTGACTGACAGATTAGCACTATTTACACTTCTAAACTGTTTAGTGAGAAAGAAATTGCTCATATCAAGTCTGGATATACCATCATTTTTCTTCTGATGCCAAGCCTTGACTCATTCTAGAGTTCAAATTCAGCAATCTGCTAATCTGTTTTATTTTTAGTCTAACACCTCCAGCCTATTGTAAAAGTTATCTGCAAAAAGTCTTGCAAATAAAGGCTTGAACGCAGTTAAGAAAAAAATGGGAAACTAAGGCACAGTGTGGCGTGGTGGTGTTTTCTGAAATGTAACCAGCTAATGGTAATTAATTAGAGTGGTCTGTAATATATTTAATAATAAATTACATGATGTGCACATTTTCCTATTTAACTTTTCAAGAAGACCATTGATGCTCAAAGAATTTTTTTAGTTCTTGTTGCTTACATTTTTGATGCTCTTGTTTTTTCTTCCTGTTGTGTTTGCTGGCAGTAGAGGCACTTTGGCATTTTCTATCAGCAGCATGATCTTTCCTTCCTGGGACCCAAGAGCAGATGTAGTGTAGCTGACAGCATTGCACCTTCTGAGTGTTTTCTTGGAAAAAGGGTTGGCTTAAATGTTTTTTGTTTTTTTTTTGTCCCCAAACCACCTCAGAATCGTGCCCATGCAGATTTCTGTGGGAGTATAACTGGAAGTATTCTAGGCAACTGGTCTGGATAAATTCCTTGCTCTGCTTTTGTATCAGAGAGGAGATGAGTGTTACTTTCTAGCTAGGTCGCTCCTCTGATCTGTGCTATTGTGTGGCCTAAAAGGAGTTAATGTTGGCATAACTAAGGGAATGAGGACTGCAGAGAAGGGCCTGGGTGACAAAAAGCGGTGTGGTGAAAAATTTCTTAAGCCAGTGTCTGAGTAGGGGACAGCACCCTAGAAGACTTCTTTCCCACTGAATTACCTAGTAAAGCTATCCAAAGCTCATAGTCGATATAATGGAAGTGTTATGCAAGTAAATGCTTTTGAATCTCTGCTAACTTGAGCGTAGAAGGGCAAATGAAATAGGACAATTGATTAATTAAAAAAAAAATAAATTTATGGATGTTCTAGGAATTGTTATAAAAAAGTGCTGGAGGAACAGTTATTTCCTAAATATTAATAGTGTTAAACCTGAGAATGAACTCAGTAGCTGATGTAGTTGTTTCTTTGTTTTGTAGTAATTGATTTTGGGTTTCATGAGCAAGATTTAAGATGTAGTCCGACTTAAGAGTTTCTACTGCTATTGATTGTGGAGCTCCTGTAGGAAAATGAGCAGGAGACTCAGTTCCTGAGGTTGGTGGGCAGTGGTGCAGCAGTAGAAGTGGCACACTACTGCTACATGTGGGAGGTACCTATCGTGTCCTAGTTCGGGCTTTTTTTCCTTTTAACTTTCTTTTTCTTGCTGCTCCCATTCATTTGAGAGCATTAAGATAGGAGCGCGGATATAGCACCATCTAGTGTTCCTTTTGCTAGAAAAGGAATGGAAGTGCTTTTGAAGTTTTGTCTCTCCTGTAATTGCAGGACAGACTGAGTACTTTCAGTCAGATATTGATGGAAACAGCAACTGGTGTTGGGGATTGTCTTCTCTAACCCCACACCCCCTGTCCCATATTTTGTGGAGCAGGAAGGGCTGTAATCTTGATATGAAAAGGTAAAGTATCACTACGTTGCCCAGTATTGCCCATTTTTGTGAACTGTAGAAGCCTCTTAGTCTGATTGCCTTTCTTTCTTACCCTTCAGCTGCTGTCAGATAAATCCTGTCCTTCTGGAAATGGAGAGTACAGTGGGGAGGGAAGTCTGAAATATCACTGAAGTATAGATTTACTCTTGTGATAGCTGTCTGGCTGCCAGAATGTTTTTGTGAGGTTTTTTATTTGTGCTTTTTTTCTTCATTTCTCTTAAAACATGCATAACACAGTATTTGCCATCTTCATAAGTTAGCTTTGTCTACTTTTGCATGTTTGAATACTCACTATTTGCAATGGTTCTGGCATGATGTACTTTGTAATTCAAGAGCTAACTGCTTAATATGCCATGTAGGTTGCCTTCATCCTTCTCTGAAAAGGGAGTGAATGAATGGACTGTGATTTAAATTGCCTAGCTCCTTCATTAGTTTGCATGATTCATTTGTTCATCATGCTAATTACTCTTGCCAAATGCATGTAGGAGTGTGTTTTCTGGCTGTCATGTTCAGAGCAATTTCCTGACTCTCTTGGATTATTGGGAAATGCTTTGTGGTAATAACCTGTTCTGTGTCTTACTTTGTTTGCAATTAACACGAATTGATTTTCTTTTTAGATTCTTAAAAATGAAGTTTTATCACTGAAGGAGACAAACCATGAAATCTGTTTCTTTCAGCAGGGAGGTGTCTCTGAGAAGAGCTGGTATTGTTTGACCTTCCTTGCAGGTTGTGTAACTTCTATATTACTGCAGTGACTGCAGTGAAGGGTAGTCATAACACCCAGAGAAATCCAACTTTCTCTTCCTGTCAAGCCTTATTCACACAATCTCTTAGCAACATTTGGGTGCAGAAACTTTTCTCTGGGTTTTCAGCCTTATTCAGGCTTTAAGTATGTTCTCATATGAAACAGAAATTCTGTTTTCTTCCATCAAATTGACATTCTTCATGGCAGCATCAGCCAATTTTGATAACCGACTGATCCTGCCAATAAGTGGTGCTATTCTGACCATTTTTTTTCTGTAATCACTTTATTTTAAAAGGCATGCCTAGGGGCCACAGAATTTCAATTCCATTGTGTGCATGTATGTCCCCCTGGGTGCATATTCTTATTTTGAAAGGCCAAATTTCTAGTCCCTCTGCTCTAAGTGTGATAAAACATGATTGCCCCAAGATTAACTTCACAGAGACTTAGGTATTGCAGGTTGTCACTAGAATGCTTTACTCTCCTCATGCAGGAGATGGGGTGAATACTGTACCTGTGGTTGTCCTGGTTTGGGGTGAGATACCACCAGGAACTGTGTGCTTGCTGTTCTGAGGCTGTTGAACAGAGTACTCTGATTGAACAGGTTTTGATACCTGTTACAGGCTCAGTGCTTGACTTCTAAGCATTAAATAGCCACAAAAGTATCAATAAAATACTAACAATTTTGAATTGTTTCCCTTTATTTGAACTTTCCCTTTATTTGAACCTGAGTTCTGTTGTAGTTACGTTTCTTTTTTAGTAGTTGTTCCTTACACAGCATAAACTTGCTCTACCACTTTCTTCTTTTTCAGTTCCTGTTTGGAGGTGGGACTTCCATGTTTTTCTCTGTTTTGTCATTATAGGAAACTCAAAGAGCATAAGAAATGCTCTTCTGGGTTGTACCAGCTGGCCCAGGACTGTCTTTCTGACTCCAATAGCAGCACATGCTGGATATGGAGATCACATTCTCAACCACCTTCAGTAGTCTGCTCTCAGCATAAGTATACCCATCATGCAGAACTGTTTAGTGTTGGAGCCTATCCTTGAATTTATCCTACCTGGATGTGATGATTGTTTTACCATGGAAGTTCATGGTTTTTACTGCCTGCAGTGACACCAATCTCGCCCTGGTTTCTGTCAGTATTTCTCCTAGTTATGCAATATTTTGGTGAATATCAGTTCTTCTTTCCCCTTATGAATTCATCTTCATGATTTGAAAACCTCTATCATTTTTACATCCCTGCCTACTCCTATCCCAGCTTTCTTATTTTTTTTCCTTTAAATAAAAGTTTGAGAGTGTGGGCTCTTACCTCAGTCCATGGACTTTGTTGTTGCTGTCACCAGTCTCATCCTGTAAGCTTGATCTATCTAGTTTTGGTCTCTTGTCCCTCTTCTTTCCTGCTGCTTCCTATGAACACGTATTACTAAATTCTGAGCACTCTTCCTTTCTAGCTATCTTAGTTATACTCCTCTTCCTAATGTGATAAGTAGATTTTAGTGTATACTGTAATTCTGGAGGAATGACTGAAGTCCAGTGTGACATTCATTAGTTTTTTTTCCCTAGATTTGCCTTGTTTTGGGAAGCACTTGCCATTCCTAAATGCATACTTTATTCAAGATAGAGATGAATGAGGGCAGTAAGTGTTCATCCGTGTTCTGAGTTTGGTGAAGAAACTGAAGGCAAGTGCCTAGTGAGTTTTTTGTTTTGTGCTTTTGTTTTGTCTTTTTTCTTTTCCTTTTATGATGCAATGAAAAATACAGGAAGATAAAAAAGCTACATTGGTGGATTTAAATATATAAAAATAATTTTATTCCATAATTTAGCTCCATAACATACCTTTTTCCCTTCAATGTATATGTATGCATCTGTCATGAAGCAACACATTTTCATATCCAGTAAGCATCTGTAAAGAGCAAGCTACCTAAGATTTAATTCTTATGTTTTGCTGGTGATTCTGTGAAAGCTGTGTGGACAGCCATTGTTTAGCAGCTGGCACATTTTGTAGCTGGGCTGAACAACAAGCAAAAGCAGGACAATTGCTTTTCAGATTTTTTCCGTACTCAGTGATTTATCAATGGTTTTTTGAGACATTCTCAGTCTGTCTTGGCAGCTGGAAGAATCCTAATGGTTAATGAATGTGTTTATTCTTACTGCTGCTGAACAGTGCATTGCCAGCATGCCTTTGGCACACGAATAGCTTTTGTTCTTGCTCTAAAAGAATAACTATGGTGGTGTAGTTTCATTTTATTTTCTCTTAAATGAAAAAAATCACGAGTGTGGGTACACTTATCTACAGGGAGAAACATTTCCATACTGTTCATTTAAAGCAAAGTTCATTTAAATTTATGACATAGTGTGTGGTAGGGTCCTAATCATCAAGATGGGTCTTATACTCATGAGGAATGTATGTGTAGGATGGAACCAAAGTAGGAAGGCTTAAAACCTGGCAAACAGTGACATTCCTCACACTGGAACTGTGCTTTCCAGCAGTTTCATCTTTGACATTCACAACTTTATCCAGGTCTTTAACTGACTTGTTTGAAGGTTGGCATGGGTTTTTTTCTTTTCCCGTGGAAGGCTGGATTTTGTGCAGTATTTCCCATGTTCAGGGCAGAAGAAGCACTGCTTGAACAACTTTGTTTAAAGGTGCGGCAAGACTTGCAGTTCCAAAGTCACGTCACGCCAGTCATTATGGAAGCTGCCACAGCTGTCTGGGGAGTCAGAATTTTTTGAAGTATGAGACAGTGTTCCTGTTGAAGAGTGTTTCTTGCAGCAATTTGGCTTTTTAGCCAGCAGACTACTGATGTATAAAGCTGTCTTTTCCTTTGGCAGCACAGTGAGTTTTCTTTTTATTAGAAGTAATTTTCTTTATGCTAGAAGCTAATCACTCACTTTACATTGAAACAAACATTGTGTATGTGTACAGTCCTGAGTTGAGCACTAGTATTTGTAAGACCAGTATAGTTAGTTACAGTCTGGGCTTCCTAGAACTGAGATTGAATAAGTTCTGGGGATTTGCCTATTACAGGCATATGTACAGAGTAATTGGTAAATAATACTCAAGAAATACTTGTAATTCTTGACCTCAGGTAATACTTAATGACTATGTCCAAATGGGCCTACAGAGCTCCAGTACTGGATGACTACACACTATGTTTTTCTCTTCAGTAGACTAGCTAGTAGCCTAATTATGGGGTTGACATTTCATCCCTCTGCTTTTCATTTTTATATGGGTCTGTTCATAATTAGTTATGACTAGTTCACTCCATTCCACCATTGTCTAAATGGACAGAAAGTGTGGAGAAAGTGAGGCTATTGAGCTACTTCAAGCAGGAAATAACTGGGAAACATTTGGACAGAAACCATTTCTCTTGCTTCCATCCTTGGAATATGGTTGGGCTTTAGGCTTTTCTCCTGAGAAAGGAGAAATCCTAACGTAGTCATGGCCTCATGGCTGCTTGCTGATCTTGATTAGGTGTTGAATCTCAGTGTCACACAAAGCAAAGTTAGCAGTCAAGGTGCACTAGTATTTAGCATGGAACAGCCTCAACTTGATGAAGTTCCATTTCTCGCACTACAGCTGACTGGACTTCAGCCTCCAGTGTTGTAGCTCTTTTCTGCAAGGAATCTTCCTTTTACTTAACTAGTAGTGAGCCAACACAAGAATTGACCCTTGCAAGTATTTTCTGGTTTGTTTGTGGTTTTTTGTTTTGTTTTTTCTTTTGGAATTCATATTTGTTGACTGACCATTCTCAAAGATTTTAAACAAAGAAAATTAAAAACACTTTTGGAGAGCTAAAAGTCAAGAGCGAGTGTAATATTTGTGTGGGAAATAGGACAGGACTGAAAACCAGAGAGAGAAGTAGCTGGTTCCATGAAGTAAAGTAGTAGACTTATTCTTTCTTCTTTCTCTGGAGAATTTCCTTGCTTCTCTCACCTGTTTTAGTTACTGTGCTCTTATCTAGTTTGTTTTCCTCAGCTACCTTCAAGAGTTGTTGTGACAAGTTATGGTGTTGGTTCTGTTGCAGGACATAAAAGATTTGCCTGAGCGTGACTCCTGAGGCATTTTTGGTTTGCTTTTGTTTTGTTGTTGTTTAAGAAGGAGAGGATATTTCGGCTGCCCCTTTCTGGCTGTGAGCTGAGCACCAGCTGCTGGGTCTGATGCAGTGGAGTCTTCTGGAAGATGGTCAGGGTGGGTGAGATGACTTGATGACCAAAGCTTGTGTTTTGACAGTTGCCAGGCAGCCCAGAACTTCCCTGATGGCACACTTTGAGTGGAGCCATTGTTCTGCATTGGTTCTGTACGTACAGTAATTGTTTCCCCTTGCTCAGGGGAGCCACTCGAGGATAGCAAGGCTATTTTGTGCTTCCTATTTGGAAGGTGGTGGCCTCTATCAGAACCAAAACTCTGGAGCACTGTGCTCTGGCACTGTCTCTGGGTAGTTTTCTTGTGGCCTTCCTTTTGTGTGTCCTGGTGTGTCCCTTGAGCACAGCCCTGGTTCATGGCAGGGCTGAGTTTGCGAGCGATTGTTGTGATCCATTTGCAGCAATGGGCTGAAAGCAAGAAACCGGCTCACAGAATGTCCTGAGGGTTTGGGGGTTCAGGTAATAAGGCAGGGCTTCCACCAGATGGCACTGTGTGCTGCCGGCGGGTTCTGTGGAGACCTGGAAGTCCTCTAGCCTTGGGAGGGGAGTTCTGCTCATGAGCAAACCTGAAAAACCGTAAAGATCAGGGATGGTTTGGACGAGAATTCAGACAGGCAGAAACTATTATGTTCCTTGCAATGACTGTACTGATAAGCAGTTTGTATTGTGTTTCTAAAACTTGCAGACACCAGGCTTTAAGATTTGAGAGTTTGTTCTCTCTCTCTGTGTGTTTGGTGTATGTTTTCCAGTTTTCTTTGTCAGCCACCACCCTCCCTATGTCTTTATCCCTTCTCTTTGTTCTAAGTTTGTTCTCTGAATTTATCACTACTCTTTATGTGATGTTGATGCTGAAATTGAGAAGGTGCTCCTTTATAGGTGAGGTTAGGTTTTTCTTTTCTGCAATAAGACACATTTATTCAGTCATAACTGTAAACAGGAGAAACCCAAAAGCCTGGTGGGGAATAAAGTTGGATAGATGAGTTGCTCTAGGTGACTATGTTGTTTGGAAGGACATCTTCAAATCTGTCTACCTGTGGTTCATGTTGAACTTAGTTTGAAGTTAGTTTGACTGAGGCTGAATTGCTTGTTCCTGCGGTGCTGGCATAGTTCCACCTTTCCAAGTAACCCTGACAACTAAATGTTTAATGCTGTATGGGAAGTGACCTAATATATCACATGGCCGTGTGAATGCAGGCTAAAAATGACAGTAAATAACAGCACCCTACACAGTGCCTTATGATCTCTGTGATGCTCTGTGCATAGAGAGGGAGTGGCAGTCCTTGAGGAGCTGTGTCACTTTGATACAGTCAGCTCCTGTGGTTTAGACCTCTCACTTCCTTTTCTGATGATGAACTCCTTGCCAACTCGATAGCAGAGAAAGGATATAAGTGTGCATCTGAAACAACCCAAGTGTCTTCTTATCCTCACATGCACAAGGTTGGCCTAAAATGATGTCTCTTTATCCACACATGAAAAATTAAAAACAAAGAAAAGGGGTGAGTGGGGAGAAAAAGCCACCCTTCCACTCCTTGGTTCAGTCTCCACAGTGGAAGATTATGTATGAAGAGAGGTGTGGCTAGAAGAAAGGGCACTGATTAAATAGTCAAAGATAGCCAGATCAGCAAGTATAATAAAAATTCCACTAAGGAAATATAAGCAAAGTGAAACAACCAGTGGAACTTCAGTGGCTGTGTTTAGTTGGGAGGGAGGTGGTAGAGAGGTTTAAAATACCCAGAAAAGGATAAATATGCCAGCCATTAAAATGCCAATGTATTAAAAGTTATGGAGCAAGTTTGTAAATGATCCATTAGTAATTACCCAAGGGATACTGAAGTAGGAAGAAAATGTGCAGAAGAGAACTCAACTGGAGTATTCTGCCTGTTTTGCATCTTCTTTATGGAAAGAGAAGATCAGAAACTGAAACAACAAATTCATCAGGACAAATGTTTTTTCTTTAATCTCATTTAAAAAACATGGCAGAGGGAGGAATATTGTTGAAAACTCCTGCAAGGCAGATTGAGCATATTCTTTATTTCCTCATGAGCAGGGCATGGAGAAATATATTTCTGCAAAATGTGGGATGGGGTGTTTGTGCATTTAAGCTAAAAAGCTGGCAAAGCAGTGCAACATGTTACTTGCAAAGGCAATAAAAAAGAGTTAATAAATTTTATTTGTTTAAATATATATAATTATTTCTATGAAGCACTGAAAGCTGTAGAGTTCTAGAGTGTGCAAGGGGCTTAGCAAATCTTATTTTGTTAACTCTCTTCTTTCAAAAGCAGAACCTGGAATGACCCAAGCTTTAGTTACAATCATATGAGTTCATAATGCATTTTGCTATTTAAGTTAGTTGTAAATTGCTTATAGAAGTTTGTTTGCCAAGGATGTCCAGAAAAATGCAAGTTTAAAATTGTGTAGATTACAAAACCTAAAATCTGTAGCAGCAGCTCAGAAGGATACGCTTCAGCTGTATTTTGTTGTATAATTTTTTGTTAATGATCAGTTAATTGCTTTAAGCATATGGTGTTATGTTTAACACAATAAAATGAAGGTACCGCTTAGCACAAGAGGAAGTACTTTTATGTCTGGACATCAGTTAATCATAAATCACAATCACAAATGATGTCTTAGGTGCTCTTAGTAGAAAAATTATTTAACTTAGTTGTTCATCTTTGCAATTCTAATCATAAATAGCAATAAAAACTCTAGAAGCACAATCGGGGTCTTCTATAAAATGTAACTGGTGTTTGAGGGTGGGGACTTGTGTTGGTCTGCACACCATTTCATAACAAGCACCTCTATCTCAGAAAAGGGAAAGGAGAAAATATGAAAGGGAAGACTGTAATTGTAGCACTGAGAATATTGCTGTGATTTAAATGGTAAACTAATGTTTATTCATGAACAAGTGTAATTATGGTGTCCTGTTTTCCTAACTAGGCAATTACATCAGAGTCTGTTCTATTTTATGCTGGCATACAGATTGTAAAATTACAATAGAAGTTAATGACAATAGCATCACAAAAAGTTGCCTTTCCAGTTATTCATTAATATCTTTTCCAGTTATTAGGCCTTTGAATTGGTCAGAAATGCTCAGGATTTATTATATGGTAGAGTAGAAAAATTGTCTTGGATGGCTTGTATTCCATTAATTCTAACTTCTTTTACTGCCTGGCCTTCACATCCTGTTGGATATCTTTTCCACAGTAAAACTGTATGGATTTTTCTTCTGTGTGTGTGCATGTCTAAGGGTATTTTTCTTCCTCACATTTTATTGGTAACTTCTTTTACATTCCATTTTTTTGCTACTTTTTCTGATACAACAAATCAGTTTACTTCTCTGTACAAAATTTATTTACCTGGTACTTTCTCTTTTGATCTATATGGTCAAACTGTTTCTTTTGAAGTCCTGATATGGAAGAGAAAGATGCTAAAGGTCAGAATTTTTCAGAATTTTTATTTCCTTGTTCCCAAGAAGACTTCCTTAGTCAGGTTATGTAAACTCTTACATTTTTCTCAAGAGAACTAACATTTTGGCAAAAAAAACTTCCCCAAAACAACCCTAACAGAAAAAAACCACCACCAAAAAAAAAATCAACTTCGTATTCTTGCCAGTGGAGAGCAATTACATAATCCAAAGATAGATGTATAAAAGGAAGTCTTTGTGTGTACATATGCACACAAAGGTCTTTGAATATTTAATGGGTGTCAACGTTTGTTTTTTAGGAGAACAACTGAACACAGATGGTTGCAGGCACTAAGATGATTCTGTCAGCAATTAAAAAGGTGGCCAGGGAAAAAGAAAGGGTTTTAGTTACGGGGTCTCACCTTTTGAAGCATGGGGAACAGGTCTTGTTTCTCTGTGTTAGTCAGTAGTCCTCTGTGAGGGTTGCAAAGACACCTTAAAACGATGTGTTCAAGCTGATTCTGGCACTGCACAGAGCTCCATAAAAGCAGCATTGCTGCGTGTGTGAGCACCTAATCCTACTAACTTCTGCAGGGAGAGCTGGAGGACACTTACTTGTGTACAACATCTAGCAGAACAGCCTGAGTGAAAGCAGAAGAGAATACCTCCTGGTAGATAACAGCAGACTCTGGAACTGTAAGGTATAATGCAACTTTCCCAAGTGGATTATAGTTCTAATCATCAGGATTTTGTAAATTCTGTAGGGAGGAGATTGACAGTATGAATTCATCTTTGTATCCTCTGCCTTATTGTCTGGCAGAATAGTAATGTTCTTGTCATCTTTAGTGCTTGGGATGCATTCAACAATGTAATTTCTGGATTAGAAAGATAAAAAATAGGTGATTTATGGTCCATAGAAAAATCTTCCCCATTCTCCCCTCCCTCCCTTCCTTTGATAGAGGTGAGTTCGACTAGGTTACAGTGGAATTGCAGGTCTACATCAATCCTGCAAGAATAGGCTTCTCTTTAAATAATTGGTGCCTTTGTCAGGAAGCAGCAAGAGCAGGGCTGCCTTCCAGGCAGCTCACAGGATGGGTAGGGTATAATCCTTTTTGGCAGAGCCTGGTCCCTTTGTTCCCAAGCAGGACAAAGGTGCTGGCAGTAACAATTCAAATTGCTCTCCAGTGGTTGATCACCAGATGAGTGCCAGGTAGTGGGTGGATCTGTGGCAATCCAGGAAGCCCAGGCAGGGAGCAGAGCTGGGCACAGGGCTGCCTGCAGCACTGCACAGGGGAGGCCCTGGGACTTGGGTTTAAATGGAAAAGGGTGCTGGGAGGGGACCCTGATGACCCTGGTCATGGCAGTGAAGGGAGCACTCAGGGCCTTGACAATCTTTGCTATTTACTGTAAGAGTGAGTCTTAACAAGAGTTGCAAGAGTTAGGGCACTGATAAAAGATGGAGCTTTGTTGCATTGCTCTTCTAAAATAGGCTCAGATAGCTCTTCCTTAATTTGTGTGGAGGTGTTGTGGTAGACAGTTCTTTTTGTCCTGGCATGGAAATGGAAAATAGACAGATTGATGCACTAAATATTTTTGGAAAACATTCCATGGGTTGTTGTTTCTTAATAAATATTTAGCAATACATTGTAGTTAATTTTATATGGTAACTAAAATTATATATTATAAATATTATATTTTTATATATTATATCTATTTTTATGTATTATATTTAGAACTATCTGGGATATCGACACACACATAAAATTCTTCGTTATAGTTGGAAGGTATCTCTGGAGGTAATCTGTTCTGACTTCTACTAAAAGCAGGTCTTTTAGGGTGAGTGCTCATGGCTTTGTTCACTCACGTTTCTAGCCTGTTTGACTATCCTCATGGTAAAAAAGATTCTACCTTGAATTGGGATTCTCTCTGTTAAAACTGCTCAGCTAGCTCTTGCCCTAAATGAAAAGCTCTCATTTTAATTGCAGCGCTTTTGCAGTTTGTGGTGGCTTTTGGTATCCATTTTTAAAACTGTGTGCAAACTTGATGTATTGGTGAATATGAGGGACTACATCAAAGAATGCAGGTCAAGATAGTGTCAAAAGGTGCTCTAAATGTTCTTGCAACCAACTTTATCAATGTGTCTTAAGTGTGAACTGTGACGCTGTTGTTGAAATCCTGGATTTCTTTTTCTTGAGAAAAATCTGCCAGCAGCAAAGACAGAAAAATATAGTGGTACTATATTGTAGTCAAAGGCCAAGTTAAAGAGATATGTAGAGTTTGCAAGGTAAAAATAATCTCTGAACATCAAAAATGTAAATTCCTCTGTGCACTAATCTTTTTTTCATACTCGGGTTGTAATTACCTTGTTTTAATACTCACTGGCTTTCTTTTCTCTACCCTACTCCCCTTATTCTTCAATTAATGAGTCCCTGCTTTTAGAGGTCAGGCTTTTTGTGACTGAGAGCATGCCCTTGTATTTGCTGCTAGTAAATAGGCTACTTTGATAATTTGTGCTAACCATATCTTCTAACTGATTAGTATCTAGTTGTTCTTTACAGCAAGGTCTGGGAGGTGAATAGATTGAGACCAGCCCTGATGAGAAGAACTTGAGGGTGCTGATGGGTGAGAGGCTGGACATGAGCTGGCAATGTGAGTTCGCAGCCCAGAAAGTGAAATGTATCCTGGGCTGCATCCAAAGCAGCCTGGCCAGCAAGGTGAGGGAGGAGATTCTGCCCCTCTACTCTGCTCTGGTGAGACTCCACCTGGAGTGCTGCATCCAGCTCTGGGGTCCCCAGAACAGGAGGGACATTGACCTGTTGGAGCAAGTCCAGAGTAAGTCCATCAAGGTGATTAAACAGATGGAACACCTTTCCTTGTGAGGAAAGGCTGAGAGCACTGGGTTTGTTCATCCCAGAAAAGAGAAGGCTTAAGAGCGACCCAATTGTGGCCTCCTAGTACCTGAAAGGAGCCTGTAAGAAAGATTGAGAGAGACTTTTTAAAAGGGCAGGACAAGGGGGAATGGCTTCAATTTGGAGAGCAGGTTTAGATTAGATGTTAGGAAGAAAATGTTTCCTGTGAGGATGGTGAGGCACTGGAACAGGTTGCCCTGAGAAACTGTGGTTTCCCTGCCTTTGGAAAGTGTTTAAGGTCAGGCTGGATGGCGCTCTGAGCAACCTGGTTTAGTGGAAGGTGTTCTTGCCCATGGCAGGGGATTTGGAGCTAGGTTATCTTCAAGGTCCCTTCCAAGCCAGACCATTTTATGATTCTATGAAAGTGGCATCTTTGATAGCTTGTATGTATTGTACTCACTTTGAAGTAACTAACAGAGATTGTTCTCCTTCTCTTACCAGATGTGTGCAATAGTACCAACCTTCCTGAAGTTGAAATCATCAGTCTACTGGAAGAACAGCTGCCTCATTATAAGCTAAGAGCAGATACAATCTATGGTTATGACCACGACGACTGGCTTCACACACCTCTCATTTCCCCTGATGCGAATATTGACTTAACAACTGAACAAATAGAAGAGACCTTGAAATACTTCCGTAAGTCAAGAATTCAGAAATTGTGCTGAGAAACAAATAAAATAGCGCTATTTTGGTTACCTTCTTTGAAGTATCTGTGCAATTCTTGTAAAGCCATGAAAAGCAAGAGAACTGTTTGTGATTCATTGCTTTGTTCGCCAAGACTATGGTAGATAGAAAACAAAGGAGACATTTAATCAAGAACAGCTGCATTTCTAATTTCTGTGTGCATCTCTCCACATTATCAAATACTGATGAAACTGAAATACTTCTTTTTGCTTGTGGTCTCTCTCACAAGAGGCTGAAATTTCTATATCTAGACAAAATTGAAAGGTTATACTTCTTCCTATATCTGCTTTTTTTGAACATGTTCTCTGACACATTGCACTATTATCTGGTGGTACTGTGTGTCAGCATCACAGCATGACATTAAATCATTTTTCTGCAGCTTAAACTTCTGGAAAAGACTTGTGTAGCACCAGACTGAGCATTTGGTTGAGATAGTTTGTCTCTTCATTCCCTCTTTTGTTCATATTCATCCAGTTAGACAAAAAGATGTATTTGTGCCTGGAGGGAAAGCGTGTAGAATTGTGACCTTTGTAGTTTTTCATTCTTTTGTTTGAGCCTTAAGGTACTTTTATCATAGTGAACAGATTCACGTGTCTCTGGGTTCTTCCGCTATGAGTAGCTGTGCAATTAGAGAAAATTTCTAGCATCACTAAATTTTTAGCATAACTCTTATGCTAAAGCAATAGTAATGGATTTCTATGGGTGATAGTAGTAAATAGATTTAGGTAGACTTAGGAGGACTTGTAGTGTTTCAGAAGGGATGAATTAGAGAGCTCAACACAAACCTTCATAAAGATGGCTTCATGCCATTTTGAAGCACCTGGACGATTCACTTTCCAAGGAGCAGGGCTGTAAGGAAAAGCATGAAGAATATGAAGACCTGAGTTTCTGACTTTCATGCTTCAACAGAGGGCACTAAGTGTTTTAGTAAATAACTTACACATGCTCTCCGCTTCCCTCAGTCACACAAAAACTGTGGGAAGAGTGTGGAGACAAGATGAAGTTATCTGTAGAATCAAGTGTACTACAACACCTTGTGTGGTATCAGTTCATTAGTGCTGTTATAATGGTGGCAGAAGTTGGCTTAAATAAATGTTTTGAAATGTCAGGTTTCTAGAGTCTTTAGTAACCTGATTAGTTCTGTCTCATGGATAAAATCATCTGTGTGGGTGGACTGTTGCAATAATCATGGGAAAGATGTTTTGCTAGTGGGACAAGGAGCTCAAGAATCCATTTTGCAGCGTTCTTACTCTACCAACCGAGATGCCGGTGGGGATTGCAATGGTGCATGACTGTTGGGAATGAATACAAAATATATGCTGGGTGGAGAATAGCTTGAGAGCAGCCTTGAGGAGAAAGACTTGAGGGCATTGGTTGGCAGCTCAATGTAATCCAACAATGTGCATTTGCTGTCAAGAGAGCCTGGACTGCGTCGAAAGAAGCGTGGCCAGCAAGTAAAGGGAGGTGATTCTCCCCCAGTACCATCCATGTGATACCCCACTCTGGAATATGTATCCAGCTCTGGGGCCTGCAGCATAATCAAAATGTGGACCTGTTGGACTGAGTCCAGAGGAGAGACACAAAGATGATCAGAGGGCTGGAGCACCTCTGCTGTGAAGAGAGGCTGAAAGATTTGGGATTGTTCAGCCTGGGGACAAGAAAGGTTTGGGGAGACCTTACAGCAGCTTCCAGTACCTAAAGGGGGCTACAGAAAAGCCAGAGAGGGACCTTTCAGCAGGGTCTTTAGTGATAGGACAAGGGGTAGTAGTTTTAAACTGACAGAGGATAGATTTAGATTAGTTACATGGAAGAAATGTTTTGCTGTGGGGATGGTAAAACACTGGAACAGGTAATCCCTAGAAGCTGTGGCTGTCCCACCCCTAGAAGTGTTCAAGGTTAGCTTGGATGTGGCTTTGAGCAACTTGATCTAATGGAAGGTTCTCTGCCTGTGGCAGGGTGGTTGGAACTAGTTATCTTTAAGATTCCTCACAACCCAAACCCTTCTTATAATTCTCTGAAAATGAAGCTATGTAGAACAGAGGAAGTGGATAGCAGAAGCTGCCAGGAACTGTGAGTACTTAAACAATTTTATCCAGCTTTTAGCTTGCAAGCTTAATGACTGCAACTTTACCACATTGCTGTGATTGTAGATTTCATCTAATCAACTGGCTTGAGTGAAAAAAAAAAAAAGTGAATGTAATTCATGCCACAATGTATGTTACTGGGAAATAACTGCTTAAAGAAGAAGAACCAAGCAAAGAGATCTTTGATAAAGTTTGTTCCTTACTGCTTATAGGAAAACATTTGTGTATAGATAGTAGTTTAAGAAGTTTAAGCAAATTTGGATTGAACCTTAGACTAGTACCCTGAAAAGTGAGACTTTATCCTTTTCAGTTATTGTGAACAAGTCATAGACTGTATCTATACATGAGAGTGCAAGATCATAATACATTGGAATGTTTGGAAATTATTGTTTGTAAACATTGGTTTATGACAAAACTAACTATGAAAGTAAAAATAGTATTTTAAGTGTGTTGGCAGAAAAGTCCTGTGAATTGTACTACCATCACTTCAGAAATGTTTTCTTGGGTATGTGTCACTGCTTGCACAATGATTTATTTTCAGTGCTGCAGTTAAGCTACTCCTCCTGTACCTGTTCAGTTTGTTTTAAAAACCTTGATGAGGGCGTGAGCAAATACTGCAACTTGTCTCTTGGAAAGTTTTATTTCTGAATGACTTGTAAAAAATGCCCTTGCAGTTGTCGGACTACACATTGAGATTGATGCTGGTTTATAACCTATTTGTGGAAATGTGATGAGTTTTCCTCTGTTTTGATTCATACAGGGTAAGAGTCAACAGTGAGCCTTAGCTATAGTGCTGTGGCTTGTTAGAGCAGATTTTTTTGCCTTCCTTTGGCTTTTTACTTTTGAGCTTCTTGGTCCAATTGCTGACCACAAAGGCTGGAAGTCACAGAGTCTGCTGGGCTGTGTCACTCAAGAGGATGGACATAAGTCTGCTTAGTCTTCATTTTTAGTAAATTTTGAAGATACTGGTAGAAAGATGAATAAGTTAAATAGCCAAGCAGTTTAATATATTCGCAGCTTTTGGAGAGGGAGTTAAGCTATAAACCAGTATAGATGATGTAGAGAGTTAGTTCTTAAAGTTTAGGTGGCAATTGGGCAAGAAAGCAATTGTGAGCAACTGAATAGTATTAGGCCTACAGCTGTTCTTTTACATTCTGGAACTCCAAAGCACATATTTATGATTATTTCCTTCATATTCTTCGGACAGAAGACTGAGCCAAGGCTGAATCAGTCTCTACCAACTGAACAAAATAAACCTGACCTTATCCTAAAGCATAATCAAATAAATCAAATGTCATCTGACCAGTCTCATTAAATGCTTGAAACAGAGTGCCTTTTAAGTCAGCCTAAAATGTGCTGCATGAATGTATGATACAGCAGTGTGATGTTGCATCTCCCTGCCCCAGAGTATGGAAGTCAAGCTGGTGTCTAGGGAAAGGTGTGTGTAAGAGCCAGGCCTAGAGCATAGTTCTCTGAGCTCAGCTACCAGAGGCAGTGAATAGCCACACCAGTTTGCCCAGGAGTCTGCATTTTGCTTTGGCAGCCAGGGCGGACAGGGTCCATCTGGGAATTCTGACAAACTGAAGGTGTCTCCTGCTACCTGGTAAGAGGCAAGGTAAGGGGAGCCATAGGGATGTGGGCCTGAGGAAACTAGGAGCTTCTGAGAAGCTGTCAGATGCCTTTGACCCAAGGATGCCCTGAGCTTTCTTTGAAGCTGCTGCTCTTTAGGGATGGTTAACAGCTTTTCAGCTGGTGCATGAGAAAGAACCCTCTGTAACAGCCAGGCCTGGAGCACAGCTCCCAGAGATGACTAACGGGTGAAGCATTTGTGTATAAGGGTGCAAAGAAGGGGTTGCCATCTGAGTTCAGAACAGTGTAAACCTTCAGATGCAGTGGCAATGTGCCATAGGGTGCGTTCTCCACATTTTGGAGCACCTGTCCCTGCCAGGCCAGAGACTTTAACCGAGGCAGAACTTCAGATGGGAGATGCAGCCCTGCAAGTCCTGGGCTGCCAGGCGTGCCTAGAGCCTCTGCTTGAGGTAGGGGGAAATGTCCTTTCGTGTAGGAGGTGTGCTGCTGTTAAAGAGCTGTCACCAAGTGGAGAAGTTGAGAGGAAGTCACCAGCTTGCACAGCATCAGGGAGGGTGAGACGCAGACAGAATCTAAGAAGAGTGGCTGAGACACTGGAGGCTTGTGCTCTCATTCAGAGAGACCTTGACAGTCTGGAGAGATGAGTCAAGAGCAGCCTTGTGCAACTCAGCAGAGGGAAGTGCAAAGTCCTGCAGCTGGGGAGGAAAACCCCATGTGCCAATAAATGCTGGGATCCAACTGCTGGAATGCAGCCTTGCAGAAGAGGACCTGGAGCATCTTGGTGGACACAAAGCTCAACATGAGCCAGCAATATGCCCGTGTTGAAAAGAAGGCTAACGGTATCCTAAGCTGTATTAGGAGGACTGTTGCCATCAGTTTGAGGGAGTTGATCCTTCCTCTTTACTCAGCATTGGTGCGGCCACACCTGAAGTGCTTGGTCCAGTTCTGGACTCCCTTATTCTGTATTCTTTCAGTATAATGCATTCCTTTCCTCTCGCAGGAAGCTGCAATCATGGCTCTCAGTGGGTTTTTCTTTTCTTGTTAGAAAAATAGGTCATAACCATGTTGCTGTAATATTTTTGTCTATCCAATCAAGCATGATATTAAGCTCAGCTTCATTTTACAAATGTTTTTGCTGTCTCCAGGAAAAATATAACTAAAAAAATGGAGATGGTAATTTAGAGTATTTCCAGGTGGCAAACAGTTTGCAAAATTTCATTCTTTAAAGCTTTGCCTTTCTTCATTTTTTTTAATGTTAGACAGAGGTGTATTATTTTAAATGTCTGACTCTTGCTATTACGGTCTCATTTATGGTGTTTAGGTGTGCCCAGTGATACCTTAATTAAACTGCACAGCTGGTTTTGCAGGAAGGTTGCCAAAGAAAACATCAATTTTGATTTTATATAAATGCAAAAATAATACTGTTTGGTAATTATTTGGGGGAAGGGAGAAATAATCCCTTCATGCAGAAAATAACTTTTTGTCATTAAGTACTTTAATTTCATCTGACTGCCCCTGCCTCATGTTAAATCATTTTTTTTATAGTGAGAGAACAGTTAGACTCTTCTCTGTGTCGGAAGAGTCTTGTACTTGTTTTGAGTGAGGTCAGTGTGCTCTTAGAGTGTGCAGAAGCAGCTAGCTCTGTCCCACCTGTAGGAAGCACCTGTACCATTTTGAAGCCCTGGATATTGATCCCATCTTGACAAGGGAGAGGCAATCAAATCCAAAGCACCCCTTTTTCTAAATGCCAATGCTTTTAGCTGGTGATAACAATGCTTTCAGTGCTCTGTGTTTCTATTCTTGAGGTTAAGCATAACTTCTTGCTATAAACAAGAAGAGACCTCTGCCTGAGTTGCAGAGTTGTTTGCTCTTACTACATGTGCAGTCACCAGATGACTCCTGTTCAGTGTTCTTTTCGAAGGTGAAACAGCAGTAACTTCACTAAATGAGATTGCAATTTAGAAATAACCATGTATCAGCCCGTTCTTCAAGATCAATTGGACATTTAAACATGCTTGCTTTCCTTTTTAACACTCTTTAAAAAATTAAAAAATATCAATTTGCAAAGTATGTGATGTAGCAATTGTGATCAATATGCATTGTATAGTGGTGGCCTGTACAGCTGCTGCTCTGATAAAAAGGATGCTAGATGATGTTAATGGGATGGGCAACTTTATCCTTAGTGGTGGTGACTGTTGGCGACTGCAGAAAATGATGATGCGATACAGTGTTTAATTATCTGAACATCCTGATGTGAGGCTGTAGCCAAGAGGAGAAATGTGACCCACAGTTAATCAAAGGGGAGATAACGCGCTGTTGAAGCTGCCATGGAAATACTCCATCCAGCTTCAGTGTTTAGTTTCAAAGGATCCTCATGGCATTGGAAAAGGTTTGGAGAAGAAAGCTGAGAATGACTAAGCATGAGAACACAGGATTTGTAGTGGTACACTGTGTAATGGCATCCTTTTAGTACCTTACTTGCCAGAGGAGATGACTTGCTGCTGTTTCGCACTCTAGAAATGCAGTTCCCTACAGTCTTGAGTGTGCTGTTATGGGGTAGTTGAAATTGTCTCTGTTAAAAATTCTCTTCAAACAAGGAAAAGGCTTTGTGTGTTTTTTATAACCTGTCTGATTTAGGCAGATCAATTTAGTATTGACCTATGGTCTGGATTTATTTCGACAAAAAGGAAGGAGAGAGCTTATGAGCTTTGCAAGCCATCTTTTCTGCCTTTGTTATATGCCTTTGTAATCACAAACTTAAAGAACACTCAGTCTACCTGTTCACAATTGGCTACCAGAATTCTTTATCAGTCTGTTGTGTTTTGCCTTGTGGAGAACAAATAAAAGGGGAGGGGTTTGTTTAGTTAGAAGTAAACATAGACAAATTGGACAAAATGTAGCAGCTGGAAGGAAATGCTGAGTTGAATGGGAACGACTGTATTTACCTTTGGGATAGGGAAAGGCAAGCTTAGGGTTTTAATCTATTACCAGAAATGTTTCTTAACCTCTTTTTGTATTAACTCTTAGGCAAGTAACACAATAATACCCCAGCCAAATGTAGTGTAATATGGAGATTTGAATACCCAAAGGTTCAATGTAGAATCAGTACACCAGAAAATTGTACAGTTCTGATAACCACTGTGGGAAAGAAAAGTAGGGCTGCAAGTGTTCAAAGTAGATTCTACAAGTGTGCAGCTGCTTTGTTGGCTTGGTCAGACATTCCTGTTCAGCTTGACAACCCTTCCAGCTTTATAGAGCTACAAGTTCTCATATAATTGAAGGGATGTTTGCAAGTGAATACCTGAATATATAGTGTTTTGTCTGCCCAGGGCTTCTGTCTTCATGCTAGGAAGATAATACACTTATCCCATATTTCCAAATCTCTTGAGTTCAGAAAACATTTGGTAACACAAGTGATTTTCTCCACAGAAAAATAACACCTATCTGGATTATACGAGTATGTTTCTAATTGTATCTGCTGAAAAAATGTCAATAAAACAAACAAACAAAAGCACTAAACCCCTACCTTGAACTATTTTTATCCTGTCTCTTTGAAAGGGAGTGTGTGTGCAGCAGGGAGGACAGTGACAAGAAAATTCTAGCATGTTGAAGATTTTCTTTGTTTAAAATGTCAGCAAATAGCTGCAGGGACAATCTCCTTTTTATTTAAGCTGGTATCCAACGTTCATGCTTTCTATTTTAAATGCTTATTTAATAGCTTTACCAGCCTGAAATTACCTTTTGGACAAAAATAATACAAGTGGAACAAATAGCTTATATGCAGAGCAATTGAGTTGATGTTGCCATAGGAACCTTTATTTTTCTCTGACAGTATTTTAACAGTGTAGCCTTAATTGCATTTAATAGCATGTGTAGTTTTCTTCCTTGTGAGTATGCATAGCAGAAACTCTGCAAAACTCAAAATTACTGCAGTAATAATTTCTTATACCAGTAAAACTGAAATACTAGTGTGATCATGAAACCAAGGCATTTTCCTTTGCATAGCTTGTCTATTCCTTACGTATTGGAGGTTGGGAGGGCAGTAGAGAGAAGTGTTGGAAAGTTCTGAGTTACCTACTCATGGCTGTTCTTGTGGGTGGAGACTTCAGCCAGACAGATGCTGCGTTGGTCAGACCCAATGTGGCCTCCTATCTTGTGTTATTAACATAGGTCACAATCTATCCCAGTACTTCTGCTGGTGTTTCCAAAGAAACAGTTTCCTAAAAAAGGAGGAGGGATATGTGCAGGTTATGAACAAAATGGGTGTCAATCTCTTCGGTAACTATACCTGCACATATTCAGGCATCCTTTTTGAATTACTGTATTTGATTTAATGCCATCTGTTCCTCAGACAGGTTATCTTCTAATGGCTTAAACACAATTTTATTGCAGGCTGCAAAATATTTTCTTTCATTTCTGAAACATTGAACACAAACATTAAGCTATTCTGTGTGATGACCTTCAGCACTTTTAGAAATAAAGTAGTGAAAATTTGGCCTGACCTCTTCTTTTCAGCCTATGAAGTTTAGATGCTTGGGAGGGAAAAAAAGAAGGATCAGTGATTCATGGAGAGGGTGAAATGTAGAAACAGATTAGCTTTTTTTTGCTAGGAGAAATATATTGCTATCCTGATTTTGCCGATTCTTTCTTTTTTGTTCGGCATTTTGCAATAGCATGATGGAGAAAGGATTCTATTATCAAGCGGAACAGTGTAACAAAGCAGTAACATAGTTTAATTTTCCATGAGGAAGGCAGGCTTTTATCAAACTGTGTGGAGGAGAGTAGTAATGGACTAGATTTTCATTATTAATGTACTGCGTGTCCCCAGTGAATTGCAACAGTGTGACGCTGTTGTTCTGTGAGCAGTAGCAATGAGTTGTATCCTTTTTCTGAGCAAGGATTTTTGTTTCCAGTATGGAGGACTCCTAGTCTGTAAAGCTAGAAACAGCAAAATGCATTTTCTTCGTCTCTGCATCGCTTTTGGAGCCAGCTCGTCTCCATGGCAACATGTCAGCCTGAAAGAGATGTGGAGACTGGAGAGGAAAGGAATGAGTTAGAACCAGCCGGGCGGTGGTGTGTGTCCCCAGCGTCAGCGCATCAGCCTTTTGATAGGAGGATTTCGTTAACACCCATCCAAGGCTCCTGTGCAGAGCTTCTTTATTACAGGAGCAGCCAGGACATCTGCTTCCTTTCTGCATCCTTTTTCTAGTTTTGATTTTATTTTTATATTTTTTTTTTCTGAAAACACTCTTCACATCCCCCTTTTTATTTTAATTGTGGCCTCGGTGAAGATGTGCAGCTCATTTTCAGCTTCCCGTGAGCTGCCTTGTACTCTGGCATTTTGCAAAGGCAGGAAGGCATGGCTGCATTTCACTTGACCTTAGCAGCGAACTGAAATCTCGTGTATGTTGCTGAAGGATACTGACTATGCAGAAATTTATTGAAGCAGATTATTATGAACTGGACTGGTATTATGAAGAATGTACGGATGGTAAATATTTCTTTCTAGTCTCTTGTTGCAGAATTTGGAGCTTGTAAGCCTGGAGCATCATTATGCAATGGTTTAAAAAAGGAAATATCTTGAAAAAGGCAGCACCCTGGTGTAGCGGAGATGCCTGCATCTCTGTTGCACCTCAGCATCTCTTGTCAGCCTGCTGCAAGAGGCTCTGCTGTGTAGCTTTCTCATTTTTGAAGGGAGTGGCAGAGGAGCATATGCACTGTAGAAGCAATCTTTGGGCAGGAGAAGGAATATTTGAAAAGCTAACTGGTATAATAATAATTGAGCTGAATTGAAATACCCGGATGGTAAAATTCATTATTGGTTTGACTTTTCAGTCTCTGGGGTTCTTTTTTTGGCATCACCAGTATCCTGTGTATGTATATATTTGATGTGCTAATGGGCAGTACGTGTTTTTTCTCTGGTTATTTCTCTGTGAAGAACATTAAAAACTGCAGATTCTTAAAAGCGAGCAGGTGAGCTTATTGAATTGGAAGAATTGCAAACTGCTCCGGCAAGCGTTATCTTTTGGGCCTCTTGCAATTTTTATGTAATGTTTGCTTGGGCGATTATTTCTTTATCAGAGCACTGAATGTTTTCATCAGGCTTCTGATAGAAGCCACACAAGCAAGGGTAATGAATTGATAAAACTGTATTCTCTGCAGCATTGAAAAAAATCAAGATTCCTTATTGACAGCACTCTGAAACAAAATGCAGCCTTTGGGAGTGCAGTAGTCATATATGGGGTTTATTCTGGTTAAAGAGCTTAGCTTAAAACGAGGCAAGTCAAAGATGACAGTTAAGCAAAGAACAGAAAGCAGTAAGGAGTGTAGGCCCTGGGAATGATATACATATGTAATACACAAAAATATTTAATAAATATTTCAAGTGTATTTTTGTGATAGTGCTTTGATAACAATATTGGAGAGGACATGAAGTGTAAAGATAAGGGTGACAAAATGTGAATGGATTTCTATGGTCTTTTGAGTGGCATGCGACTCCATTTTTCTTCTCAGTACTAGATTCTGGAATTGAATGCAATTTCAGAAACTTGTTAAACTTGAACTTCTCTTATGTTTAATTGCTTATTCCTGCCCAAATGTTTAAGGAGAAAAGGTGCATATTTATTTGAGAAGTCTGACCACTTTTGAGTTGGATTGAATCCATTACGTAACCTTTATCCTCTAGGTTTAACCCTAGTAAATACTGTAGCATCTGATTAATCCACATGATGTAACAGGCTGAGTTGGCCTGGTTTTAGAAGGTTAAGACACAGACTAGTTGTACTGTCAGTAGAAGCTGTAGCTGATTTTTTTTCTCCCAGGTTAAGGCTCACACAGGTAGTCTTTGTTTTTCTTTCCCCCCCCAGAATTGTTGAGTTTTTTCGTGGTCCTTTGTTTGTCTGGTTAAAGTGTTGTTTATGTGGAAGTGTGGTATGCCTGTGGTATGCTAAGAGCTGAGATGCTCATCAGTTTTGTCTTAAGGTGTGTGCTGCACTGGGGAAACTGTGGGAGTTCCATAGTAATGGAATAAGCAACAGGTGTTGGGCAAACATTTAAATACCTTGTGGGATCGGGACCTCAGGAGCACTGTAGTGGTTGGTTGGATTCTGGGCTTACAGGTTTTCTTGTGAGTGCTGAGCCCCTGCCCAGCATACTTCTTCCAAGAGCCAAGATGTACAGAGTCAGCTACAGTATGTGCTGGTTGTCTGCTTGATGTATTTGGGAAGTTCTCCCTTAGGAGAAAGCAGAGTTTAGTGTCTGATATGGAAGTCTCTCCAGCAGGTAAAGTGTAATGGTTTTTTACATTTTTATATTACTATTACTGTTTAATTAAAATATTATTTTTTACATGATAAAGCATAATGTTGTCAGTCCTCTCTCAAGCGAACAGTAGTCTCAGAGGGTTCAGAGCATTTTATGGGGTTTAGCTTTCTTTTTCTTCTCTCAGTTCAAGTGTGTGAGAAAGAGAGAAGGATTTGAGAGGTGCAGTGGAAGGTGTAGTCTTTGGCCTTTGATACTGGCATATTAATATGAGTTTAAAATAGTACTGACATTTACTGCTGATGGAGAAAGCTATTCTAGTTGTGACAGGAGACAAAAAACATCTTTAATAAAATGTGGAGCTTTTTCAAAAACCTGGAGCTGATGGCTTTATAAAAGATGCCTGTCTTTAGGTGTGTTTGTGCTTTTTCTAGGATATATTTTTTGGTTTTCTGAGGTTCTTTTTACATCCAGTAGAGCAAGATAGGCAGCTGCAGCTCAGCTGACCTGTTTTGAATTGAAGCATAGTTGGAGAGCCAATTTCTCTGCCATACATGGACTCTTTGGAGCTGAGGTACATACACGAGCATTGTGAATCCCACCCAGTTCACCCTTTTTGATAAATATAACTTTGGAAAATAATGGGTAGTATATTAAAACTAATAGAAATTGTCACAAGGTAATATTCTAAAGAATTATTTCTATGGTGATATTTTTCATACATTCTTTGTCAAAGTCACTGGGACTCAGATTTCCATTTAAAAGATGTGTTTTCCATTTGGTTTCCTTTATTTAATAGTCATTTCAACAGCGTGTGGTTTCTTTTCTTCAAAGGTAAAAACAGTCTAAAATTACATCAGGATATAAGGTTTTAATGCTATTATTTAACTTAGTAGGTAATGAAGTGACTCACTCTTACCTCAGGTACAATGAATGTAATGACTGACATAATAATGATGTCTTCGACTTTGTATTTGGTGGTGGTAGTAGGTTGGTTTTTTTAATACCTTGCAAAAGCAAATGAAAAAATGCTCAAAATTTACAATTTATGAATCTTTATGAAGACTGTGTAGAGTTGGAATTATTAATTAATTTTTTTACATAAGGCCCATTACAGAGTTTATTTTTGGTAGAAGTAGACGGAAATAGAAAATAAAATATCCCACTCTATTTAAATCACTGGTGTTAACTAACATTACAATAAACTGAAACTTCTATAAATAACTATTACACTGTGCTTTTTAGATACGTTTTCAAGTATAATATAAGTGGCAGTTATTAACTTCTTGACATTAAGAAAATACATTATGTAGGTGGAATGGAGAGAGAGAATCATAGCAGACTTTGACAGAAGGAAAAGGGGGAACTTTTGTCAACTCCTATTGTGAAAGATAACAGTATAAAAGTGTAGGTTCATTTAGATGGTTTTTTACAAAACACAAATACATTCCTAAAAAACCCAGATGCAACACAACTTGGGTGGAAAACAAATACAAAATCCCTCAGAAACTACCAATTAACTAAACAAACAGGTATACACTCATAGAAGCCTTTACAAATAGGCTTGTCCCCCTGCCTTTCTCTTAGGCCACTTTTTTCCTAAAGAAGAATGCTTTCTAGAGAAATCCAAGTTGACTTTAGATCAAATTACTTTTCTTGTGATTTCTTCCATTAGTTGTTTGTTTCTACTTCAACAATTCCATGCTAATGCATGAGTTCAATTGCCTACGATTCCAATTCCAATTGCACATTCACAATGTGAATGTGATTGTGCAATTGGCTCTTTCCCCCTCCTTTTGTTGGCCATGAGTTTTTGCAATTCCTTATGGAGGAAATGGTGTCTTTTCTTTTTTTCCCTGCCAATCACAGTTTTTCCCTGTTTGTCACACACACTGAAGCTTCTAACCCCTTTTATGTTTGCTTGAGCCCCACTCCATCCTACTTGTTCTAACACCTCTTGTACTGCTTTTCCTCTTCTCTGTAACTTTCAACCCCTACCCGTATTTTCTTCCTACTCACACTGAAATGTTTTTACCACCTGTTCTCTTTGCAGTTACTGTTTAGAGCTTCTCTCCTCTGTTCTATTTTCTATTCCCCTGAAACAATTATCAGCAAGCTCCTTAACTTCCTTTTTAGCTGAAAAATAGTGAACAATGTTATTGCTTGTTCTCCTTAATCTCTTGTGAGTGATTGCTCATCTTTCCCTTGCTTCTGTCAGTATGATGACCTATCATCTCCCCCGTGCATTGCCCCCTTTTGTCTCCATGCTGTGAACAAAGTAACCCTGGTGTTACTCTGAATATTAGTGGATGCTGACACTAGATAGGCCGTTGAAATCTATGAGAGTCTTAGAAATGCCTTTTGCATGAAGCCTCTGAACAGCCCTTGCTCTACAGGTGTGCAGCTATAATCCCTGTTGAGGTTGATCTTGTTTTGCTCTCATGTCCTTTATACTTGATAAATATGGTTTAACCTTGCTTATATTCATGTGATTGTTAATAATGTTTTCCTGGTTTTCTACTTTTTGCCATGTCACTCCTTTTTCATAGTTCCGTCATTGACTCTCTATCCAGTCAGACCAAATCTACTTCTACTTAAAAGCCACATAAGGCAACATATATTTCAGTATAGAGATATTTTTTGTCTTTAGTCTGCTTAGCTGCTAAATATCCAGATGAGTGTTTTCCCACTTCATCCCATTTCCTTCCCTTTCTACAAAAGTAGCATGCTGTCCTTTTGATTGAGTGACAGAAGATAATTTGTGTGGGATCTTGAAGAGTGGGAAACATGTGAAACCTGTAAAAATTTGAACAAACTAACTTTGCTTGACTGTATATATTAATAGAAAGAACTCGTTCAATAACCAATTTATCCCCCACTCCCTACATTTCTACCTACATTTCTTGATCGACATGTTTTACCTCAGAGTGCTACCATTTTATGTGCTGTTTTTAGACTTGTTTGCTTATAGAGAAACTCTTTGTTCTAAATGCAGCATTGTTAGTAATAGCTAATTGTGCAGAAGTTAGATACTCTTTTTGATAAGAGAAGGTTAAAATGATTTGAATGCATTGGAGTTCCTTGGAAATAATGAGTCAGGATATGAGGATTTGTTTGTATTGTGTCCAGCCTCACCCTTCTTCAAACTAACTCCTGGTTTGTGTGTTTCCTGTTTCATTACATAGTTGCTGAAGGCACTCTGTGCCTTAGTGCAAGCATCGCACATGAAACGTGCATCTGTGTGCTTTGAGCGCTGCAACCACTTAACAAGCTTCCTGACAGGAGTTCAATGTCTTCAGCCACTGATTCAGAGTGGTGACTGCAGCAAATATGCCTAATTCGCTTTGCAGTGGCAACCCATAAAAATGAATGTTCCTTCTAGTATATTCTGAAAGTCCCTGAGTATGTTTTTCCAGGAAATATTAAAAATCTCCTTTGGATCTTTCCTGGTGAAATTGTGTATTTTCAGAAATGCGTACAATTTAGCTTTTTTAAAGAAAATTTCTTTGTATCTGCTTACTGTTTGGATATGTGTTGAAAATCTGGCTTGTAACCTTTAGGAAGTAAATATCCTGCACTAACAAAGGGATTTAACGCAGAATACACTAAAAATAAGTTGATAGTGTATGGGAGTGGCACACATTCCTTCCCCACCCATTATAAATTTGCATCAGCATTTATCGTATGTTGATATCAAAATAGGTATTGCAACACTTTTTCTTAGCTTTTGAATGTCAGAGACCTCCTGTGTGGCAGGAGTTGACATGAGTCACAGTTCAGAAGTCCACTTATAAGGAGAGTAAATGAATATTCCCACATTGTCGTGTATATTGGGCAGCAGCGTGCCTGTTTTCAGCATGTCTCCTTTATAAACTAGTCAGTTAGCTGTAGTTAAACATTTGTAAGGATTATCAAAACCACAGCATATTTGGCAGGAGTGAAATTTTCTACTCTTTAAGTTTTAGTAGCTAGTTCTTGCATTCTTTTAAAATGGCTTATTATTTCAATTACTCTCTGAATTTCCATTTTCTGGCTACTACCAGAATGTGATAAATTGACACTGAATGTCCAGTAGGTATTTACTGTCTGATTGTAATTATTTTTCAAAAATTATGATTCACTGTTACAGAGGAGAACTGAAGACATAGAAAAGCTCTAAGGTAGCAGAAACTAGAAGTGATCCTAATTACATTATTACTAAAATTATGTCTTTTAATGTAGTGATGTTTGGGGAAAGGGCAGTCCTATCTTTCCCCCCCCCCAGCAGAGTTCTACAGGCTATTGCTGCTGCTGAGTATTGCAGTAAATGTTGGCCATAAAAGATCAAGTTGTTTGAATAGTAAGATCTTTGTTAAGAAAAAAGTATTCCTTTCCTTGGCAAACACTTAGGTGTATTTCATATCCTTTGGCTATTATTTATATAAACATTGTTAAATTGTTTGTATATAAATATCAAGAGTTTAAAACTCAAAGAGAATCATTCATCATAATTGTATAAAATTAGTTGCTTTCCACCTCATACTGCCTCATACTTCCTCACCACTAGGGAAATGGTAATAGAGAAATTGTTCCTATGTGACCCACACTTTTACTTTCTGCTGGCTTGTTAGACAATGTTTGTCGTCTCCCTAGCAGTTATGTGCCCTCAGAGGGTGATGAGCTGCCCTCGCCTTGCAGTGTCCCCACTTTGTCTGCAACTGCTTTGCCTTGTGACATGGGTAGGAATGCCTTTTGCAAGCAGCAAAGGGCACCTGTTTGCTATTGGAAGTAAGGGAGGCAACTTGACAAACATTAAATATCTGTAGCTGCAAAAAGTTAAATAAGAAAGTTAATCTGCCCTATGTATGCAGTCAAGATTAACAAGTACAACTTGTTGGAAACGAAGTGGTCTGAGCGCAGGAGGTTTATTTCTTGTTCAACAAAGAAGAGGTACATACACCCTTGAAAATTCACCAGGGGACTTGTGAGGTATTTCTTTTCCCAGTGCAGCGTAAGAGTAAAGACGACTGTGGAAAACATGGTATTTGACAGCTATATGTGATATGTCATTTAGGTGCTTTGTACAAGTATCATCCTTTTTTTCTGCAAAAGTAGTGAAAAAGCTCCTTTCCCCAGCCTAATTCTTCACACCATGGTTTTGGCCTGTGGCGGATGCTCCAGTCAGACTGTACTGCACAATAGCCCTGGGTATCAAGATCTGTCTGCTGGGTGGGATTGGCATGTGCATGAGCTTGGCAGGCTCAGGCTATTCACTACTCCAGGGAGATCTCCTACTTGCAGCATTGGGCAACCTGAGAAGTGATTTATAACAACTCTGTGACAGTGCACACCCTTGCCCAGGTGTGACAGTCAGAGGCTGGGTCAGACTTCCGTGTCGAGACACTTCTGGGGAGCTACCACTTTACTCCTAAAAGCAGGGGCAGAAGAGAGAACCATGTTGTTTTGAGGAGTGCCAGGGAGGAGGCTTTCGGCCGGTAACTTTGTCTGAAATATGTTTGTGAAGCTTTTGAGCAAAAACTGGCTACCATTAGAGCTGGTATGAGAAACAGCTTAAACCTTTTAGTAATTATTAGACAGATGGTCTCTTCCCTCCTCCACCCTGTCTGTACAACACAAAGCTGTTGGACTAAGGACAAATACTCTAGTCACTCAGGAGCTCCCTGGCTGAGCATGTGAGTGAGGAAAGATGGTATCCTGCTTTGTGGAGACCTTGCTTTGCTCTCCCCAAAGGTCCAGCCTGCGAGGGAATGAATTCCCATCTCCAGTGAGACTAAGGCATCATATCGTGTCTATCTGGGATAACTTCAGCAATGTCAGGAAACGAAGAGGAAAGCTTTGAATATGACTATGAAAAGGAACATAAGAGGGAATGTACTTTTTACAGGCAGACTCTTGATATCTTGGAAGAAGGTACTTTTCACTTCTATTTTTAAACTTTCATGGTAGTAGCACATGGCAATATACAAGTAATTTGAATGGTGTTTGTGGGTTAAATCTACTAAATTTTGCTTTTTTCAATGTGTAGCCAGTACATTTAGATGAAATAGTAAGAAAATAAATAAAATAAATCTTAGTTTATGTACATTTCTTTAAAGAAAAAAAAATATGATCAACAGATGTAGGCTATGCAATACCTATTTTGTAATGAAACATAAATCAGGAAATTATCTTTCTTTGGAATTGTAGTCCATTTTTTATATATATACATCTTGTGTATGTCTTATGAAACTGTGAATGTTAGGTTCTCATTCTCAACAGGTGCTTCTGGAAGAGCAGAGCAGCAATTTTGTGCTTATCCATGAATTCGGAAGCACATAGACACAAAATTCAAGTGTGAGGGTATTATGACTTAAACTTTCAGTAAAACAAGCAACCCAAAAATCTTGTCCTACTTTGTGGAAATACTGGACATCTGCTAGAGAGGGTGCCATTTCTGCTACTTCATTTGATGTAAATTTTGCTCTAAAATAGCGATTTTGTGATAGAGAATTGTTACTTCCGAATACTTCCAAGAATGCTTTGAACGATTGTTAGCACAGAGGATGTTGCCTGCTGTGAATTCACACCCATATTTACCTCATGGGAAACAGTTCCTGTGTCCAGAGTCTTGGTGAATGAAGCATGCTCTTTGAATCCTGTTACAAAGCACTTCCCTGTTAAAGGTTCCTCAGAAGCAATATTCTACCTGGTTTCCAGACCTACACAGTCAATACATTATCCATCTTTCCTGTTGGAGGTCTCTGAAGGAAGCCGAGATAAATTGTGTGTCTGCAGAAAAGAAAGGTGTGCTGGAGAAAATACTGGTAAAAGGCAAAAAACCCTGGGGATTGGAGTGGAGAGGAAACTTTTCAAGAGAGGCCAACTGACATTGTTTTATGTTTTATTTGTCTTTTTTTAGTGATTAAATTGTTGCTGAAGCATACATCATGCTGTTCTTACTCTTCCTTTACCTTTTATCCAGATCTAAGGACAGTTTGAAACTGTTCTTGTTGATTTTGAGAGGAGGAAAAAAGTGTTGAGTTCTGCCTGTGATAAATTTAGCCCTGTCTTTCTGTCGTGCCTTCCTCTCCAAAGCTCAGGATGTATTTGAAATGTCTTCTAAAGATGCCTTCTCTTCTCTACATGCACGTTCATGTTACCTACGCGCTCAGTGTAGCAGAAATACAGATACATAAAAATGATACATGGTATTTCTGTGCATGTTTGCACGTGGGCACACTTATAAACAGATGAGTCAATCTATTCAGCATGTAGCCTAATAAAAGGAACATTTCAACCATATCTGGCTATAAGTCTGATATCAGAAATTTGAAGACATGCTTCACTTGAAGCATTTATAGTTATTGAAAAGAAGAGGATAAAAAATGTGTAATGTAAATGTGTCCTTATCTCTGGCCTGTTCCATGTACAGAATGTTTACTCACTTCTTGACTGTTTGCACAGTCATTTTGATGTAGTGAGGTTTTTCTCTGTCCTGACATTTAGGTCCTATAACTACCTTCAGTCCTGTTTCTAGAGCTGTCACACCTGGCAGCATTACAGAGTTGGCTACCTTGATGAGAATGGGAGGCACCTTCATAAAGGTCTGGACAGAACAGTCCTGGAGTCATTGCATTGCTCTGGAGTTTTAAAGTGGCCTGACAGCAACATGTTTACTGCTCATTTGATAAGCTGTTCTTGGGGCTGACTGTAGAGAAACTTTGCTCAGGGTTGTCTGTTGATAGTGCCTGCTCAGTTTTTGTTCATAAAGGAACATGAGCTGTCAAAGGACAACCTGTCGGTTTTCTTTGGTTAGTAATTTGTTGGCTCAGCTGTTTCTGAAAGGGAGCTGTGTTTTGATTTTTGCTTTAGCAGCTGTAACAAGAAAAGATGATTACCTATTTTGAGCCTATTATGGCAGCCAGTCATTACTCTTTCAACTTATTAATGTAACAAATTGACAGTCCTCTTTATCTAAAGTACTTGGTAAATGCAGACAAAAAAACCTATCTCAAGTTTAATTAAAAAGAAAAAAAGTCTTGGAATCACTGTTAATATCTTAGGTTCAGGTGCTCCAGGAGTCTGGCTTTCAGAAAATGTAAAATACCTGTTTTATCTTAAAAAGACATTGACTAGAATGGAGATCATACAGAACTCTGGAATCTGTAAGCACTAAAGCAAAAAAAAATTAGACTAATAATTCTTGAAAGCTTTGGCACAACCAATCCCTTCCAAAGAGTTGGAATAGGAAAAAAAAAAATCACCTATTTAAGAAAGGAGACATCTAGCAATGCATGGCTTACAGGCTTGTAACTTCATTTTAGTATTTTTAAAGATTTACAGTCCTGATTTACAGATCCTGATTTAAATCTTTCACTCATTTATTAGTTGCGCTGGCTGCAGTCCAGACACTTCTTGACAAGAAATGAATAGAAGAGAATGTCAGGATGGTAACTCTATGGCTAGTAATAAGAAATCCTGCAAAAGAAGTGTAACTTTTAACAGAAGAGCTATGTTGAGCTGTATCTGTAAGCGGTGAATGCTTTAAGACGATGGCGGGTTCTCTGTAGAACCTGAGTTTTACTTCATGGCCGTATTTTCCAAGTTTGATCTGTATTTATTCTAATAGAAAGAAAAAGTGTGTGATGCTTTTGCTGAAATTTCTTTTAATTTGATTTTTCATTCATGACACGAAAACTTGATGCAATTCTTGTCCTACTTAGAGGAAGTACTTTGAAATGACTCCACACCTGAGGTTTCAGGCATATGCCTTAGGAAAGAAGAAACAGCGGAAAGTTTTTTTCACAAACCTGAGATTAAGTAATAGCAAAGGTTTGTATGCGAGTCTTTAATATTGGATTTGCTAAGTTATCTGAATACCGTATGTGAGAAATGGTAGGTAAACAAACACCCTTTGGACCACAGCCTTAAGCAGCAAGATAACATCTCTTCCAGCAGCGTCGGTAACTGCACCTTAATATTAAAAGATTAATTTGCAAACTGTGCCATTGAAATCACAGTAAGCAAGGCTGTAACATTTTAAAGACAAAAAAAAATCTATTGGCATTATCTGTTGAAGCTTGCTGACTTCATATCGCTCACAGCATTATGTCCTCCATGGAGCTCGCCCACATGCGCCCTGACAGTTGTGAAGCAGTTGGTGCTCTGTGACTGCTCTTTATCCCTCTAACCAGGGTCACAGCCACCCGCTGAAATCCCTGTCTGCCTTCTGGAGTGACTGGCCTGCTCCTGTGTTTGGGAAGTGGTGGGGGAGGCTGGGGGAACTGCTGGTGTGTTATGATAAGATTCAGACTGCTAGCAAGTCATGCCTCAGATGCACATTCTTCAAGCTCTGGTGACAGTAATCTCTTAGAATTTTTAAGCTCTTTAGATGGGTGCATTGTCTTATGACTGTCTCAAATGTGACAGGCAACAGCAGGCCTGAAATCTCTGCCTCGGTTTAGCCAGGGCTGCCAAAAATGCCCCTTCAGTGGAGAAGCTACAATGTTTATCTTCAACTGTGTAGAGTCTTTCTAGTCGGGGTCAGTAACAGCTGACAGCTCATGTTAGGTATAATTTTCCTGGGTTTATTTGAAAGATAATATACATCATATGGCACAGTTTCAGAATTCCTCATGTTCTTGGCTCAAGTCGAGGTAGTGCTCACAGTAACCAGTGCCAGAGCATAACTATCAGTGGCTCTGGAACTGAAGCTGTGATTTTTAGCAAGTGCTTTATCCTTGGAGTGTAAAAATAACCTTTCAGAAATTAATCCAACATGAGCTGAGGAATCCGAGTCTGCCAGGGTCTTCGATCACTAATGTTTGCCAACTGGCAACAAGGAGCACAGTTGGTCACTCAGTGTTACTGTGTGTGCTCTGTGCATCTCCATGGGCAACATTTAGGATGTGATGCACTTGCCATTGTATCTTCAGTTTTGGATGGAGCTCTGAGCAGAGAAGAGTGAGACAGAAACTGTTTGTGAGGCAGGGCTTCTCATGACTGAGCAGGAATATTGTAGGCCTTACTGTAGTTAAAGGCTTTTGGCAGGGAGCTGTTAACGAAAAAAAGGACAGTCCTTTCCTGCCAGCTTGCCAATGAAAAGCATCATTATTAAAATGGCCAGAGATCTGTGGTCAGTCATCAGTATTCCCTTCTCCTGATGTAGTTTCTGAGGAAGTCAGTTTTGCTAGTAGGGAAATTCTCATGCACTGAGGCCTTCTCTGTAAGACTCTGTAATTATACAGGTCAATATTATCTGCTCCAAAAGGGCAACTTTACAATAACATCTTAGACGCCTTATGTTTCCAAGTAGTTTGGAAATAGATGGGAAGAGGAACAGTGGAAACTTGGCTTTCCTTTGCAGCAATGGCTGCTCTCTTTTCGTTCTTTAGTTTGTCCCTGGTTGATTGGTTTAAAAAATGAAGAGGGGAATATGTGTTGAGCAGGGAGGCAAGGAGCAGGAGCAGAAGTCACCTGTGACTGTGCTGATACATTTTTTTGTTTCCTCCCACCTGAATCCTTTGTTTGGTAGGTGGTGACTCAATGGAGAAGCTGACAATAGTGATATTCTTTTTCTTCTTCCCTTTCACAGCTGTTTCCTTTTCCTGGAAACATAACTTTCCTCTAAGCAACGTGCTCATTTGTCTGTGTGACTTTCTGGGAACAATCCAGGAAGGTGTATGTGTTCTTCCCTCTTCCTGAGCATCTTCAGCTTAGGAATCAGTGCTTTAGTCATTGTTGACTTCAGAGCCTGAAAGAGGCTTCCGGTCAGATGCTGCACTGCACATGTAACAAGAAATAAATGCAGAGTACATCCTTTCAGCTGTATTCACATTGGGAAACACAGGAATGTGGGTACCAATAAGTTTACAAGCATTAAGGGAGTATGAAGATGCTGCTAGGTGTTTTAAGGCAGATGAAATATTTGATCTTTGTTTGATTTGATTTGTGCGTTTGGCTTTAAACCACAAATATATTCCTGGTAGCATGTATTTAGTGCTGTCATGAAAGTAATAATGGGAGGGTTTTCAATTCCTTGTTTCCTGTTTTTGGATTTTTTAACCATGCTTTCGGAATTCCATGGTCCCTCCACTTGCTGTAGCTGTATTTTTTTTTGTTTGGTATTGCCTATCAGCCTTTTCCATAAGCTGAGAGGTGCAGAGTGTATTTGATTTGGCTGCTTGCCTCATCCATGCATTTAGATACTGCATTCCCTCTCACCCTCAAGCAAAAACACTACTGATTTGCAAGTGAGCAAAAAGAGGTCAGCACTGTAGGTTTTGCATTATAGGGCACTGTCCTTCATTTGCTCTTGTTTTACAGCAGCATTACCAGGATCTCGTACTCATGAGAAACTCCAGCAGGCTAGAAACCCATTATGCAGGATCCATTTGAAGTGTGGGGTGCGAGGGGTACTCTCCGTCTCCATTACTTCACTAATCACACGTCTCAATGATTTTTCAAAGTAGTATGTCTTTTTTTTTTGACGGATTTTTTGATCACTAGAGAAATAAAAATTGCTGTACTAGGAATTGACCAAACGTTATCTTGTAATCTGTGGTGGCTGAAAACCAGTATTTAGACGTTTTGAGGTTTTTTAGTGGTTTTTTTAGGATGCTTCTGAGTTGCAATCTCCCTTCACATTTTCACTTTCTCTTCCCCGCAAGCCATGTTGGTTTCTGAGTGATGGAAAGCAGCACCTCTTTGCAAGTGTGCCCTTCTTCCAAAAGGAAATCCTTCCCTTTAGTTAGTAGCTCTGTTTCTGCAGGATTCTATGTTGTTGTAGTAGTAGTATGGGCGGTAGTTGACTGCTGGACGCATTTTATTACAAGCAGTCTATTGAAGTTCATTTCCACTTTGATACTGAAGAGCATGCATAACAGAACATCTCTGCTTTGAGACCCTTTCACATTGGCAGAGGAGTATATAAAGATCTCTGTTTTAACAATGACCAACAGAACTTTGATGGAAATTTTGAGATATAAAAGCTACTGGTAACCAGATTCTACTTCCCCTTTAGCAGTATCTGTTGTGATAAGGCTGTGGCGTTACCCTGCCACGTTAAAGTTTAAATTACAAGTTCTGAAGGAATAACCAAGGGAGTAACCACACAAATCAATTTTTATCACTCTCTCAGCCGAGTGACTTTACTCTGTCTGTGAGAACACCATCCTTTTATCAGCTTGTTGGATGTTAAGTTGGTTATACATTCACCTGAATTAGGATGGTGTGAGGCTGCCAGTCCTACTCAGAGTTGATTGTTAGTGCTAGGTACAGAGTTGAAATGAGCTTGCTAATGAGAATGTCAAACATCATTTTATAGTAGCAATGGAATGTTGTAACCAAGGGAACTATTTAGTGTGTAGTTGTTTTGGAATCCTGTTGGCATCAAGGTTTCTGATAGATGTTTTATGGCATGACTTACGAACTTACTATATTTAAAACAAAATTGAGTTTATGGTGATGTCAGTTTGTTTTGTGTGTGAATAGTCTTCCGAATGTTATACCCTCTGTCTTTATGTGAAGAAAACCTCTTTGTTTATTATAGCTGGAATTCTCTGCAAGGTACTGCTTTTTTTTCTTGTAGAATCCTGATTAGTCTGGTTTTGACTAATATAGCTGGTAGTTTACAGATGCACTGTGCTTTTGTTTGTGCAATAGTATAGTTATTCTTTCTATTGCTACGTAATGTTCGTCAGATAATTATTATTTTTGAAGGATAAACTTTTTACTGTTAACCACTTCCAGACTTGGTTAGTTGGTTAAGTGCAATTACCTCTTGAATATCATTCTCTGGAGTTCACTGGCACTAAATCTTTTCAGGTCGTGATTCTCAAAAGTAGAATTAAAGAAATAGGAAAATACAAAGAAATTGAACTTATTGCCATAGTTTAAGCAACTTTCTAATGTTTAGATATGGAAAAAAAAGTCCTCCAACGTTTAAACTGAGGCCTAAGTACTATTGCATTTGATGTGTTATCAATGTGCCTTAGTGGCACTTATATGGATGTATATGCAGATTGTGTATTTGTGAATTGGGTAATGTTGTTTCCTTAATGTGCCAGACTGTCTCCTGGTAGTGTCACTGTACAGTTCTATTTTTTCCCCCTCACCATTTAAATCTTATTAGACTTTGTCTCTCTCACCCTGCCCCCCACCCTTCTACCCCCTTTAATGTACACTGGAACAACATTAGCTAATCTGTCAGACTGAGCTTTAATTGACATTGTCAAGGGTAAATCCCCTGAAGAACAATTCATGCTACAGCAGCCTGATAACTCACAGTCCATGTGATCCACTGAACTTCATTAACAGTCCTTTTTTTCCAGAATTACAGGTTTTGGGGAATAGATGTAGCTGAAAATAAAAAGAATAGAAAGATAAAGCAGAAAATGCTGTTGTTCCTCTGATGGTGGATTTTTAGAAAATTTGTTAACTTCTTGATAAGTCAGTGTAGCTTCTTAAAGGATCACCTATGGTTTTAGACTGAACTTTCTGCATACTTTCTTCAGTCTAACAGAACTCCTGGTTCCATGTTAGCGATTAATCATCCAGTCTAAGTAAATATTTTTTTACGAGTGGTACTATGGTCACTATGGTGTGCCTGGGTATTACAAGAGCTGTTTCTCATTTTACATGCATTTTATATTTATTTTGTTGTCTTGTACCATAAAACTCAGTTCTTATCAACTTAATATGGCATAGTATCTTTCTGTTGGACAGTGTTCCTAACCGTGGAGTTGTGTATGTATGGAATAACTCTACTGCATGTAGGTGACATGATAGAATCCTAATTATATATCTAAGAATATATTTTTTGACTCTTTCATTATTCTAATTATAAACTCAAGACATTCGTACTCATAGAGGAAAGTTTTAACATTTTAACAGTTTGTTCTGCCACTGACAGAAGCAAATGCTCATTACAAGAAAAACGTTTGTATTCTCAGTGTAATGTGAAGATTTGATAATTTTTTTTGAGGGTGGTTTGGGGTTTTTGGGGGGTTTTGTTTGGGTTTTTTTGTTTGGTTTGGGTTTTTAGCTCTTGGTATGCTTACCCAAAAGCTGACAGAAGTACTTTTTAGAATGGAAACTTATGCACATCTAAAATTATATGGATATTTCTTGCAAAGGACAAGAGTTTGACTTTGATGATCCTTGTGGGTGCCTTCCAACTCAGGATACTCTATGATTCTTCCCCCATAGTATTGCCGATATGATTAATGTTTTGTTTTATTTCCTCACAGTTTTATGTGCTGAAAGAGTGGGCCAGATGACTAAAACGTACAATGACATAGATGCTGTTACACGTCTTCTTGAAGAGGCAAGTATTACATATGTCTAAGGATCTATATATAGTATGAGAAAGTAGTACAGAAATTATATGATACCACTACTAAAGATTGTTGTTAGACTGTCCTCCAGTGAGGAGAAGTATGCACTTTGAGTGTTTGTGCACTTTATCTCATTGATAAAGTAAATATTCTTTCTAAGTAAAAGTTCTTTGTTTAGCTCAGTCAAAGGGACTCATTACTTGTGCTTATTTCTCAGTTGAGGTCATTTAACTTGTTCTTGGCCAAATGTTTGCCCTAATGAATGAGGAGGAAGATGGGAAATCATCTTAACATGACGTGTATTTTTACAATACCTGTAAAGCTAAGAATATCTTTATTGTTGGATATATTCTCTTCAGAAAGTAATAATAAATCCAGTTCAGTCCTGTATTCATAATTATTATCTCAGATAATTTCTTTCCGGAGGAGTACAAAGACAAAAATATTAGAAAATATCTAATACTTCATTTGTATCCTTTTTTGACTTCTGTTTGGTTGATTTGGTTGTTGTTTGTGGTTTTGTTTTAATACCGTTATTACATAAATTGCAATTCCCGTAATCCTTGGCCCTCACGAAATGTCAAAAATCAACCGTCAAGGCATGATGCTTATGTTCAGTTAATATAATGATAAATTGTTTGAGTGAAATTAACTGCTTTTCTGCAATAAACTTGAGCAATGATTTTCCAAGAAGTGTTTATGACTAATTCTTCAGGTGAAAACTGCTATGTATTATATTAGCTCATGGTTGAATGTAATTTAGTCCTTTGCAATAAGCAAGCAAATAAATACAATAGCAATGTCAAAAATGGGATCTGTCTAACCAAGGTACATTGGGAGGTGTGTTCTTCCTCTAATTCTGCAAGGAAACAAGCATGGGAATGAATGCTCACATATCTGACCTATGCTTGATACACCTCGCTGCAGTACAATCTTATATTTTGTGCTTTGAGCCGAACCCCTTTAAGACATCTCTGTACAAAATGCCTGTTAAAACTGATGCTTTACCCAAAAGACTTGTCCTGGAATAATTCATCATCCTTTAGTAACAATCTTGCTTACCCCTTTGTGCTCTGTTCCCTTTGTCTTGTTTGGCTGAGATTTACTGCATTTGTTCTGTGGCTCCTTCTAGTAATGATGCAGCATTCTGCTGAACTGTTTCCTCCCCTGAGTCATTATAATCCAATGTCTATAGATCCAGACATCCCACTCACAGAAGCAATACCTGAAGGACTTGCTGAGCCAGTGTTTTAAAGCTGCTAGTGTACTTTCCTGTCTGGATGATGGCAAGGGAAAAATGAGGGAGCATGTAATATGTGAAACTTTAATTAGAAAAATACTTTCCTTCAGTCTTTTTGTTTTATTTGACCATGATTTCTGATGAAATTATTCACAGGGAGAAGTGCACTTATAGCACTTTTCTCTGTTCTCCAGTTGGTGGTTATCACAAGAGAGAAATTCTGCAAATTGGTCGTAAACTCCTCCTGTTGCCTTCACACACACAAGTGAGAGAAAAAAAAGCTACCCTTTGTCTGTCTTTCATGTTGGCAAGCTTCAGATGAGTGCATTACAAATTTGGTAGGATGGAAAGGTGCAGCATTTGGGAAGAGAGGAAAGAGAAGATCATAGAACAGCATGTGTGGGGATGTTTTGAAGATCTCTGTGTATTGCCCTGAAACTAAGCAAAGGGAGAGTGGCACCACGCCTGCCCTTTGGTAAGAATGTGGTGAGAATAGGAGCAGATTCCTTCATGAACCTGCTTTCTTACCGCTTTCTAATAATAGTATTTATTTTTACATACTGCTATAATAAATTGATTCCTTATTACTGTGAGTAAGAGGCCTGTCCCCAAACTAAGACTTAGAGCTTAATTGCTAAAAATTTTGTAGGAAGTCTAGGGAGGTCAGTTGAAGAGCACAGAATTGCGCTTAAATTCCTCAGATTTCAGGTTAGGAACCCTGTGGATAGATAGCTCTTCCTCCATGGAGTCAAAGCTGCAACAATATATTTTTTCCATTTTATATTTATGAAGTCAGCCAAATTAGTGAACAATAAGTTGGCTTGATACGGAAACAAAATATTTTTTGGATAACTTTGTGGGACCTATTGTTCTGAAAGATTGTACATAAGATAATATAAAGATTTTATGGCTAGATAATGCCAGTAGCTTTCAATGCAAATACATCTGACCTTCAGAAACCATTTGGAAAATGCTATTTGTAGATACGGCAGTGATCAATAACCTCTTTTTATTTACTGATTATTATATGAGTTCTTTTTTTCCATTGTGAAAGCCTCCATTCAAATTCAAAATTTATGTGATCTGTAGTATCTGTAGGTTTTGTAGGCTTTGTCATTAATATAGACATGATGTAAGGCAGTATTTAGTCATAAAATCTGGATGGTTGTTAGGGGCAGTAAATAAGCCCCAAGGAGTATTCTCAGTGACAGGGAGAAAGTTCTTTTTCATCTGGTCTTGAACTAAAGGTGTGTGTGGAGTTAACCATAGCACCATTTTACCACTATTTTGAAGATCTAGTAGTTGAAAAAGAAATTCTTAGTGAATGGTGCAAAATTCTATGCCGTTTACCATCCTCTCACAAGCAAATTACAACCCCATGTCTCAGCTTCTGCAAAGCTGAGACATCCATACAGTATAAGCTTCTAGTTTTTATTGCTACATGTGGCAAATTGTCCAGATGGGTGATTTCAATACTATGCTCATAGAAAAGGGAGAAGAAAAGGCCAAGCATGACGTGAGAGTAGCCACTTAGTGCAGATTTGGGCGTCTTTAAAAGGGGAGGAGTTAGGATTTGTTTTTATACAAAAGCACTAATAAGCTGAACAGTTATTGTAGTGTAATTACCTTCTGCTCCTTCATAGCTTATTGCTTTTTATTTCTAGGTGGAGCAAGTGAAATTCGGAGAATGCTTTGAAATGCAAAAGTTCTCTTGTATTTTTACTGTATATCAGAATTCTTTAAAATATAACCTCTAAAGCTCAGTGATGGCATTCTGCAAATGGTTTAACAAGGTGGTGGATTAGTTTCTCCTAGCAGTTAGTTTTTACAAAGCTGTAATAGAGAACTAGATCTGGTTTCACTTTGTTTTTCATGTTGTTTCACTGCAGACCTTGAAGCTGTACTTTCATGTGTATTGTTCAATAAATCTGTATGGGCCAATCTTTTCAGAATCATGTGGATGTAACATAAGCAGGAATAGCAGAAGAAACCCAACCAAGCAAACCCTTACAGAAGGAAAATGTATTTTTATTTTTGAAGTGCTCATTCCTTCCCTTTCATGGCAATTTTGCCTTCCCTCTGGGACTTTGGTGAATAAAAAATATTGAAATTAGCTTTCTTCTCTTAATGCTTTGCAGAAAGAACGGGACTTAGAATTAGCTGCTCGGATTGGCCAGTCACTGTTAAAGAAGAATAAATCACTGACAGAAAGAAATGACTTCCTAGAGGAACAAGTAGAACACATCAGGGAAGAGGTAAGATCTTTGTGCCTGAGTGCTGTATATGCTGTGATGGGGAGAATTTTCTTCTTGTTTCACTCTCTCCATATGTTTTGTTGTGTTTGACTGTAATGATAATGTTAGAGATACGATGAGCATGGTTAGAATATAATATGATGGTGCATGTGTTTCTCAATTTGTAGAATCACAGAATGATTTGGAATGGCAGGGACCTTTAAAGGTCACCTAATCTAACCTCCTGCAATAAGCAAGGACATCTTCAAATAGGTCAAATTGCTTGGAACCTCATCTGGGTGTTTTCAGGGACGGGGCATCCACCAACTGTCTGGGCAATGTGTTCCAATGTTTGGCTGCCCTCATTTTTAAAATTTTTTTAAAACTTCTTTATGTCTAGTCTAAATCTACTATCCTCTACTTTAAAAGCATTACTCCTTGTCCTGTGACTACAGACATGCTAAAAAGTCTGTCTCCATCTTTCTAACAAACCCCTTTTAAGTACTGAAAGGTTGCAATAAGGTCTTTCCAGAGTCTTCTCTTCTTCAGGCTGAATAACCCCAAGTCTGTCAGCTTTTCCTCATAGAAGTGTTCCATTCAACTCATCATTTTTGTGGCTCCACTCTGTACCCACTCCAACAGGTCCATTTCTGTCTTATCCTGAAGACTACAGAGCTGGAGGCTCACCAGAGTGCAGTAGAGGAGAATCACTTCCCTTGACCTACTGGCCACGTTTCTTTTGATGCAGCCCAGAATATGGTTGGCGTTCTGGGCCGGGAGTGCACACGCACTGGTGTGATCTATAAAACACAACAGAAAGCTTACATTGTTTCAAGTAACAACTTATGCCTTTCATATATCATTTAGGTTTTAATCAAGTATTTATTTAGTTGCAATTTCCTACTGTGTTCCTCTGAATGGGAAGTTGGGTGTTGTATGTGCTGGCAGATTCTTGATATGTGTATTTTGGATGGAGCCAGCCAGAATGCTTTAACAGAGCTCTTTATCTGTAACTACAAGTGCTTCTAAACTCAGATTTACTAATTAAGCTGGGAGTAAATATTATTTCTCTTTCTCTGGGACAGTGACCTGCAGTTGTGAATGTCATCCATATGTGATTTTGAGCTACACATAAATCTTACAGTTGTAGGGCAAGCAGGAGAACAATGAACAACAGTGGATTAAAAAACTTAAAGAAATAACAAAAACTGTTCAGAGGAGTAAGGCGTTGTATTATTTCTGAGATGGGCTGGTGAATGAAGTACAGATGGAGGGATTCCAGATGTGTGATAAATGGTGGTGCAGCACACACATTGAAATAATATTCTTTGCTGGGGTCCTACCCTCTTTGGCAAGGAAAACTAACTTCTCTCCCAGAGAAATGCTGTTGTTTGCTGACCAAGTCCATCATGTGGCAGACAAATTTATTTGTGCACTGGTCAATATGACATTTGCTAGGTATGTGCTAAGTGGCTGAGCAGGACTGTGCATTCATACCATCCTTCCAGAGTGGAAAATTTGATTGAGGAAGGTAGAGGACTGCCTCTGTCCAGATCTATTTTTATTTAGGACTGAGAAGCAGCATTAGGAGAAGTGCCACCAGAAATAAGCCTCTTACCAGGTGGCTTGGTATGTTGGGCCATATGTTCTGTCAACACTCCTCTTTCACACTGTTATTTTGACTCCTTCAGAAACTGGTGCTTTTGAGGCAGAGTGTGTCAGGCTTTAAAGTCATGACACTTTTATGTATTGAAATCTGTCTTTGTAGGTTTCAGATTTTCCATGAAAGGTGAATTTGAATATTTGGACAGAACAGCAACTAAGACAGCTGTCTGTAAGGGCAAGAAATAAAAGAATTTATTTGGTACTTTTAAAATTCTCTAAAAACTGCCTAAAAATGGTTTATCTGGCTTCTTAATATAGGGACAAGGTCTTTTTGTTGTGCAGTACAAAACTTAGCTTCTATTGGTATATGTATCATGGAATGAATAATTTAACTTTATATCTCTTTGGCCTGTTAAACTTGTCCTCACAAAACATTCTGTCCATCCCACTGTGCAGCTTGAGTTTCTCTTGTGTGCCGGTAACATGCCACGTTGTTAGGTATGTGTCAGACCTGTGCAAAAGGCATTAGATTATTGAGTTTGTCTTTAGAGTTTGTGTTGTTAAGTGCTGCTTATGTTTAGGAAGGGGCTGTGATCGTGTTCAATAAAAACTGATAGAACTGAGATTTTTCCTGTAGTGCACTGAGCAAGCACTAGGCCATGTGCACAGACAATTTAGTCTCAACATACTGTTTCAGTATTATATTCTAGATGTGTAAACATTATGTTGAGAAAACTTTCTTAATTGTAAAGTATTTTGGTTACAGAGCTGGATATCTACCTTTTCAGCAGTGTGTCTACCTGCTGTTGCATTGCCATGTTCAGTAAGACTGCTGCAGCTCCAGTCTCTGGAGATGGGGCTACCTTCACATCGACATTGTCTCCTTTGAAATTAGAGCTTGGTATCAAAGAAATATAAACTGTCACATTATGAGCTCTATTTGGAATGGAGTAGCTCATTAGATGTTAGCTTTTCCTAATATTTCTGTATTTCCCAGTTCCTGCTTCTTTTTCCTCTACAGATTTTATCCACTGTTTCTGAAGCTAGAATGGCAGTGCTTCCAAGACAGTGTCAGTCCTCAAGTAACACCACCTCAAACCTGTTTTAACTTTTGAGTATTACAGCCCTCTATTCCTGTTATTATTGTTCCAAGTCACCTATCAGAGTTCATGCTTTGATAACAGCTGACTTTAAAATCCAGGTTTGATTTTGTTCTCTGTAAAGTCAGAGGAAAGGGAAAAACTGTATTATTTTAAGCTGTGTTTAATACGTATTTTAAACTGACTTAAAAAAGGAACATTAGTTTTGGTCTCTTGAGTAGAAAGTAATGTTGGAAAGATAGAAATGCTCTTTGTCTCAGTATTTTCATGTATATTATTTCCATACAGTGTAGCAGGTTGTCTTCCTTCTAAGTGAAAAACCTGTTCTAAGTAACAGCATGTTAGACATTTAGTTGCTGTCAGGGAAGTCAGGAAGACAAATCAGCTGGACTCTTGAAATGATTATTCATGATTCAGTAAGGTTGTTCCTGTGAGTTAAGTCCCATGTCTCCAAACTGTTGCGCTCTGTGTGGGGATCCTTTTGTCTTTTACTTAAATGGTAGATGTAGCTGTTTCATGAGATGGTTTTGAAACTGGGTGAAGCTTTCAGGGCAATGGAGAGAATTAAAGCCTGAAGAGATGAGTTATCACCATGCTTGGTTCCCAGGATGTTCATGGAGGCAGGGGCTCAGTCTCTATTGCTACAGTGTGCAATTGTTTGCTCCAAAGGGAATGTGTTGCAGTGGCTTATGAAAATGTAGAAGAGGCTCTTTCTGTTCATAAAATAAGTCCTGTGTTTCACAGTGTGAAAATGTGTACTGGGTCTGCCTGGGAAGGAGTTAATATTCTTCATGGCAGCCTACCTGGTGCTGTGCTTTGGATTTTTGACTAAAACAGGGTTGATAACAATGTTTTGGCAGTTGCTGATCAGTGCTTGCACAGCATCTAGGCTCCTTTCCCTCCCCCTCCCTCCTTTTTTTTTGATCTCTGCTATGCCCCGCATCTGGTGTTGGGAGGGTGCCCATCTTGGGTAGCTGACCCAAACTGGCCAAAGGGATGTTATATATGTTGTTATGCTCAACAACAAAAGCTCAGGGAAAGGAGGAAGAAGCAGGGATATTTGTAATTATGGCGTTTGTCTTTACAAGTAACAGTTGTGTGCCAAGGCTCTCCTTTCTAACCAAGTGGCTGAACATCCAGCTGCTGATACAAAATAGTGAATAAATTCCTTGTTTTGCTTTGCTTGCATAGGAAATTTTGCTTTACTTATTAAACTGTCTCAGCCTATGAGATTTTTCTTGCTTTTGAGCTTCTGATTCTCTCCTCCATCTTATGGGGGTTGTGGGGCAGAGTACGTGCTCATCTGTTGGGTGCTTAGTTGCTGGCCAGGGTTAACTCACCACAAAATGCTGTGTCAAAGGGAGGTGTTGCTGGAAGTTACCACGCTAAGGTTTTCACAGTATGAGATTGGAAGTGAGCTCAGGAGCTCACCTTGTCCATACCCTCTTCTCAAGCAGGGCCTCCTGCAGTCCGTTGCTGAGGACCATGTCCAGACAGTGTTTGAGTATCTCCAAGTATGGAGATCCCACAGTCTCTCTGGGCAACCTGTTGCCAGTACTTGGTCACCTTCAGAATAAGAAAGTTGTCCTTAATGTTCATGTTACAGTTTGTGCCCATTGTGCCATTGTCCTGTTCCTTGAAAGCGTTAGCCTTACTGACTGCTCACCCTCTTTTGGAGGGTTGGAGTTCTGAGAAATGGCAGTAAAAGTAGTATCCACAGTCTTTTTAATCCATATAGAAAAAATGCTGGAGATGATATAGTGCCCACTCTCTGATGGTGTTCGAATCCTTGCTACTTCAAGAGGCTGAGCTGTAATATGCTGGAGGGAAGTAAACTGTTATTTTTGATTCAGCATTTTAACTCTTTCTGAAATGGAGAAAATGAGCCTTCAAAAATTAGTGCGTGGATTTTGTTTACTAGTTTTTTAAAATGTAGTTATTCGAGAATTTTTTTTCCTCCCTTGCTATTTAGAATCCATGCCTCTAGAGGACTTGATGCCTTAGCACTTCTGATTGCAAAGAATAGCCTTAGCAAAGTAAATGACCTTGTTTGCTCCAAATTCTGCACAATTGAAGTGCTTTATTGCATTGTGTTTGCTTTTTGTTTGTTGAAAGTATATCTTAAATCTTTTTTATTGATATTCTCTGGGGTTTTTCCAGTAATGACTACAAAGAAAAGTATGCCTACAATACAAAAAGCTGAGGTTTTTAATAAAAAGAAATGCACTCTGAAATTTTTTCATTGGAAAACACAGACTGAGGACCAAGACTTGCAGTGCAAAGTGGAAGGGAATGGCTCTGATTAGTGATGCTATCTATAGCTATGCAAGACAAGTAAAAATTAATCTCTTGCTACTGGAGCCTTAAATTGCAGCTGTGAAGTGGTGTAGGGGATAGTTGTACAAGTGATACTGTGTGATTAGGCTTTTAACCTTTTTCTTGGAAAATCACAATATAAATTAACCAAGATTAAGTTTGTAGAGCTCACAATTACAGGGGATCTAATCACCCTTTTTGGATGTTTTGATCCTTTTTGATATGTGTATGTGCTAAGCATGAGACTCCCACAAACTACTAGAACCATGTTCTGAAATGATCAAAAGCCCAAACTAAGTCCAGAAACTGACTGCAGCCTCTGCTTCTATAACCACCTCAGAACATCAACCATGCACCATGTGGTTGGTGTTCGCAGCTCAAGAGAGTCTTGAGTCCGAAATGTAACCTTGCTACACAAGGATTTTAGTAATTTTATCTAAAAGCTCATGTAGAGGAAAAAATGTCTGTATCTGCAATATTTGGCTTGATTGTGCCACATTAATTTCTTGCAGTATCATTGCAATATATCCATTACTGTGGATGTGAGTCTAGACTAATGCAATAGTGGTTCAGGATTGCTTGACTTAAAGAAGGTGAAAGAGAAACAAGTCTAATAGAAATGGATAGTTGCATTTTTGGACTTCTAAAAGGAATATTTAGTGGTTAATTTAAAAGGTACACTTTTCCTTTCTGAGAAAAACAGAAATGGCCTCTTAGTTTAGTGTGAAGGTGATGCCTGCAGGATGAATAATCTGCTAACTTGTAGTGGATTTCCTTGAGAATGCACCTAGCAAATCAGCTTACTGATCAGCAAGTTCTTTCTTCATGCAGGTTTCTCAGTTGCGCCATGAGCTGTCCATGAAAGATGAGCTGCTCCAGTTCTATACCAGTGCTGCTGAGGAGAGTGAGCCAGAGTCTGTCTGTTCCACCCCGTAAGTTAGTTGATCTACAATGTTTAACCTTCATCTGCTACTAATCATAGGTAGTTTGGACAATTGAATAGCTTATAAAAGTAGTGAAATTATCCCTCTATTGGCTGGTACTATAAATGGGACCCAGAACTTGGTGCGTGGTACCAGCTGGAAGAATTTTCACTGAAACTGTTGGATGTCCAGGTGCCTACAAGAGTCAGGAGGGGACAGTGCATAGGGAGGCTGCTGGTGCAGTACTGCAGCTTTCGGGGGAACTAGGTCACTGTTGTGGTGAGGCAGACATGGGTCCCATTGACAGCCCAGTACACCACATACATTTACATGCCATGCTAGAATATGCTACATGTGTGACCTTTGTGCTTGAAGGACCTGAAGGCACTATGGAAAAATTCCAAGCCTAGGGAAGGAAATAACACATGGCTTATAGCACGAGTTCCAGGCAATTAGCTGGCTGAACAGCACTGCAGGCTCTGAGGGGCTGTCTGCCCTTCCAGAGTTATTGCTGCATTCTGGCGAAGCATGTGCAGCATTAATCAGGAGCTATTGGGTTGCTCCCTGTAGTAAGGTGGTTTACTTTCTCATAGCTTGGAATACATTTTCCATAGGTGATATGCGTAATAATAAATAAATTTTTGGATGCTCTTTTTTAAAATTCACTGTAAATTTATTGCTCCCCAAAAGTACTGTCTTGAATAAGCTTTATTTCACATGGCTTTGTTTTGTTTTGAGACCTCTGTTCAGTCTGTTCTGCAAGATTGACTACAATACAGGTAAAACTGAGTTAAAACTGTTGCTTTTGTTACAAGGCTGAAGAGGAATGAATCTTCCTCCTCCGTCCAGAACTACTTTCATTTGGACTCTCTTCAAAAGAAACTGAAGGACCTCGAAGAGGAAAATGTTGTGCTTAGATCTGAGGTGAAACTGCTCTCTTTATGTTTTGTTTAACATAGTTGTTCAGTTAAATGCCAGAACCACAGGTTATTGGGAAGCGAGTATTAGAAGTTGAGAGAGTCTAGCTAAGGGTATGTATTTCCATACGTGGCACAGATCTCCTCGTAATTGTTTAATCACCATCATTTAATCTCCTAAATGAAGGAAAGGCTGAAATGTGGAAGCTACACAGAATCACAGGACCCAAGATTGTTGAGTCCTACCTTTGACTGATGAACACCTTGTCAGCTAGATCATGGCACTAAGTGCCACATCTAGTCATTTCTTGAATGCCTGCAGAGATGGATACTCCCCAGCCTTCCTGGGCAGTCCATTCTGGTGCTTGCCAACCCTTTCTGTGAAGAAATTCTTCCTGGTTGAAGCTACATGCAAAGCAGTTTTTGTGCCAAAAGGATTCGCAAGAGCATGGGCAGATTTTGGAGTCAAGAACTGCACTTTGAAGCATGACTTAAGAGGTCTGACTGGCTGGATATGCATGTCTTTAGCTGCAGATGTGAAGTTTGTAGGCTGGCATGGTCTCTCCTATACAAATTCCATGTTTGTCGAAATAATAATTGCTAGCCTAAATTTCAGTTAAATTTCTTCAATTTCTGTTTCAAGTCAGTTAATATTTTAAATCGAATGTTTTTCTTCTCTTTTACTTCTGATAATATTCTGTTTGTTTCATGGATGAAGCAGTTTTTAAAAGTTTATTTTATCTGTCAGAAATAATACTACATAATTGAATATCAAGTGAGTAATTTTATATTTTTAATGCAACTTTTAAAATTTGGGAACATGTTACCACTTTGCAAACATGTAGCAGAGTATAGCAGAAGAGATACTTTTGATCTAAGAATGAATGTATGAAAACAGTGTCATTACCATTTTCTACTGCAAATGCAGGGCCTGTTGTATATAGGCAGTGCCACTCCTTTGCACAACACACCATGTAATGGAGAGTGCCGTACACTTAATAGAGAAGGTGCTCGAGGAAGATGAGTGATAGTTGATAATGAATAATGAAGATAGAACTGAGAGAGCCACCGCATCAGAAGCTGATGGAAGAACCCCACATAGCACTACCTTCCTGTCCAGGGAGATGCAGTCTGTGCCAGGAAGGCACAGGATGAAACCAAATCTGGAACATGTGAGCTGTGCAGTTCTCTACAGATGCAGTCTGTGGGTGTCTGTGCATGCTCTCAGCATTGGGAATAGATTACGACCCATCAGGTTGGTGCCAGCTGGCTGTAGCCATGCTGCTCTTGGCACTCCTAGAATCAGAGTGGAAAAGACAAAGCAGAGAAGGAGGTAGCACTGTGATTTTTTTGTGGAGTATATGTTTACCATGCTGAAATTTTCAAATATTATGTGAATGTCTTAAATACTTGAATGTTTAATTCAGTTATTTAAACCAAGCATTTATTTAGTTTGTGATAATACCTAGCTTTGCTCAGGTGACCACATCAAGTTCTACTAGGCTTTTGTATGTTCAGGGCTTTTTTTTTTTTTTTTCTGTAATGCAAAATACACAAGTGACATCTAGTGGGGATATGGTGACAATGGTGAAGGTTTCTCCATACAGTAATGTCTCTGCTCAATGTTCACCTGGCCATTTTTTCCAGAACATGAGGGAGGGCAGGCAAAAACTGTAGTTTCTCACTGTATTCCTGAAGAAGTGATTAGAATAGCTTGTCCTTCTGAAGCAGAGGGACGCACAACAAACTGGAAAAGAGCTAATGTAGCATATTTGATGTGAATTTCTTCAACAGGCCTGTCAGCTGAAGACTGAAACAATTACTTACGAAGAGAAAGAACAGCAACTTGTCAATGACTGCGTAAAAGAACTAAGTATGTCCCTACTTTTTTTCGCTTCTCATTTAAGATTGTTCAGTGAAAAAACCCATTCAGATCTGTCAGTTGTTTTTCTGTGGTACTTATTTTCCTTATAGAGATGGTTGTGAGTAGGAAATTTCTGGCTGAAATTTAACAGCAGAAAATGCTGGCTGTAAGCTAAATCTTTCTCAGTTAAAAATAGTTTTGCATTGAAAATGTTAAGGGGAAGTACAATCTCCTTTGCAGCATAAGTATTTTCTGGTGCATGAGATGTCTTTCTGGTTTTGTGTCTTACTGTTGTTTTTCAAAAATGCCTTACTGTATATTGGAGTAGGGTTCTGCTGAATCAAGTAATGTTCCAAAAGAACATCTTTATACTTAGTCTTCTGCTTTTGGGTATGTGGTATTAATTGTAATCATTTGTCTCAAAAGGGGATGCAAACATCCAGATTGCAAATATCTCCGAAGAGTTAGCAAAGAAAACTGAAGATGCTGCCCGGCAGCAAGAAGAAATCACCCATCTTCTCTCTCAAATAGTTGATCTGCAGAAAAAGGCAAAAGCTGTAAGGAACCTAGTTGTGAAACTTCTGTTGTTTGCTACTAATGTAGCTGGAGGACAGGTTATAATCCTCTATGTACTAGAGCCTAAAGAAAGTTTTCCACCCTCCTTACCTGGGTGACCTTTTTTGATATATTTTATTAAAACATGCATATGAATATGTTTTGTAAAATGTAATGGTTAAATTTATTTTAAATGCTAAATGTAAAATTCTTCTCTGTGTGATGTTGATAAGAAAATAATGTCAGTGCAAGTATTTCAGTGGGCATATATTCATTTGGTCGTTCATTTATCAGGGTACAGTCTGATGCTGCATGTTCTTGTGCTAACATTTTAAATGTTTTTAAATTAATATTTTTAAACTACTATTGCTGCAAAGGTTTGAGAAAAGCTAGAATTTTGATACAAATATCATCACAGGACAAAATATCACAGTATTTTTAACATTTTTTTTTTTTTGCATATTTTAGTGCGCAGTTGAAAATGAGGAACTTGTCCAGCATCTGGGAGCAGCTAAAGATGCGCAGAGACAGCTCACAGCAGAGGTGAGTACTTTACTTAGTAACACAATAATTTAGTAGCAGGGCAGTGACTGTTCATTTTGCCAAAAGAGTTTTAGTCTAAGCTACATCAGAGGTATTAAATAATTTGCCTATGTATATGGAATGAAGGAACATTTATGTTCCTAATAGAATTCAAAACTTTTTCCTTCCTGTTCTGTCTTCCTTCAACAGAGAGCTTATGGGCTCTCTGGAACCCCGCTTGAGGTTAATGTTTCTAGACTGGTAGCTTAAGCCTATTTTGAATAGTGAGATAACATGTAGGAGCTCATTTGAGCTGTATTTGTTCAGTGAGTAAACCAAAGACAGTCCAGGATTGCTGGTTGTCTTTTGGGCACTATATTCATGTAAATAAAGTGGGCAAAATAGAATGAATAAAGCTTGATTCCCTTAGGAATTCCCTTGGACTATTTCGGGTTGAAGGTGGGAATGCCCAAAGAAGCTTTTCCTGCTGGTGGGCCTTTTGCATCTGTGGTGGTGCAAAGAGATTGAGCTCATGCTTGTCTATGGCTTTCTTAGGAAAGAAAATGGACAGGATTCCTTGTTTCTAAGCAAAGTGCATTATTTTTATGAAATTCTTAGGACTCTGGTATTTCAGACTTCTGCCCCTTTGCCAGACTTGGTTGAAGTGGCTGATGAACTCAAAAACTGCAAGGGTACACAGACATCTGCAGACAGAACGATTATATAAGATGTGTTTCCTGAGAAAGTCAAGCTAAAAGTAAGGCATGATCTTAGGCAGTTGAAGGTTATACATGTATATGGATATATGCATGGTAGTCTAGGTTTTAAAATTCTGAAGCCCTTTGGGACATTGTGAAGTGTCTTGTCCACTGCCTGTGCTGTTTGGCACTGTGGTCATCATGGCAGTGATTAGGTACTAAACCTGATCAGACTGAAGATACTTTCATTTTTTCAGCTCTGTATTTTCTCCTTGACAGTGGCTTCGTGTAGCTATGTTGGGAAGGAAATGGAGCAAACAGTTCCATCTGCATTGTTCTCCTCACTACCCACCTTCCTATTACTGATTCATGTTATCAATTATTTTCAGTTACAGTCACTCATTGGAATTCTGTTCCTTTTAAGTGGAATATTCTTCCCTACACTGTCATTGCTTACCAGTGTTTAAAAACTTTTTGGGCTTTTTCTGATGGTAGCGCATCCCATAAGGTCTTGAACTCTTTTCTCTATGTTACAGTTACGAGAGCTGGAAGACAAGTATGCAGAGTGCATGGAAATGCTTCATGAGGCTCAAGAAGAACTGAAAAACCTGAGGAACAAGACAATGCCAAATGCTATATCACGTCGGTACCACTCTCTCGGTCTCTTCCCTATGGTAAGCAGATTTAAGAAAAAAATCTGCACACAGCAACCACGCAAAGGAAGTGTATTTGCATTTGACTTATAGCTTCAGGGATAGGATGCTGGTCCAGACATAAGCATGGATGAAATCTGCATTTATACAGTGTTAAAAGATGCCTGAGTGCTCAATTTTTCATAGCTGGTTCTGAAACAGTGGTGCTGTGTGGCTACTTGTTTTTGCTGCAATATTATATGCAGCAGCTGGCTGCACTTGTGCTGTCTATCATGGGTAGCATTAATAGGTTTTTACACAGTTCTATACATCTTTGTTATTGGCTGATCTTCATTAGGAAGCCTATGGAGCTTCCTGTTTTTCTTCCAATATCTTGATAACTTAACAATGGTGTCCTGACATGGCATCTTTCTAGTCACTTATGTTATACATTTTAGTTCTCCAGCACTTGAATAAGGTTGCACATACCTTCTTGATTTAGGGTCACTGAAAATTCAGTGGTTCATTAAAAGAGTATTTGTTGTTCATCTGTATTATGGCAACTAATTATGGCAGTTTCACTGGTATTATCAATGTTGTTTACCTAGTTTCATGTGATTATGACATTGAAAGCACAGGGGATATGTAGTTCTGTCAACAAAATGAGAAAAAAACATGGGTAAGAATGTGTTGAGTGACTGGCCCTGCTTGCCAGTGTATCTCTAGAATAGGTCCATTACTTATGAAGGAAACGGCATCAGTGTTTTCTTTTGAATTATATTACTGTAATCAAGCAGCAGAATCCAGTGTTCCTTATCTTTATCTGTGTCTTGTCTCAAGACAAGAACACATTTATTTGTCCTCAAAAGAAGTAAATTGCCAACAAAGGCTTAGCTTGCCTTTTTGTGTTCTCTTCTGAGACTGAACACAGGCCAGTTTAAAGTTCAGATGTTTAATAATACAAGCTGTGCTTGCACAAATACACTTGAAAGCTGCAAAAAGTATGCTTGTGCTGAGATAGGTTTGTGTGCTTTGTGTAAAAATGATTTTCGAATGTTGAATCATGGGATGAAAGGTCATTTAGTTTTGTGAATATTTGACATTTAGACCCTGCATCCAGCAGTTATTTACTGACCAGCAGTGGAAAATTGATGGCCTGTCACCTGTGGCCTCATGAGGAAAGTGTTTAGTGCTTTATGCCAGGAACCATGTTGTCTTTGTAGATAGGTGGGTAATGTTGTGAAACAGAAGAGTGTTTTCTGCTTATTTTAAATGAAAACACACTGAGCAAAACTTTATACATGAAAGAGGAGTGTTACTGAGTAGGGAATTCAGTCTGGGAAGTTGGGGCACCTGAATTCTGTTGTTGCCTATGATGTTTTTTTAGGTTCTTTAACAGCTGTTATATGTCATCAAATGGTAAGAACTGTAGCAGAACAGTAGCTGTATTTTATGTACATTAGTCTTCCGGCTTTCCAGGTAATTTTAATTTTTAAACTTTTTTCCCGGAAGTGCTATTTATTAGTTATTTATTATTTTATATGAGTAATTTATTATTTTCTGCAATGACAAGCTATTAATATTATGATACATGTTTCTCTTTTGTGTTTATTTTTTACAGGATTCTTTGGCAGCAGAGATAGAAGGGTCAATGAGGAAAGAACTGCATTTAGATGAACCCGACTCTCCTGACTTGGCGTACGACTGAAAAGAATTGGCTCCTAATTGATTGATTATAGCTGAAGTTTATTATTTGATGAGAAAGGAAAAGATAGGAAATAGCTGAGATAGATTTTGAAAGAAATATTTCTGGCGGAGTATGAATAATAGAGAGAAAGGAAAGTACATTATGTTATTGTTGCGGTTTTATTTTCTGCTACGGCTGCCAAAAGAAAATACCTATATATAAGTTTTGCCTTGTCTTTTGTCCTCATTTGTGAGTGCTGAGAATGAGAAAATGTTTGTTTTCTTGTGTGTTACTGTGCTAGGTTTCTTCACAGGATTAGGGGAGGAGTTCAGTTTAGTGGGTTTCCTCCTCAGTTTTTATAACATTTATACCAAGTGATTATTGACCTAATTGAGTTTTCACAGGGAGCACATCAGTGCAGAAAGGGATTAGAATGGTTGGGTACTTTACAATGTGATGCCCATTACACCTGTGCCAAAGTGCTCTTGAATTAAATAGGAGAGGAGTTTGAAACAAGTTAAGTACTTGCGACAGTCCAAAAGCTGCAGAAAGATACAGCTTGGCAAAAATGGCCTCACTGACGCCATTCGCACGTGTATTTCAATAGGTTTATCTCACTGGCATGGATTGTTTAATTTGAAAAAAGTTAATCCAGTTTACAGGGTCTGTTAGAGGAGCAGAGTTTACAAAGAAAGGACAGTCAGGGAAGGTAAAGTAGGCACTTCTCAGAAACCTTCTAACTCCATTTACAAGAAGCTTGACATGTACATTAACCTTCTCTGAGCATGAGCAAAGAATTGTAAATGAGGCTTTGGCAAAGTGGATTGTTGATTAGAAAATTATAAGGTCAGAAAGATGTGAGCATGCTCAAATATGATAGGATCCTTTTGTCCTTCCAGAATAATCTAATTTAAGGCTTGTTTAACTTCTCGAGAATGTCTTTTATATTACTTTGCATGTACCAGAGGAGGATATTTTTTTTTTGGTTGCATGGCTTGTCTTGGTTTTATTTATTTCTGCAGTGGTAATAATTGCAACCTCCATGAGACTGTTTATTAATAAATGCCCTTAGATTCAGCCTCTTAAAGATATAGAGCTCCAGACTTGGAGCCTATATGCAAAGGGTGCAACTGCTGAGCACCCATGGACAGAAGGAAAGGAACTGAATGACATTAAATAGCATAAGGCAAGCTGTTGCTTTTATACTCTGACAATGTAACCTTTCAGCTAGTAGGAATGTGTTGTTCTTGTGTTCATCCACTGTTGAACTGTAAAACGAAGTAGCAATGGCACTTCCATAGCATGATGTAGGGCAGTTTTATTTTGTCAAGAAATTTCTGCTGAAGTGCCATCTGATCTTAAGCTTGAAGGAGATGAACAGTGTTTGTTATGGTATCAGGACAATGGTGGTAAAGAATGAGATCTAGAACTAGATCGATAACTAGTTTTCCAGCCTTGACAGCTCTCTCTAGATTCTTGGTCTATTATATTTCTGGGGTTTATTTTTTTTTAAGTACTATTTAAGGGCATTAGAAATTGATTTCAAAGAGGAAAGATGCAAGACTTGCTCACACAGGGTCCATGCACATAATTGTCAAATGTTTTGTCAAAAATATATCTCTAGGGTGATGGAAAAATTATGTTGATTAATTGAATGTAAGGCCAGACTGTAGCAATGTAGGACCCTATGCATACTACTTTACAGAAATTATATATAAAAACATGGTGGTTAGTGGAGCTGTGAATAGGAAGAGCTGTTAATAAGCTGTTACCTATTTCTTTGTTCCTACTTATGATAAGAAGCTACTTTGTGATTATTAATTGTGTGTATGTCTTTTAGTCATCAGAAACGGGTCTTCGAGACAGTGAGAAATGTTAATCAAGTTGTCAAGCAAAGGTCCATGACGCCGTCTCCAATGAATATCCCAGGCTCTAACCAGTCCTCTGCCATGAATTCAGTCATTTCTAGCTGTGTCAGCACTCCACGTTCCAGTTTCTATGGTGGAGACATCTCTAACATTATGATAGACAACAAGACCAATAGCATCATCTTAGAGACAGAATCCTCTGACAATGGGTCAGTACTGTAGCACTGGACTTGGCTTTTGCTTTCTTTCTGACATGTTTCCATTTTCTTCTTTTTGTCTTATGTTGTGCAGTTAACACAGTGACATACGTCTTCCAAAGTTACTTTATTTTGTGCTTGTAGTTTTTGAGCACTCAAGTTTATTTAGGAAGGGAAGCTTTTTGAAAGTACTGTATATCAATCACTCTCTGCAGCTCGTGCATGTTCTGAAATGCAGCATCACCAAATGATGTAAAACCACCCTTTGTTTTGGCAACTGTGAGCCAACACTTAAAAATAATTATTATTTTCACCCTTTTACATGAATGCCAGAGAGTTCTGATCTCAGCTGCAGCTACAGTTAACTTTCTTGATCCTAAAATTAAATAAACTGTGTGTCTCTAGGTTACTTAATGTGAAAACTTGTGAATGAAACCAATCAGAACTTTGTTTTTCTAGCTACTTGTCTCTTGCCCCAGTACAACTCCACACTGTGCTGTATATACAGTAAAAACAACACAATACCTCAAAACAATGTATGTTTTTCAGCATAATATACTCTCAAAATGTGGTATTTTTGAATATACTGTGATATTCTTGCAGCACTGGCCCTGTAAGATGTGATCGGCTTACTTGAGTTTGTCTAACTTGAGACACACATAAGTAAGTCATGACTTATCTCTTTGTAGGAGAAAGCTCTTAAGTAAAGCATCCGTTTTCCAACTGGAAGTTTCTTGACAGAAACTAGATTTCAAATCTGTTTGAATATGAAAGAGAAACCAGAGACTGGTGTTTTTCTTTGAGCTTTCTGGATAGATTGGCAAGTTGTTCCCAGAAGCAGTATTTTAAAGGTACTGGTGAAAACTGTCATGTGGAAATTGTAAGCATTTCTAAGAATATGTTTTTTCCCCCTCCCCCTATTTTTTTTCCCTCTTGTCATGTTTTAGAAATGAGGACAGGATGAAGAAGCCTGGAACTCCAGGGACTCCAGGCTCCAGTGACCTAGAGACTGCCCTTCGTAGGCTTTCCCTCAGGCGGGAGAATTACCTCTCGGAGCGGAAGTTCTTTGAAGAAGAGCAGGAAAGGAAGTTGCGGGAACTGGCAGAAAAAGGAGAACTCCATAGTGGTTCTGTAACCCCCACAGAAAGCATCATGTCACTGGGAACTCACTCCAGATTTTCAGAATTCACTGGATATTCAGGAATGTCTATCAGCAGTCGCTCCTACCTGCCAGAAAAACTTCAGATTGTGAAACCACTTGAAGGTGATAACAAAGGGCCTCGGCCTTTATCTGTTGTTCTTAGTGACTCTTTGTGGTCTCTTATCCATCACCAGAAAGCAGGAAATCTTTGCAATACATATTCTTTTTACTTCAGAGACAGTAATCCACGCTGTTGGTTTGAGATCTTCTAGCTGCTGTATTTTCCCATGAGCCTTAAAAGTGTTAGGAAACAATTCCAGCCGAGGCAGTAAAATAAATATTACAGGCCACGTGTGCATCAGCAATGCAGTTTTACATCTGACCTAAATGTTCCCATTTCATACTTGGAAAAGGACAGTGGATAAGTATATGAAATCTAAACAACAAGAATTCTGTAAATTAGTGTCTGGAAAGACCTTGACCTACTTTAATTAGTCCAGTTGGAAGACTATTTTAGTGATTAAAAATAACCTCTGGACTTTAATTGGCTGTTTGAGTGGTCACATGTGAGTCACTATGGCTTTGCGTTTCATGTGCGAAATAGGTGGGAGGTTTTAAAGTCACTTTTCCTCCACATAGTGTCTCGGGAAAAGGTAAGATACAAGTAGATGGTAGTCAGGGCTACAGCTTTATTTCTAAGTTCATTTCAGTAGTCTGTAAAAAAGGTGACAGAACAGGCTGTGCAGTCTGCCTGGCTTTCTTTGCTTCTTTCAGGTTGTAGCTGGAAGTTAGTTGAGTAAATTTGTTCAAGTTTCAAACAAAATGAAGCCATTTTACTGTAGTTTTCATGTTTCACATACACACTAGTTAACATCACTTAGCTTTGACTTCTCTCTCCCTTTAGCAGAACTCTTGTATTATATTGAAGTTGTGTGTGTTTTAATTACAAAGGTTCCTTTTTACATCTTTTTAGAAAAAATCAATTTCATGTACAAGGAGCATTTAGTATGACACATATTCAGAAGCAAAAATAACTGTTAATATGTCCTGAAGAAAGTGATGTACTGTATCTACCTATTCAAAGAAACCATAGCCATAGCACACAAATCCATACTATCTAGCAGATTTTGTTTTCATGGGTGCTTTTGAACGGTCATAGAAGTTCCTGTACCACATGAGGAGAAATGATAATCCAGCTTTGTTTCTGTTTCTGATTGCTACCACTGTAATAGGTTTCTGTCACCATCCCATTATATCCTCTTTTTTCTTCCAATAAACTCTTAAAGTCTATCATCTTTCTATCTGTCTGGGGTTTTTTTTCCTGATTTTGTTCATTGTTCTCATTGAGTTATTTTTCTCTTAAAATTATTGCACCTCTTAAAGTACTTATGTTTGGTTTTAGATTTTATTTGTAGTGTTTTTGTGTCTGCCTGTTTCATAAGTTTAGTGTTTGCTAACTTTTATTAACTATGTGTTTATGATTCTGTTCTTCAGCTTAGTTTCTTTCATGAGTATTTTTATTGAGATTTAATTTTTTTTTCAACTTTATGGACACTTTCAGACTACTGGGACAAAATAGTCTGCTGTACCTGCAAACTGTTACCAGTTGGTTTTATTACTGTTTTACTAAGAGTGCTCATGCCATAAAATGGAAGAAATACAAGTAAGATCTATAGTAAATTTCACGTTAATGACTTCCATTCACTTAAAGCAATCTTTTAAATCCCACAGTATAATAAATAGAGTGACAGAAGCACTAAAAAGTTAGTAAATTCTTGCTCCTTTTAAAAAAATAACCCATGCTTTCTTCTAGTCAAAACAGAAGGATTGTTTGATGTGACTTGCTTTAGTTACAGTGGGGTTTGTTTTTTCGGGGGGAGGAGAGTATTTTTAAACTGCGAATCTGTAGCTTCTTATGCCAAAAGCATGAAATAGCACTACCTGTGTCCTGTAGGAAAACTAGAACCTTGAACTGATTGTTTTCAACCACTTTATTGTAACTGTGGCAGCAACACATTGTGAATTTCTAAGCTTTCTCTGACCCTTACAGTCTACATGTGATCACGCAGAGATATGAGGAATATAAGAAAAAATAATTTACTCCATTCATATACTTCCTTTGTTCTTAAATGCCTTCTTCCTTCAGTTTGGCAATCCCACTGTTCATGGTAGTTCTCTCACAATGACTTTTTCTGGTAACATAATTTACAAAACCGTGTAGTAGATGCCCGGGAGTGAATGTACATCAAGGAGATGCTCTGTTTCCTTCTTGTTTTGACTTTTGCTGCTTTTTTTTATTTGTATTGGGGATTTATAACTGTTGCATTGCTTGTTACATTTGTGTTAATTTTCTGTACAGCGAAGTTAAAGATCCCTTAGACACATTATTTAAGGTCAATATTAAACTCTGATAGCCTCCTTTGCGTGATAAAGCCTAGCCCCATTTTGATTTCCACATTCCAAAAGAAACTAATAACATGGAGTTTCAATAGAAGTGTTAAAGCTCAAAATACAGGTATTTTGATAAATACATTTCCTGTGGAAAGAAAATTAGATATTAACAGTTAAATGCTTGTATTCTGCAGAGTTTATTTTAAGCATAAAATGTATTTTAGGCATAACTTTAAGGTGAAAAAGTTGACATCTTCAGAAACTAGCATCTAGAAGTTAGTTAACTTTTTGTATTTGCGTGCAATGCAGAAATAATTTTTGATTTCCGTTTTTCCTTAATTCTTGGAGTATAGTCTGACAGCAAACCTTGGCTCGGGCTTGACAATATCTGGCAATTTTTCACGTTCTGGGGTATTTCTTCTATATAGCAGCAAAAAAGTTGGCTTTTGTTGGCCTAAGCAAATACAAGTTACTAGAGAAGTTAGAGAAGAGATGTCTCTTCTCTACAGTTATTAATTTTAGGGTTGTGATGGTTTCTGCTTCTTGAGCCTTAAGGGTGCCAGTCGTCTTTAGTCTCTCAAAACTTACTTTAAAAAAAAATCAGGTCATTATCTAAAGTAATCTAGCAGATCCATTTTTTCTGAACTAAAAATTACATAAAAAGTGAGATAGGTTTAATTAAAATCCACCAGCTCATCCCAGTCAAGAGTTTTTCCCTGTTCACTTCCTATTTACAGTAAGCTTCCTGAAGTACAATATCCTTATATGAAATGACAATTTTTCTCATTCCATAGGGTTTTACTCAGATGGAAAATAATGTATCTAAGCCATCCTGGTTATTAGAATTGTTTAGGATTTTACATATACATTCTGGGTCTTTGAATATGGATGAGGCACTTGTGTGCCAGTTCGTTGAATGAGTGGATATTCTGCTTTGGGAGAGAAGACAGGAGAAAGACAACAAAAACTGCTCTAATTCGAGCTGGCAGAGATGAAATTACAGATTTTTTAATTTGTGTCATAGGACATATATGGTTTTAAGTAACGCAGTAGTGATGTTGGGTACATAGGAAAATGTAGACCCTTGAGAGCAGTGTTTAATCACTACTCAAGGAATCAGATAAATCCTCCCCATCTCAGTGTGTATATCAATCTATCTTGATCCATTGCTGTTTCTAACTAATTGCCTCCTATTAAACACTGAATATTGCGTACTTTTCTCTGCAAAATATACTTCCTTTCTCAAAACATTTATCTGCCAAGGATGATGAAGCTACAGGTACAGTAGCATTTAGTCATGTAGTAGTTGAGTTCCTGTAGCATAAGGCCATACAGGCATTTAGACTTGATGTGTAGTTCAGAGGTATTATCTGCTTGCACATGACTGAGGCTCATGGGGCTTTCTAACATATGGTACACAGCTCAACTTGCTGTGGCATCTCTGTGACTGCTGTCCTCCCATTAGCCAATGGTAGTACATTCTGTCATGTTTTCAGCACCTATCTTAGTGTGAGCTTAATGTGGGAATATATGGTCTATATTCCTCCTAGAGTTCTGTGATACTGTTCAGGTCAACTGTTAAATGTAAACTCTCTCTACTCCTGCTTAATCCTGTGAACTGAAGCAGATGAAAATATTTACAGGGAGGGGATGTCCATGTGCACAAGTACGCCATACCTTGCCACCAGGATTTGCCTGACTGCTGATGTGATCAGTTTATTTCACGTTGATGTGGAAATGCTGAAGCATAGGTGAAGCAGTTTTGTCATGTAGCATGTCTTCCTAGAAGTATTAAACCCAGAAACATTAAAGGTTTGGAGCTCCCAAACTTTTGGTCTTCTGGGTAAACAAAGTAGGACTTTCTGTCTTATAGGTCCAGGATTGACTACTAATTTATTTTGGTTCTCTTTCTGTCCCCTTTTAAGGTTCTGCCACTTTGCACCACTGGCAGCAGCTGGCTCAGCCTCACTTGGGTGGGATCCTGGACCCAAGGCCCGGAGTTGTCACTAAGGGCTTCAGGACCCTAGACCTGGACCTGGATGAAGTGTACTGCCTTAATGACTATGAGGAAGATGAGACAGGTGACATTTCTTACAAGGGCCTAACTACCTCGACGCCAGTTCAGCACACAGAGACCTCAGGTGAGAGGTCACAAGCACAAGTGACTGTTTCAGACAACAAGAATAACCCCCGCCAATCTCAGGCTTTCACAGAGGAGATGCAGGAGTCCGCGACTGACGATGATGAGGGGTCTGGTGAGGGAAACTCATTAAGTCCAGTAAAACTGACAGCTTTACAGGATTTTGATTACTGGGCCATTCTCACGTCTCTCCAGAACAGCATCCATAATATTGCTTTGTGTGTAGCATCTGCACGTTAGTGCGTGCAGTGGTTAGAACATAACCTTTCTAACATTGGCTCAGAAATAATTTCTTTGATAATCTTTTAATTTGTTTTTTAATAACAGAATCTGTGGTCAACATTTTACTCTATTTTGATAAGAGAAGGCTGCTAAAAGGAAGTGGTTTGTTCACAAACCTTTGTGGGGCACATATGCAACTTGTATGTGTATTTAGTGCATGCTGTTCAAAGTATGTAATGTATAGATTACATATATTTTGTATGACTATAGTGCAGATACTGTTCTGGGTGTTCATAAGAGGTGTTGCCATGCTTTAGATTTTTGTACAGAGACTAAGTAATTGGTGTTCTAAAGGTTCATCTAAGTTGCCTTTGCTGAAACAATCAGAAGTGCCTCGAAAATCACCAAAGAGATTTTGTAATTTTAATTCATTTACCTCAGGTACAGTTACCTGTTTTTAAAGTCCTTTTGAGATATAAAGTATTAAGAGGATGTTTTTATGTGGTGAGTAATGACATTTCCCTCATTTCCTCTTCACCACATTGTTAAATTCTGTCCTTTCTATTTATACTGTATTAAGACATAAGTACTTTTAAGTGACACAGTACTGCATGAGTTGTTAGATACTCTGAACTGACATTAGTGGTCTATTGTTGCACAAGGTTACAGGTTCTAAAGACTATAGATGTGTTTTGAGTTTGTCTGGTTTCTTTTTTGTTCTTGGGTTTGGGGAGTTTTTGTTTTAATAAGCTATATAATCTTCATTAAGATTTACCTCTGGTAAAGAATTACATTTAGTCCAGAATCAGAAAATTGCCAAAACTCTTTTTCTCAGACTCCTTGTTTTTATGTAACTACTTTAAAGGAAGACACTTCCTTCCCTCTCCTTTTTCTGGGATAAATCATAATTTAGTATTTGGCTGATCTTTAGAAGATGAGATTGTCTCAGGGCTAAACAATAATGTTTCTGTTATTATGATGACATGCAGAGTATCTTTAGCTCTCCCTGCAATTGCAGTTCAGTGCTTTCAGCTATTGGATATTAGCTACCTTTTGCAATCAGATGTATTAAGGAGAAACTTAGAAACATGGAATCATTAAGGTTGGAAAAGACCTCTTAAGATCATTGAGTCCAGCCATTAACCCAAATCTGCCAAGTCCCAAAGTACCACATCTAAAGGTCTTTTAAATACCTTCAGGGATAGTGACTCTCCTCCTTCCCTGGGCAGCCTGTTCCAATGCTTCAACAGTCAAATCCTTCAGCTTCCCTTTACAATGGCAGAAATTGTCTTTATTCTATGAGATCTATGGTCCAGAAATAATGTTTATATTATTTTTTATATTGATACGGAAATAAATAATGCCTCTGCAGGAATTGTGTACCATTTTGGATATTTTATGTGTTTCTCTAATTTTAAGGAGTTTGAGTACCAACAGAAAGAAAAGTTAGAGATATGGGGGAACATAGACTGATATCATCAAAGACTGAAATAACTGGCATTTTTAGGATCTAGGAATTAAAAGATTTAACAGAAGATATTATTAAAATGTGTTGCTGCAGATCAGAAGGGAAAAAGTAGTTCTTCATGTACTCAGGATACCCAAGCAACTTTTTTTGCACAATTACTGTTACACTTTGAACAATTTTCTAAGTGTAAGACTTTTAAACACAGGAACATGTCAAAAATTTAGAAAACTTATTTTCATGGGCTATACATAGATGATGGTATAGTTTAGTTTCTCGTGGCTTTTTTAAGAATAGATTAGTAAGGCATTTCTGGGTAATAATTTGGAAGAGTTCTTTCTTTAGAGTAGAACAATAAATGTAGTTCTGCTCTGTAATTACAAATTGGCAAGAAAGTTTGGGTTTTCCTCCTATTTTCTGTCTCCATTATGATTTTAATATAGGTCACTGCTATTGATAGGTTATTTACTGGTTACTGCTGATTTTTCTTGGGAAAACTTGTCTCAGACAAGGTTTTAGAACAAATTTCCTAACTTACAAATTGGCAAATTAGGTAAAATCTATGAAATTTTTCTAGCAATCTTACTTTACCTTGTATTATTCCCTGGGTAATTTTAATATGTTACAGAAGTAACTAAGAGTGAACAAGTGCTCTGAAAACTTTAGTCTCCCATTGTTATTTCAAGTTGTCCAGCTGCTTAGAATTAAGAAGTATCTATGAGCTCCCACATCATTACTGATTGCATTGCTCAAATGAAGTGAAGAGACTGCAGTATCTGGTTTTTGTTGAAGCAATTTGTCAGATGTTATACAAGGAGAAGATAATTGTGGGTGTTTTCAGAGTAGGCACTTCTTTGGATCCACAATCTGCCCACTGAAGAGTTTATTTTGGGAGAAGAGATGCATGCTTAGCTTATGAATTTATTTTGTTTTTAAATATTCTGCAGCCATTGCTTCTCTTGAAACAGCCTTCTCAGCATTCTCTCTCTTAGATTTCCCTGTAAGAAATGCGAGGCAGGTAGGGATGTGTATGGACATGTGGCTCCTTTGTGCCCTGTCATGAGAGCAAGGTTTTGACCTCATTGCTTGCATGATTCCAAGGGAATCCAGTTGGCAGTGTACAGAATAAACTCTTGCTAGAACATGTGGAAGTAAAATGAAACAGGGAAGGAGAGAAATATCTTGGATAGTCTTTAGTGATAGTGCTTTTTTTATAAGCCAGGATAGTTCCATTGCAGAAGAATCTATTTGAAGAGATTTGTAAAAGCTGTCTTACAGTTGCTGTTATCAGGCCATAAAGTGTGCCAGCCTGGAGCTACAGGTCATCTAGCCTCAGACTAAATTGTCTTTAGTAATAGAGTGCCTAGAAGGACCGTTCCCAGCAGCTTTAAGTCGTCTTAGTCTGCTGGGCAGGTTTTTGCTTCATCGGATTGTATGCTCTGAGCCTTGTATCTTGTAATTGTTGCACTGGAGATGTTCTCCAGCAGGGTACTTACTAGGCCTTATTCTTACTGCCACTTTGTGAGCATGCACAGTGCTGCTCAAGATGAGCCCAAGAACAATCCTTTCAACGTCCAGGCTTGGGAGAACAAACATTGCTCATGCCAAAGATGTCTTGTTGCCAAAATAAATGTATTCAGAACAAAGTATCACTTGTTTCTTGTTGTGATCGGTAGAGCCAGAAAGGATTATGATCCTTGAATTTTCCTGTTCCTATGTTGAAGCCTATAGTATCCTTTGATATATAAAATAATTTCCTCACCATAAATGCATATTCTGCCCCAATTGTGGCACGGAACATTTCAAAAGAAATTAACATATGTGTACTTTATGATCTGCACGTGGTGTGTTTGGAGCACTTACTGTGTTGAGTAGAGTAACTTTGTGGAGGATTGTAAATTCCTGAGCTGAAGTTCTGGCCTAATACCCAGGAACAGGTTGAAATTTGTATATCACTTGTGTACACCCTCAGCATGACAGGGCACAATGTTCTTAATACCATCTAAACCAAATAATTTTTGCAGCACAAATTTTTAGTAATTTAGTATTTTTAGTAGCATATTTTTTGTTCGGTGAAAGAAACTGCAGTATATTGTAAAACTGTACAGAATTTGTTTTGGAGGGAGGAGGTGTTTGGATTATTTTTCTGGTTTTTTGTATTTTTTTTGTATTTTTGTATTTTTTAAATTCAAACAAACAAAAACCCCCTAAGCTATCCAAAGCACTTAATAATGTTATGAATGTTCTAATTTTGGAGTTGGAAGGGCTTACACAATGCAACGCGTGCTGAATTGACTGTTAGTATTTGTGCATGAACTGGTCTTTCAGTACTTGTTGTTTCAGTTCCACTGATTGAATAGATGTGTGCACGGTGTTACAGGTTCAACACTCTTGTACTTCATGTTTAGTCCTTGACCATAACATGGAGATCTTTCCAAATAGAAGCCTAAAATCAAAAAAACACACAATAAATGTCTCATGTTTGAGTTGTTTTTAGCAGGATTGCTATACATGCTTCTAAAAGGTTACCATTGTATCAAAAGCAATAAATTTTGTAACTTTTCTTAGAACTAAGGTTTTGATGGGTATTTAAATATATTTTAGTTTCAAATGGCATGAATATTTCACAGTAACTATTTTTTCAAGGAAAGTCTGTTAGCAGTTGCTGTCTGTGCTGTTAAAATGCTAGAATTTTAATTTGGGGATTCTAGCCTGCATAAACTCATGTTGAAGCCACATTAAATACTTTTTACAGTCTTTTTACATCTGTGCTCCATGATTATATACATATGAGAAAGAGACCTCAACCAGAAGAAACCCTGTCCAAAGAATACCTGCCTTTGTTCAGTTTTCCTCTCTTGCAGTTTCCAAAGGCAAAATAAATTAAAAGTTTGGAAAAGCAGATATTCAGAAAATAATTTTGTTGTTTAAGAAATGTAACAGAAGTAACACTCCTGGCATAGATGTATGAATTCTTGGAGATTTTGAGTGTTCACAGTTGTCCCTGAAACCAGGGTTTCCTGAAGGACATCTGAAGGCCCCTAAACACCTTTAGGAGAGCACCATGCTCACATTTTACACCTGTTGTGTTTATCACCCATCTCCTGTTTTTTGTAGTAGTTAATCCGGATGTCAGCTTCAGCATAGCCTGTATTCTCCCTCTTTTGTCAGCCAGGCATTTTCAGTACAGGTAACACTGGGTATCACAACTCTTACCTTTGAGTGCCTCTTCATGGTCTTTCATTATCCTCTTTCAAAACAGGTAGAGCTCTTCTATTCAGCAATAAAGTTCTTTTGCTTTAAAACATTATCTCTTGCTCTAAGGACTCTTCAACTTGTCATTCCATCCCTGTATCAACGGCCTGTGCTGAGGTGCCCAAATTCCAGTGCTCAAAGAGCAGGGAATTAGATTTCCTCCTTTTAAAACATGCTAAAGAAATGATGAGCAGAGTGGCTTGCTTCAGAATTGTACTAAAATGTTACCTTTATGCCAATTTGGATCAAGTCATAATCTGAAGATTTCCAATTTTGTTAAGGCTTATTTCCTAATAAATCCGCATTTGACAGAATAGGTGTTTATATAAAATGCAAAGATCTACTGATTGCTGTGAGCTCTCTGCCCCCTCAATCTTATTACAGCATAACAGCAAATTTGAGTTTGGATCCACTGGTTCAAATGTTAATGGTGTTCTAGTACAGATACTTCATACAAATTTTCTTCAAACTCTGTTTGTCTTAACATCTTCCTATGGATGGGTCATGCCACTAGTTTACCTGCTGTAACTTTGTACCTTGCTCTGCACAAGCTGATTGAAATCCAGATTAAATGGCCTTTTGAGGGTTCCTGAGGCAGAAGCTCATGTCCTAAACGTACCTATGTTGCTGTTTGTGCCTAGCAGAGTGGTCCGTAAGATCTGAGTCCTGAAGCTGGATTTGAGACAGCTCTGAGCTGTATAAAATACAGCTTTGTGTTTTGAACGAGGAAAGCTCTGTTGGTTTTACCACAAGATGGAGCTCTCTGTTTGACTGGAACCTGCATTTTTTGCAGTTTTTGAAAAGATATTTTTACAACAATGTTGTGCCTACAGCAGGAGCTATAATTTTGCATTTTTCCCATAATACCCATGAATTGTTTGAGAAAGCTTAATAACATGAAGAATTGTTAATTCCTGAGAGATAAAACATGATCCAGCAGCAATCTTAGTTTTAGCTTTCATTGGAATTTAGGGAGAAAAGGCAGTTTGCACAGGTTTCCTGATGAGTAAAGTCACATGATGTTTCTGTAAATTTTGTTAAGCACTGAATAATGTACAGATTCTTTTTCATACCAATACAAAGCCTTGTTATTAAAGTTCTTTGAAAAAGAGGGTGTAAGTAAAACACTTGTTTTCAGACACAGTTACATGGAATGGGACTTTATATTAAAAATGATACTTTGGTGTTTGTATATGTGAAGATAGTTTCTCTTACAAAATTGTATTGCTTCCTCATGAAGTTATACCAACTCAGGAAATGGCCATTCATGTGTAAAATTACTAAGTTATGAATGAATCATTTTGTTTCTATGTTATAAACTTTGTTCATTTACAGCAACAGGTTCTCACTCTTTTTACTGTGTCCAAAGGACGGAAAATGCTACAGCAATATGATACACCCCATTGTTGACTGATGGAAGATGAAGCTGGTACAGGACTTTCTTAGTGGTATTTGAGGGTGGAATACATCCGTGGAAATGGATAGATTTTTTTATAATTTTGATTCCTCTTACTAGAGTCAGTGATTTCTCTACTTTTAGCAGCCTTCTCCTATCTTTGACTCATTAATAGCAATGAGTCTTGCTTTTGCTAATGCAGCTTTGTATCTTCAATATGCCTGTCTCCAGTCTGAGGGGATACCCAATGGATATTACAATGGGGAAAATGCACTGATTGTATTACAGCTATGTGCTTCAGGTTGAGCTTGCATCTTTAACCAGCATTGCTTTATTCTGTTCTCTATTCATCATCCAGGGATAATTGCTTTGTTTCTAATTGATTTGTGTTCAAGTCCTCTGTTTCTCTAAATAACCAGTTTTTTCATGTCCAGTTATTTGAGCTCTTTCTCCAGATTTTCTTGTAACTCTCTGCAATATGGAGAGAATCATGATTGCTAGGCTGTGCTCCCTTGTAATAATTTTTATAGTGCTCACACTAATATCTAAAGCAACTGGATTCCTGAAGCATCATAATTACCATCTCTGGAGGTGAAGTAGAGCTTATTGTTATGTTATGCTGTGCTAACATTTGAGTGTATTAACATGACACTCCAGTGGTTTTTAGAAATATCCTTCTTTAATGTACAGCAGTACATTCCAGCGCTAACTAGAAGTTACAACCTCACATTGTATGCTTAACCACTTCTGCTTCCACTGTTCACACTCCCCATGCTCTACCCTTCACACACTGCTTATATGTGTTCTGAAAGGACTACCTAACTGCACACACTGTTTGGAGCTGTGATACTTTATATATGAAAAAGGGAACACAGCCACAATTAAGACTTGCCTTGCTGCTGCTAAGCTTCTCTGGAAGTTCAGAATGGTGTCTGGTCTAGCTGGTCGGTCTGTCTGTCCTTTGCAACGTGTTGAATAGTTGTGTACTGTGGTATTAAAATGTGGCTTAATCAGGGAATGGCTCAGAGGGTTGGGTAGGACTGAGGGGGAGGGAGCTGCACACGGTTTTTATTGTGCATGTTTTTTGACCACTGCTGAGTTTGGTTACTAAGAACCTATGCAATCATGATAACTTTGATGTAATGTTTAACTCTAGGTATTTTTCAACTAGCTTTTTAGATGCATGGCTCTTAAATTCTGTAGTTATTTTGCAGTGACCACAGCTGCATTATATAGCAGGTTAGAACAGCCGCAAAAGTATTTCTACAAAGAAAGAAATCGGCCTAAATCTTTCTTTTTTTAAATTGAGCTGTATGGCTTCTTTCCCAAATCACTGATACATTGAGAGAGTGGCAGTTTTACAGCCACTCATATATTGGTGAGGAATTTATTTACTAAAGTGTTTGCAAATATTCAAAACCTGCTATATTGTGCAGCTGAGGACATACATTCTTAAAGAACCTGATCACAGGCACATGAGCAATGTCACAGATGTACAGTTGTGGATCCAAAAAACTACCACTTTCCATACTGTGAATGTGAAAGATCAGAAACAGTAATCAATATGTCTGTCCTCTCCCCTTTCCAACAGTCTATATTCCTGCAGCATTAGTCAAATGGATCCATTACTGAGAAGTAATGGGGATACCTTTTTGTGGATCAACCTAAAATGTGAAATGCGTGAGCGTTCAGGAAATCCTGGTGCTCCTGAGCTGATACTAGAAAATGCTGCTTGTTACTTCCCACTGATGCAAGTTGCTAGTTTAGATAAGGACTACCATTTCAGGCAGTGCCTGGCTTAAATTTGAGTTGAGCAGGACTTAATCTGCAACATTCATGATCACGGGCAAGTTTCAGCAGACCTTTTTAGCACTAGCCTTGCAGTCTTAGAGGTGTTTCTTTTGGAGTACAAGTGTCTGTTAAACAGTGTAGCACTTGTGTATTTCACTTTTCTTGCATTGATCCCATCAAGGTGCCTCATCACTTTTTGCATCTGTCTTATCAGCACAGAGAAGTTTGGTTTTCCCCTTTTCTGTGTAAAATGCAAAGAATTTGCTTTTTTTTAATTTAGTACCTCATCCTGGGAAGTGCATGTCACAAACCAACTCCACCTTCACCTTCACCACCTGCCGCATTCTGCACCCCTCCGATGAACTCACACGAGTCACGCCAAGGTAAGGGATTCCCATGATGGCAAAGGTTTCAGCTCTGTCAGAGTTTTCCCTCTAAGACAATGCATAGTAATGACATAAAGCAACACCATTAGCTGCATTCATGAATTACAACACACTCAAAAGTTATTCCTCCCACTGAGTTACTTCAACCTGATTTTAAAACGTGTAATGTTTTAAAAAGCTGATCAAAGTTTCTTAAATTTTGTTGCCTCTAGTTAAGATAGTGCACAATCAGATGTAACTGCATTGGCTTCCGATATCCAAACCTGGCCCCTTTTGATCTCAGGCTAATTGTAGTCCTCATCTGTGAATGCACAGAGTGTGATGTGTTGGGGAAAAAAAAAAAAGGGGAGAGAGAGAGGTTTTTTCCAGGAAGGAATGATAAATCTTTTTTCTCAGAAGAAAAGGTGATGTGCAGGTAAAAAAAATAAGGAAGTATGTGGGGAATGGAGGAGGAAATATACCTTAATCAGAAAAAGTTATCTACTTTGTTCCTTGGTGTAGTTGTTGGAAATAAGTTCATAATAGCCAGACTGAAAGTTATGGACTGTCATAACAATAGCAATTGGTCTGTACAGGCAATGCATGCTGACAGAAGGCAATTCTATAGCCTTATGGAAGGTGAAGACCTGAGAACCGGGGGGGGGGGGGGGGGGGGGGGGTGTAAATTTCGTACCGAAAGGGGAAGCTTTCCTTCCTTAGCAAATCACTCTTTAGAGAATGTTCATTTCTGTTTAGAAAGACAATGCTACATTACTTTCTCTGCCCCTTCCAGCTGCCATGTGTGAGTGTACCATTGTGTAGGTCCCCATTCAGAGATGACATTTCTAGACTTGTTTAGACATAGATAGATGGCTGCCTATGAAGGCCATGAAAAGTAAGAGTAATGAATATGAAAACCTGTCAAACCAGTCAGATGGTAAGGAAATGGGTGATGATTAAATGCAACTTTTCTACTTCCCTTTCTGAACTAAGTTAGTTAATAGTGGCCTGGGTAGTTTTTCTTTACTCTTTTCTGTCTTTCTTTCCACTCAACATGGTTACTGAAGAGATCCTCTTAAATGGCTGCAGTTCTGTTTTTATTTTCCTGTTTATCAGTTGTGGTCATAAGAAACTTACCTGTTACTGAATCTAACAAATGAGCAAGAACAGACAGCTAAATTCAGCACATTTTTAGCTGCCTTAGTTAAAGTTCATCATTCATGACGATTAAGAGCAAAATAAACAACAAGGTGTTTTCAGCAGTCGTGTTTAAGGAGCTCCTCCTTACCAACTATAAATGATTCTTCACAGGTCATATGAGGAGGATGAGGAAACTGCGTTGTGTGTCGTTATGCTGAGAGGAGGTATAGGGCAGACACTATGACCCAACGTGGTCAGGGGTGAGCAACACTGCCAGCAGCATCTGTGTCGGCAGGGTCACGTACAAGGAATGCTAGTGTGTGTGGCACCAGCTAACCCAAAGAAGTTTGGTATTTACCTACCTGGTTGCATTTTAACCTAGGCTACCACAGGTGTTGCTCTAACCTGACTAAATTTCGTCTAGCTAAATGAAATGGTCATTTATTTGTTTGGTTGTTTTTTTTTTCTCAATCTAACTCTGAAACTCACTGGGCTGAGCTGCTGAGGCCACTTTGAATCTGTTTTTGCAGTTGTGTCCAGGCTGCTTTGTGGTGTTGCTCAGTTGGATGGGGAAAATATTTCCCAGTTAAAGCAATGCCAAAATGATCAAACATTCAAAAAAGGCAACACCTACTACTGCTTTCTTGCAAGAATAGCTTGGGTTTTTAATTGCACCATAGTGTGTAGCTGTGCTGACAAATTAGTAGAAATACTAATGTAAATGTCTGTGCAACTGAAATCCGTAGCTGGAAAGAATGAAGTTTTTGGAATTAATAAGCCATTTGAATGCTGTAGGTTTCATCTTGTGACTCGGCCATCTTAGAAACCTGGTAATTAATGTCATATGTCTGGGTTTCTGAAATTTGTATGGTCTTACCTTGTAGAAAGTCAGTTCATGCAGTAAGTTCTCTTTCTTTTTTCTGCCTCATGCTTTTCATGCTTAGCCATGTGGGAGATGACCACAGTGGCAGTTACTACTCTTTAGTTCCACTCTGAGCTGAAATCAGAGCTGTGAGGGTCCAGCTTTAATCAATGGTTAAGAAAAGAATTGTCAACTAACTTCTTTCCATTCAGCCTTGCCTTTAGAGTGCCTGTGTGCTGGTGCAGTGGGTGTGCATGGCCTCCTTGGCTCTGCTGGGAGTAATCCTCCCCTGCTGCCGATACATCATGGAGGGTACATCAGGGTGTGCCTTAGCACATCTGCCACATGCACTGACAGCCACAGTACACACAGGGGTGCACGGGGACCGATTCCAGAATCACTTAGCAAGGCTGCTTTTCTAATTACATCTCAAATGTGTCTCACTACAGTTTATTGGGAGGAATAGGTCGGATTCCCCCCTGTTAAATTGCAACTGCAAGGTAAAAATCCTTGCTTACAGTAGATTGGTACAGTTTCAAATCACTGTTAAAGATCATGTTGGTCGGGTCCTGTTTAGCCATGGAAAGAAGACATGAATTGAGACTTCATGTCATCAGGCTAATATTTCCTTTATTAAGGAGTGCCTTAAAGATATGCTGATTTTTAAAAGACCACTGGCCTAGAGTTTCTAATGTCATGTGAACTCGTGTCACCTGATCACTGTAAACCATGTGTCTGGATGATGTTCTCAGCTCATCATAAGCTTTGGCTCAGAACAAAACACACCATGTGTCTAACCTGACATCCACAGTAGTGTTGACTATACAGAGTTCATTAATTAACTGCAAATTCCAGTCAAGACGTCATCTCCCCCCTTTTGTCCATAATGACAAAAAAGATGCAATTCATTCATTGGCCTGACTCTTCTCTATGCCTGGAAATCGATCCAGATTGTCACCATGTGGTTATTTGATGCATTTCTTGCTACAGAGAACCCAACTTTAACTTAAGTTGTAGGTCATGGGTGAGCCAATCCAACAGTGTGGCTCTGCTTTGAAGGGAAGATCCCACACTTTCCCCTGTTCCTTCCCCTCCGAGCTGTTTTTCCTACTTTCTCGCACTGGATTCGGTTTTTGTCTGACTCTTTGCTGAGTGTTTTTGCTTGCTAACATGGCAAGATGAGGGGGAAGATTTTCTTCTTTGAACAGTGGTGAGCTCAGGTCAATGAATTCTCTGTTAACATTGAGAGTTGTATTGCCATTAGAGGGGATGAACCCATGCCTAGAAGATATTACTGCCAAATTCAAATCTTTTGTGTATCTATATGTGGCAAAGACCATCATTTGAGCATGGTTAGAAAAAGTTGGAAAGTGTGGGGGTTTGTTTTTTTGAAGGTACATAGAACTCTAGGGATTCTCCCAAACAGCCATGATCTTAGAGTATCATGGATATCTCACATGTGTTGTTTCTGGAATAACTGAGTACACAGTGCCTCAATGAATGAAGAGTGTACCTTGGACTGACAGAGTTTTTAAGTGGAGGTTATCCATGAATAGACATGTTGTGTCCAACCTGAAATCTTAGGAACAAGTTTTTAGGGATGGCACCTTAGTGCCAGAAACAGTCAAACCTGTTCCTGAGATCTTAGGTGTGACATAAAGAAGTCAGAATGTCTCTTTTGTGGTAATTCTTTGGAAATAGGTGCTGTATTGAGTCAGTGTTCATTGTTCATTTAGCTGGTCAGCCTGTGGGGAAAGGGCAATCTACTAGAATTGAATGCTATTTGGTATGGCTCAAGAACTGCCAACCCCTAATAACTAGCAGTAGTGTGCTCAAGAAAACAAAGTGCCATGAGACAGCACTAAATATAAGTATGTAATACATGTCCCTTGTTCTAAATATGTAATTTATTGCCATTTAGTATTTTCTTGCCCTCTGTTTGTACAGTTTTTATTTTGAGAAGAAAGAAGTGTAATTGGGATGCAATTTAGCATTGTTTCAAACTATAAAAATTGTTTTACCAAATTAAAAGTAGAATTTTTTCATCTTTTTGTCATGCTCGATTTGCTGCTAAGTTACCAGTTGCCCATTGGCCAGCTGACAACCAAGAGCTTTGACTTTTGTAGACTATTCTCACTGTTACGCATCTCCATCAAAAGGCGGAGAACTCTTTGCTCAGAAGTGACACTAGAAAGTAAATGTCCTGTTTATACCGTTGGTCAAGTCTCTCCCATTTCCTTCTCTTCCAGAAGCAACTGGGAGTTGTGGCAGCCAGTAGATCAGGAAGAAAAATTGAAGGTGTTGATTACAAACCTGTAAATAGTTTATCAGAAGAAAGGCGATGCTAGGTGTTGGGGATTGCAGTAATCCCTTGAGACAGGGCTCTGAAGTATGCAAGGTGGACATGTGTTTTTTAAGATATGATGCTTCTGCACTTGTAATCACATTTGTGAGGATCTGGGAACCATCGGTGTCTTGTGCAGTCTGCGAATGGATAAAAGGCTGTGCTTGGGGTTAAAAATCTTGCTTGCAGTAAGTGTTAATTCCCTACTGGAGAGAATAATTTGATTGCTCCTTTGCTTTCAGCCTTAACGCAGCACCTACTCCAGCTTGTGGCAGCATTAGCAATTTGAAAGGCACTCCTGTGGCTACTCCCTGCACTCCTCGGCGTCTGAGTTTGGCCGAATCCTTCACTAACCTCCGTGAATCCACGACAACAATGAGCACATCTCTGGGGCTGGTGTGGCTGCTGAAGGAAAGGGGAATCTCAGCAGCAGTGTACAATCCACAGAGCTGGGACAGAGCCAGCAGGAGCACCCTACTGAACACATACTCCCCTAAAATGGCCATCATTCCTTCCACTCCACCAAACTCACCTATGCAGACACCTTCTTCCTCCCCTCCATCTTTTGAGTTCAAATGCACCAGCCCACCTTATGACAACTTCTTGGCCTCGAAGCCTGCTAGTTCAATATTGAAGGAGGTGAGGAATAAAAAGAACATCAGGAACAGTGAGAGCCAGACTGATGTGTCTGTTTCCAACCTTAATCTTGTGGATAAAGTCAAGAGGTTTGGTATCGCCAAAGTTGTGAGTTCAGGGCAAACGTCAGCTCCTCCTTTAACTGATGACCAGGGACCTCTTCTCTGCAGGGCACAGGGACCAGTGAGGGCCCTTGTTCCTGGAGGCCTGGCGCCAGATGGTCTCCCATTGGGCTGCCCTGCCGTGACCAGTACCATCGGAGGCATCCAGCTGAACACCGGCATCCGAAGGAATCGGAGCTTCCCCACCATGGTGGGTTCCAGCATGCAGATGAAGGGCCCAACATCTCTCACTTCGGGGATCCTCATGGGAACCAAGCTTCCGAAGCAAACTAGCTTACGATGAAGGACTCTTATTTTTACAGCTAGTTTTTTAAAATTAAAACAGTCATACTTTCTCCAATCTCCTTTTCCTTGCCCCACTACCCCTTCATTGCCTCTTGAGTTCGACAAATCAACTTTGTGCCTAATGGGAGAAATGTGTAAACTTTGTATAAAATGTGTAAATATGTACCAGATCTATTGTAACTAATTGGATTATTTTACTGTTCAATTGAGTGCAAAAGGCTCTATGTTATGATTGCTGTATTAAGGTTAACTTGCCAACCTTTTCAAAAGGTTGGTTGTTTTTTTTAAGATGCACTGAAAAAAAACAAAAGAGCAAAACCAACAAAAAATAACTTGACTTAAAAACCGTGAATTCTGTAGCTAGCCTAACTTGAGTCAAAGGTGCATGGGAAGCTATTGAATGTGTTATGTGAGACCTCTCATTACATCACTTGAAGCATGGGAGCATTTGTGCTTCATTTAATACTGAAAAAGCACTCAGTTTAATGTGTGGTAGTTTTAATTTTGCCTCAGTAGATGAGTTGAGCTGAGTTATTGGAGTGCCTGGCTATTACGTCTGAATGGATGAAACTTTATTTTTCCTGTTCTGTATTTGCCTCCTCATGAAGATTATAAACTTGAACTAATACTGTGTTAAGGTCAGCAGGCCTACTGAGTACCTTGAATATTGACATATTCCTACCACCACTGTTTCATTTGGCACGCTTACACTCTGTGTGACTTCCTTTTTTGTTTTGGTTTGGTTTTTTTCAATGCTGCACTGGATTGTGGAAGGGAAAATGCTTTACTATGTGTTGCTGCCACTGAAATACACTTTGTCAGTGCCCCCAAAGAAAACAGTTTTCACAACTCATGAGGTCAACACAGTAGTGACTTCCTAGAAGTCAAAGTTGCAGAACAGATTGACAGATAAGAATGTTAAAAAAAAACCCATGTAGCAAAACCAGTATTAGAAAAAGGTATGTCCTTGAAACCTCAGCAGAGAACCACAGAAAACATTTAGTAATAGAATGGTACAGGCTCGAAAGAGCATCTTGCAGTCATGGTGCTGATCTTCATGTTTCATGCATGTCAAAGACCATGGCCTTGGTAGCAGAGTGAGAATATTTCCTACTCGTTTTCTTTTTTCAGAGGAAACTTCCTCATCTAAAGTCAGATTTCAGCATAATTAAGAATATGGGAAACACTTTCTTTTCACAGTGTTTTTAAACTGAAAAAATACCTGCCAATACCAAACATATAACTCCCTGCTTTTTTAGAAAGGAAACAAAAGACCTCACACAACCTTTAGTTGCCAGGCAATCCTAACTATATCACAGTAGTTTTTAATATTTCTCCCAAACTTCTGTTGGGTGCTTGTAGACAGAATTGAAATACCTTGGAACTGGAACAAACTGGAGGGAGCTTGTTTCTAGAGCAAAGCTGAGACAGACATTACT
>VXBA01003624.1:27503-44224 GCA_013399895.1 Serilophus lunatus | reverse complement strand
TTTTTTTTTTTTTTTTTTTTGGGAAGAGGGGATGGAGAGAAGCAGGTAGGGTTTTAGCATCCACTTTCTTTTCCTTGCACTTCTTGTGGCATCTAAATCGAGCTCCCCAGTTGTTGCCATTATCACACTACATGTAATTGCCGTGAATTGCCGTTTGTACCAGACTGTTACTAAATTATTAGCACTGATAATTTCTTGTGTAAATGGAACTGTCTTTTAGTCTTTGTGATGAGAGATAGGCGGGTGGTTTGTTTTTTTTTTTCTGAATGAAGTAGCTGTTGCAGTAGTGCTATGGACACTAAAGATATTTTTTGAGAAAGAAAAAAACACATTGGTCAGTTACAGCATGTGTTTGAAAACTTCTATTTATTCTATGAATTTACAGTGTTTTAGTAAAATGCCATCAGCTCTGTTTGCTGTTGTATGTGTGCACTTATTGCAAGTAAATTCAAGTATCTTTTTATTTGAATGTATCTTAAACCAGTAGATAGAATAACAGTTGAATCTGAAAAAAAAATCATGGACTTAATGGACCATTTTGTATACCCAGAGGAAGAAAGCAATACCATATGAGAATTTAAAGTGTAGATGTTAATCTTGCAGTTGGAAAGTATTATTTAGCCTTTAAATAAGCAGTAAGAGCTGTCTGCCCACTGGAGAAAGCAATTGTAACACATCAGAAAGATGAGACTTAATTTTTTCTTCACTAATATCAATAAAATAACAGAAAAGTTGCACTGTTGTATATTATTCAATTTCTTCATGTTCTTTTAAGGTGATAAATCTTTCACTTGACCCCTTGCTGTCATCTCTTAATCAAAGTAAAATAATAGGCCATCACCAGGTTTAGTTTTTAAATTCTTAGACAGAGAAGTGGCTGAAAAGTTTTTGGATTGCTGGAACTGGTGAAACTTGAGCGAAGACAAAGAATATAGCAATAAATGTGGGAGTTTATTTCCATTTGAGTTCCAAGAAAGCAAAATTAGATGTTGTGTTGTTTCTGTTTTTTGAGGGGGAAAGGGATGTGAATTCTCCTGCTTAATATGATGCAAAAGCTGTAGTAACAAAATGTGAAAGTACAGAGTTAAGAAGGAAACATTCTGTGTTTTCCTACCGAGAATGAAGTGAGGTCTGCTGTTAGCTGTAATCTTCATTACTGAAGGAGAGAACAGCACACTGATAATGAGAAATAAAACCCCTTCACACATGGTGAAAGCTAAGTAGTGGTAAAAGCTCCCTGGAGGACGGAGTAGTCAGACAATAATTCCTGGAAAGATGAGACACCCTCATGCATTGAGGAGTGGGAAGTATGTGTGAGATTTAGAGAGAAGTACCGCCATTTATGTCACATACTTGCTACAGAGAGAAATGGGGATAGCAGTAATGCCCAAGCAAACTTGTGAAGGACTTGCATTAGTATGACGCAGTGCTATACGCCAGCTTGTGAGAAAGGCCAATGTCATTCTGGGCACATGCAGGTATTGTGTCAGTGAGTACAGGGACTCATCTTTCCTCACTGCCCAGCTCTGAGCCTGGGGGAAACTCGTGATCTGTAAGTTAATGGTTAACAAAAGACATCCAGGGAGGAAGACAACTGTGTATCTGGCTCTACTCCCCTAGGGACTGGATAAATTAAGCAAGTGCCTCTCCAGGAAAGGGGAGAGCTGAGGCTGATTGGCAAGTATTGTCAGTCAGAGGTATGGCCATGGAAGGACTCCCATCTAAACTGGAGCACTTTGCAATCATAGGATCTGTCTGCATATAACATATTGACAATGAAGACCAAAGGCAAGCTAAAGAGAGGATAAGTGCAATCATCTGAGGTCAGGGGAAATCAAAATTGAGTCACATCAGACTCCTCAAGGTACAAAAGGAGCAACTGGAGATTGTGCAAGGAGAGGAAGTCTCCCGATGTCCAGGATTATTCCCTGGGTGATGGTTCACCGTGGAAATTTGAATAAGGAAATACAAAATTTCTGTTCCTGGAAACAATGTTATTATTTGAAAAACCTATTAGTTTCTCTTTCAGGACAGTAATTTTTGCAAAGGGTCGGTGAGATGGCATGAGGTGTGTGCAAAGCCAGACAGCTGTCACACTCATTGCATATTTAATATACTCAGACAATTTCAAAACAGAACAGAACTACTGCAGAAACTAAACCTTGCAAAGCAAAAGGCTGATAAATTGGTGCCTCTGCATTGAAATAGTCCTCCATCCTTGCAAAATGCAAGTATCTCAGAAACTGTTCTGGATGCATCTTCACCGTCCTACAGCGAGGAATGTGGTCATTCACCTCTGAAAGCCAAATTGCAGGTGAGGGGAGGGTGAAGTGCTGAGGACTATGTGTCCGACACTGAATTGTAGACACACAGGATGTTGTTTGGAGACCCAAGACTGGTGTTTTAACCATTTGACATTCTTCCCCCCCCTTACTTTTGCATGTGTCTAAAGCACTGGATGGCCCTGCAACATAATCCTGTCACACACAGAGGTTCAACAGTTCTTTCTAAATTGCTGAGCACGTTTGTTGGCAGTTGTCTACATTGAGGTGAAAAGTCCAGCAATGTTGATGAGATGTGTCTTGCCTTCCTTTGGTGCAAACAGGATCTGCTTCCTGTAGCTTGTGTTCACATTGAAGAATTAGCCTTGTTCAGCTGTGCTATGGCATCTTGCTATGTGCTGTTCAGACCTGCTTGAATTCAGTTAACAAGCCAGTTGAGACCACAGCATAGTAAGAAAAATAATAAAAGTCCCAAAAGTTACTGGTGTTCAGCAATGTCCTTAGCTGTAATGTAGGCAATGGGCTTTCATATGAGAATGGCATATACTCAAGGAGCCAAAAATGTTTGTATTTAAAAGATCAGAGATTTTCTTTCCTTCTGAAATAGATTTCCAGGTGTGCTGAATCCAACTGCTGTTAAATTGACACGGGTACTTAAAAATTACTGAAACACACAGCCAGAAATTTTCATTCTTTAAGAGAATTTTTTAATGAACTCAGGGGGTACACAAATCAAACATACAGGGAAGCCTTTTGCTGCTTTGCTAGGCACTGAAACGTTTGTTTTGCCTGATTTGTAAATTCCTCCACATGGACCTTGGAGAGGAACTGCCTGGTTTGCTCTCAGTCTTGCTGAAATGTGCAGAGCTGGGCTGCAGCTGGGAACATCTGGCTGTGGTTTGTCACTGGCCCACGTACAGCAAGGATGGATGGGCTGTTGATACAGCAATGCAGGGGAGAGCAGAGCAGGATCCATACGTGTTCCTGTATGAAATACCATGGCCGATGAAACTGTTCAGGATGCACTGGCATAGCTGAGGTTTCCCTCAACACTGCCCCAGCTCCCAGGGAATGCTGCTCCTTCCCTGAGTATGGGTCCTTTCTCTCTCTCACCTCGGTTTTCCCTCATTCCCACAAGGGGCACTTGCTTTTTCCAGCCTCTTTTCACAGCTGCTACATGCAAAACTGTGCAAGAGCAGAGACACAAGCTGTGCTCCACTCATTTACGTGGAGTTTGCAGTAAGCTGCTTTGTTCATGGAGATTTGGCCAGCACCTGTTCTGATATTCAGTTAATAATGCTGAAACAGAACTAATTGAATCAAGCACACAGAAAAAATAAACTATCATTAAAGGTATCGATAGTTTGTAGGCATTGATTTGCTATTTTGCCAGTGTTAATTTAGCACCTATACGCACATGCTTTCATAAAGATCAGTTTGAACAACATAAAACTAAATGTCAGAAAGTTGGTGGTGTTGGGAATCTCACCTCCAAAATGAGCACTAGGAAGTTGTGCTAATGCACTGCTGTGTGTGCTGAAATCTGTGGGACATTTCTCTGCCCAAAGCCTTTGCTGGATCTAAGCTACCCAGCTGCAAGGCCTTCATCCCTAAGGCTGCAATTTCCCTTGAGTTAAAACGTGGCAACCTGGAGAATGGCTTCACTAAGGGCCTAGGATGAGCACTGCAGCTATGAGGGCTGCTTGACTTTCCAAGATTCTCTGGCTCTTCTGTTTAGCTCCAATTAGCATCTCCAGGTCACCTGGGAGATAAATGGTTTCTCAGCAGCCTTTACAACCCTTTCTCATCCGGGGAATTTCTTCTGCTCCCAGAGGAACAGGTGATGGATGTTGTTAGGATGAGGGTGATGTTGCGGAGCTAACAGCCCTTGTCTACAGGAGCAACTGTGTCCTAGTGCCTCTTGATAATTATTGCAACTTCCCCCAAACTTCTATCTTCTTAACACTCAGTCCTGGGGGAACAACATGTAAAACCATTCCCTGACTGCACCATGGACCCTGCACTCTTGTAGACATCTTCAGAGACCTTCAGTTGGGCGGGAACATCTTTGTCCCTCCATCTGCCTGTCTGTAGCAAACGAGAAGACGAGAAAAGGAGAAAGTTTGGGGGTTTTTTTCCCCTAATGACAACATTCTGGCGTAGAATGGCTTGATTTTAACACCACCCACCCTCATGCTCCTGCAACATTACAAAATTACAGCTTTAGTAGCCAGGGATGGAAACATTTTAACATGTTGTTTGAATGTTCGGAACATTAATTTAAAAGATAGCAAACCAGAAACTTGTCACAAGTTACTTTTAAAGAAACATCACTTCGGTGGGAAGTGTAATCTTTTTTATTACCATTATTTTAAAAAGTTATGTATGTATGTATATATTTGCATTTCCCTCAGTTTAACAAAAAAATTCATTAATTGGTTTTAATCTCTTGCTCAACAGTTTTGGGAAAAATGGGGACGTCGGCTGTTTTCATCAGAGCAATAATCAAAACCAAGGAGCCAATTCAAGTATTTTGAGATTCATGACTCTTGGAAAGGAACCAAAAAAAGCCAGACTAGGTGTATTGGAATATTGGAAACTAGTTGACTGGAATGAACTTGAGAGGAAGAAAAGCAGAAAAGGAGTTCCATATTTTCAAGATGAGCTCCACACAAAAAAAGATAATTGGTGCTAGTAGAGAGGAAAACTTCCTGCTACTCTTTGCTGAAGTCTGCCTTTCACTGCAGATTCTGCAGTGCTGTCTATTCTCCCAGATGCTGCTGGGAATAGCTCCTCGAAGTGCTCAGCCCTTGGCACCAACGTTTTTGTTTGCTTCTCTGTCTTCTTGGTTTTAGTAGAATTTTGGTTTAGTGCAAGTATTTTCTGAGTATTATTTTCTGTACATGTTGCTTGCCTATTAACTGCAGTAACAAATGAAAATTGCTGCCAAGATGTTCACCTGCCTCTTTCCTTTGGCAAGAGCCTCCTTTCCAGCGTGTGACAAATACTTTTCCTTTTGTTGTAGAGAACACATGCAAGAGAAACTGTGTGAATTATGTAATGCAAAAATCACTTCTTTTTTTCAGATTAGGAAATTCCTTTAGATGTGAGATCCAGCTGCTGAAGTAGATCCAGGAGCCATGGGAGAGGCTGGTTACCTGTGGTGAAGGAGAAGAGTGCAGGTAAAACACTTCTTGCAGCCTACCCACAGGCAGGTAGGAACGACTGCAGGATCTACTGGCCACTGGTCTTGCACAAGCAGGGATCATTTTCCAGTGGTGAACACAGTGGTCTGCCCTGCTTTGTGCCAGGTAAAGGCCGAGCGCAGCCTCTGTTCTCCCCACGATCGGTGGGCAATCACAACTGCTGCTGTGATACTCAGGAGCCACCTCTTTCTTTTTAGGGTACTGTGACTAGACTGTTCCAATATCTTTTCCCCCTCAGGATCACCGGCTGTCTTCAGGGACCTGTCCTCACCCCCCTCCCCAAAGGAATGCTTGGCTCACCACACAGCAGCAAATGCTCTGTTTATTCTGTGATTTGCAGCCATCAGCAGAACTTTCACATTGAGTTTACAACATAAAACAAATAAATCATGAAGATGAAACATGTTGGTATCATTCCTCTTTTTCTTTTAGTTTCAGCACTGTTGGTTATTCACTACAAACATGTGGGCCAGTGTATAACTCAGTCCCTTTCAAATGGGATCAACATGAAGATAGCTGGTCTCTTCTGGCAGTACTGTGCTGGTGCATTAATATTTGGACAAGTTCCCTAGAGTTCAAAGCTATTGGGACTGACACAAATTTTCTCTGAGGAGTGGGTAATCTGTCTGACTACTCAACACATGGAATATATTTACATTGCAGAATGAAAGCATTTCCTGCCTCTCTTTATATTAAGACACCCAGCAACATGCAGTGACAGGACAAGAAGGGATAAGTGAAATAATTTTAATATAATATCAATGTATGAGAAACCACAAAAGGAAGAAAACATTTTCTGGAAAATTCTGCATATGTATATATTGCATTGTATCATCTTACAGAAAAATTTAATTCAAATACATGATTTTAAATATTTTAAAACACTGATTTGAAGAGGACAACAAATTAATTTCTCTCTTGCTGAACAGACATGGGAGTGTGATTTTTTTTTTCCTGTTACTGTAGTTTGCTGTTCTTCAGGAAGAGTACTCATATTCTTCAGCACTGCGGCGTCCAAAATCCATCCAGCCCATGTAGTCTCTGTCATTTATCCTGTGAGTAGGATCAATGTTCTGTACCCTGTTTCCCAAAACTGAGAGTCTTCCAGTGGAACCTAAAGAAAAAGTGTTTTAGGAGAACAGAGAGTAAGTGGACACATTTTCTGATCTGTTTTGTACTCAGATGTCTGCAATAATGGAAACTATTGGACTCAACAGTGGTGTTACCTGGCCTGTATTATGCCATTGAGGAAGACATCAACACAAATATTGCTGGTAAGGACCCAAAAGTGGTTTGGATATTTTTATTGCAAAATAAATGGGTCATTTTCCCCTTCCTGCTGCAGGAGAATCCTGCTCCTGTCTGTCAGGAAGAAATATGGATGCATTTTTCCTTTTCCTTCCTATTTCACTAGAGAGTCTAAACCATTTTGCACTCTTCCCGTGCTGGTATTTCTGGTATTTCTATGCTCATTTGCTGATATTGGGAAAGCTGATCTAGATGCAAAAGACCTTTTCTTGAGAGCAGGCTCAAGCCTGAAACAGTGTTGTCCCATGTTGCTTAAATGGACCTAAACGTTAGTATAGGATCTCTTATAGTGCAAATTCAGGAACAAGCAGGGCAGAATTATGAGTCCCAGGTTTTGTGGAAAAGTGGGAATAATCAGTCCTGGAATGGACAAAGTTGTGTCTGGAAATTGTAGCTAGATATACATATTGCTGGAATTATAAAGGTTTACAACTATGTCAGTGTTTTTCTTATTGGTTATCCAAATCCTTCACAGTTCTGTTCATCACAGGATCGGATGCTGGACTCTAGTCTTGTCTTTTCCTTTCTGTCTTGCTTAAGTCATCAAAGAGACAAAGTATTTGCAAGGAGAATTTATGCTTTAAAAAAGGGCTGCAATCCTCTGCTTTTGCATCATCATACAATATAACTAAAAATATAGGAAAAAGTAAATTACTTCTGTCTGTATTTCCAGAAAACACGGAAAATTGATGTATGACAATAATTTGATTATCTTAAGCCTTGAGTGAGGAAATGATTAAATATATTAGCATCTGATGCAGACTTGAGGAATACTTGAACTAAGGAAAAAGGAAAAGAAGACCAAATAAAATCCCACTGATCCAAAACTGCCCATTTGCCTTGTTTACAGTTTCTTGTATTTTGAAGAAATCCTGAGGACCCTGCGCTTTTATATTTCGAGGTCTTGCTCATGTAATAATTTATAGTGAACTTGACTTATTAAAACAAAAAAACAACTGCATTGTTTCATTAGGCCTTGCAGAGGGATAAGGAAGTTGAAGATACAAACAAACAAAAAAAACCCCAAACCAAAACCCAAACCAAAAAGACAAAGACATTTAACTAGGACAAAATGACAACAAATTTAATTATCTCTAGAAAAGAATATCTACCAATAAATGCTCAAAACCCTGGAAATTCTCATTCATAATTAAAAAAATGTAATTAAGTTAATGATAGTGGCTCCTCAGTCTTATAACCAGGCAGGGCCAAAACAGCGCAGAACTGTCACTCCAAATTTAGTGCATAAGAGACTTCTGAGCCTGCTGTGACTTGTGGGCTGTAAAGGTTCCCCTGGGGCCATTACACTCTGGCCTGGCAAGGGCTCCTCAGAGGATAGTAAGTGTCACTGGCTTGATAGCTACAGCATCTTGTCTTCACAGTGCCAGATTCATATTGAAAGCCTGCAGATAAATACAATTGAAAGCTTAGGTCACAAATATTGTGACCCAATAGCGCAGCAGCTTAATTACCTTTCCTCAAATCACCGGAGATATCCTGTGGATACAGCAGAATCAGTGTACGTCAAACATATAAATCGTAGCAGTTTGGCTACAAGGCTGCCATCAAGCCCTAACCTCTTGAGAGAACTCTCTCACTGTTTTAGCTGGAAATGCTGTACAAAATCAGCCTTCCTATTATGGTTTAGACAGGCTAGAAGTGACTAATACAGTAAATGTGTGCATTCTGCAGAGATTTCTGACATCCTGCCCAGAAACTTCGTATTAAATGAGAATATAAGGACTTAATGTTATGATACATGCAGTATTCCACAAATTAAGTAAATATTGTTTGTCCCTGTGAATCTTCTATTCTGTCATGAGCAACTACATCTGCAAACCAAAGTCCATCACAAGACTCCCAATTGTGCTAGCAGCTGCTTTGTAGAGTTGATTACATATGTCAATAACACATATACAGGAATTTCTCCCTCACATTAATATTTACCGAAAAGACATCTTAAATCCAAAGGGATTTTCTTTTTCCCTCTTCATCTGGTTAAACTATTTGGAAATGTCAGCCAGATATTTAAGAGACTCTAATGGATACATAAACGAGAATGAGACGTTCGGTTTCCATGCAGGTGGGCAATCACTATGAAGGGGAAAGGTAATGAGGATTCTACTTTGTAGACTCCTGCAGTAACATTCTTATTCAATAACAGCTTTAAAGTGTAGCACTCATTTGTGGAATTTCATATCTGAATTCTCTTTCCATTTAATTGTATGAGCTGCTAAAAGAAGTTCCTTAATGGATATTGTGTAAATTGCTAAAATGAGATGAGATCTCTCTGGCTCTATTAACAATTATTCTTTTTCTGTTGTTTATAATTTGGATCTGTTCTATGTACACAGATGAGTGTGCACAGCTGCATATATAATGCATAAAAAAACACGTGGAATCTCTGAAATGCAAACCGCCATCAAAGATAAGACTTTGCCTAGCATAGAGGTCAGCAGTGGAGCAACCAAAAGGGGAGGATTAAATCATCTGCATTGTGTGGAGAGACAGGAGAGGAGAAAGCTTTTACTTATGTAAAACGAAATTTATCCTAAGAACTGTGTGAGGTTGGGAGTGAATTAATTTCTCAATGCCTGTATATCCAGTTAATCCTAATTACTGGCTTCCCTTGAAGCCCTCTTTCCTTCTTAGGCACACTGCTTTTCTGTAGTTCAGGGGACAGGTTGGAGTGAAACTTTCACAAGTAAACAAAATTTGTGTAGTGGCTTTTGTTGCTGTGGCCTTTTGGCTACCCACCACAATTAGGTTGCTTGTTTTGTTACTCAGTATTGAGATACAAAACAATACAGAGATGAGACAATTCAAAATAAAAAATGTTTTCTTGGGGAAGTTTCAGTGATCAATGATTTTGAGCCATCATTTTTACTGGTAGCACACATGGCATGTGTTTCTGTCTATGTAAAATATACACTGCCAGATGTCAGAAGCTTTACTCTTTCTCTTATGTAATACAATTGTCTCCTCAAGTGACTAACAAACATCATGGCAAGAATGAAGCCCTGTAATACCGTTACTCCCAGTGCTTCATGTCCTTGTCACACAGTGCCATGGAGATTTTAGGTAAACGAAGATGGTGTTCCCAGGCTGCCTGAGACAAAAACTTATCGGGAATCGACATATTTTGAAGGAAATGTGTTTTTACTTATCACTGCTTTTAGTTATTGCGCTCATAAATATGAATTCTGATGTTTCAAAAGCTTTCAAAATTTTTTAATTTCCTCTGGGAACAAATATATGAAAAATCCAATACTCAGAACCTGAAATAGGTACTCCAGGCTGAGGTGAGGCTAAATATTTGGTCTGTACTTATGCTCAGAAAATTTTTCCTGCTCTTCTAACTTTAAAAAAGGGAGGGAGAAGTCCAGCTAAATGAACAAGTTTAAAGAAAATGCAATTACTATGTTTTATCTGAGATACAACATACTGAAAATACCACCAAAATGATGAGACTACAAAAATAGGTAGCTAAAAATAAAAGCTGAACTATAGCCTGACAGGCAGATGACATTTTCTTCAGTTACCTGTACATGACTCTCAGTCAGTATTAAGATACTGCTGTGTATAAAGCATTTTTTGGGATGAGTTTTGCAGTAAATAAAAGGATGCTCTCTACTTCAGGAATAAACAGGCAAAATCTAAATCCTATCTTCTATAATAATCATGTTAGATGATGACAGTTATCTAGTTATCTCTGCAAGGCATCCGACTGACACAGAAGCAGCACAGTAAACAGGCTAGAACCAATACCTCTTCTGGCTTGCTGGAGATACTTGGCCAACAAAGTGCCGATGTTGGCTCTTTGGTCGCTGCTCCCATCCAGCCGTGCCATGGATTTCAGCGGGCCAGCGGACGAAGGGGCGCGGACGTTCCGGTGATGTTCTGTCAAGCTCTGCTCAAGCTCAGCAGCCAGTGGATTCCCGTTGTGCGAGCCCATGGTTTGCTGTCCAAAGGAGCTCACTGAGAGCACAGCCAGGAACACGCAGATGCATATACCGCTGTACATTGCTGGGGAGAAAGGGAATGAAAGGCTGTTAAAATGAAGAGATTTACTAAGTTCCATGCTGTTCCTAACCTCAATTTCCATTGGAGATGCTGGTTTCTGAGTAAACCAGGGGATTTTAGTGTGGCTAGCTGTGGGATCTGCCTTAAATTGCCAAACATGTATGTGAATAGCTAAATATCCCTTGGTAAGGGGAAGACACAGTCAATCAGTTTTTTTCTTCCAGTGTAGGATGTGCTGTATCTCCCTGATTGACTCAATTCTTACTTGTTTTTCTTTATTGGAAGCTGTATTTAATAAAAACTTAAGAGAGACTAATCCATCTCTGTGAAAAATCTCAGGATTCAAATATTTCTGTATTTTGCTGTGGTACTAAAACCTGGTGTTATTTCAGGTATTCAGTTTTCACAAGTTTTGTGAAGAGCTTTATTCTGTCAACTTTCATTGGCTTATACTCTAATGTTCAAGAGGTTTCATCCCATCATGCACAAAAAGAAAAAGCAAAAACTAGTCCCAAGGAATGAAAAACCAGAACACCCTCACTCCAAAGCATATGATCTAATAGCTGAGGTGGCAAAAACTGTTTAGTTAGAAGCTGTAAGAAATAAAGTGAAATTTAACAATCTTCTTCATGTATAACAGAGAATTCAGATTTTTACTGCTTCCCTAAACATTGACTAAATAAAACAATGTCGTTTCACCAAATTGTTTTATCACATAAGCTGAAATAATATTTTTTGCTCAAAACAGTTTCTCAATTATTACAAGAAACGAACTACCTAGTACTTAATGCTGTGGAGGTAATTTCCATCAGTACAGATGAATTATCCCAGCTATATGAGAACTGTTAAGTTCTTTAACAGTACATTGGACATAACCTTTTAATTTTAAAAGGGGATAAAATCAGGTTTATGTGTCCAGCACATACACAAGACTGAAAACATTTGAGAAGCATAAAATGTGAGAGGTTTAAAGTATTGATAGGAGACGAATGAAAAAACTCGAAATTTCACTCTAGCATGATTATTAGTGATGCCCCCATCTAGTCTGGCTACTTTGGAAGGCTTGCTGCATCCTTTCAACCTTGCCGATTCCTGCATTTTTTACACACACACACACACATGTCCATGCTAACGACTCCAAAGCTGGCTGTTTGCCCTGCAGCCTGCTCAATGGAAAGCCCCACTCACCCCCTCCGGCAGACGCTGAGCAGCCGGAATTACTTTCTCCGGCAAATTCGGTGCTTTTCGTCCAGCAAACAGCGGGATGCCCTCCGAGCCGCCGCGCAGGTAAGCGCCAGGCATCCCCATTTCCTTCGCCCACCGCCTAACAGTGGTGCCATCAGAGGAGGGTGACAGGTGCTCCTTACCTTTCCGCTGCTTTTTCCCAAGGTCCGACTCGAGCTGGCAGCAGCGAGTCCCGTGTGAGCCCGGGCAGGGAAGTCAGGGGGAGACTCAGTCTCAGCCCCTTAAATAGCGGCGGGCACCGCAGCGGTGTTTACACATCTCTGACGCAGCCGGGGCTCATCCCCGCGCTGCCACCGCCCCCCGCCCCCGGCACCGGCACCTGGGGGTGCGCTCTGCTCCATGAGGGGAGCGGGCTCCTTCCCGCCGGCCGGCGCTGGGTGCGAGGGTGTGCGGGCCCCGCGCGGGACTAGCCCTTCCCGACGGGCCGGCCCCTGACGGGCGCTTTCGACTCTTTCCGGAGGGCAGCGAACGTCTGGGCACGGGAGAGCTGGAAGCCCAGGCTGGCTTGCAGCTGAGCATTTTAAAAGTTCTCCTGATCCGGGGCTGTCCACACCTCCAGCCCCGGCGGGAGGCTCCGGGTGGGACTTACGCGCCAGCATCGGCAGCACCGTCTGTCGGGAGCCGCCCTCGGGCCCAGCAGACGGACGGGCTCGCCCTGACCGCACTTACCGGCAGTGGCAGGTGCGGGGTCTGGGGCGTTCGGTTCCACTCTCTGCAGACTCCTATGACCTGAGCCCAAGGGGCACAAGCGACTCCATCCCCTGTTTCCTCCAGGGGCTGTCCTGGGCATCTGATCTGGAAGAAGGGTTGCTCAATTTATTTAAAAAAGCAAAGCTGGACGGGCAGGACTGGTTGGGGCAGCAGTTCCCGCAGCCGTGCGGTACTGCCCGAACCCTCCCCGAAGCTCATTCCCCAGGAGCAGCCGCAACACGGGACCCAGCGCTGGGCTCCGGCGTCACAGCGCCGAGACTGTGTCTTAAAAGTTTACTGCTTGAAGGCAGTTGTGTCCGCAGGCTGCTTCTCCCGCTCCGGGAGGAGAGCCGGGCAGACACCGCGGCTCCCATGGGGCTCCCATGGGGCTCCCATGGCGTGCCCAGGCGGCAGCTGAGGGGCTCCAGCCCACTAAGGCAGGGCACCGAGGCACGTGTGTGCTCCTAATCCATAGAAGACAGGGCTCCTGGGAGGGAATCGCGCTGCTTCCCCATCCTGTTCCTCGCCCTCCGGTCCTGCCCGACGCTCATCTCCCCACAACATCCCCCCCCGGCCCCGCGCTCTTCCGCCGCGGCCGGCAGAGGGCGGCACGCGCTCGCCTACCCCGAGCCGTCCTGCTGAGGGAAATAAATTCATGGAGAAGTTACGAAATCGCATGGCAGGAGGGTGCCACGCCGCCTGGGAGAGGGAAGAAGCCAGCATGCCGGCACCTCCTCAGCGTGGCGGAGCCCTGAGTGCTCGTGCCCAGCGCTGGCGGGCGCGGGGAATGCCGAGGTGCCGGCTTGATGGAGCGGGACGGGCGGGAGAGAGATGTCATCGCTACCGCGTTCCAGCGCCCTGACGGAGTGAGGCTCGGAGATGGTAGAGGTGGCGATGGACCAGATGTCTCACCGCCTTCCAGCCCCCGACAGGATATTGCCGAGCGGGATACGGCATCTGAGCTGCGGGCTGCCTTTCATCTCCCGTACGGGCGCTGGCATCGGGCAGAGTTGGCATCCCAGAGTGGTTAAAAAAAAAAAAAAGCAAAAGCAAAACCTCTTTTGTTGAAAACAGAAAACTAAGTCGAAGCAGATTGCCGGAGGAAAGAATACCCCTGTAATTGTTCCAACAGTACCAGTCGAAGTGCTAATTTCATGGCTCTGTCTGTCTCGGGGGGAAAAAAAAAAAAAAAAAAAAGAAGCAGCCCCCCAAAAAACCAACACGGCAATATTTCTGATAATTCAATTTCATTATTTTGGCTTGGTGATAAAAACACTCGCTGCTATTAGACAATAAAAGAGTCAACACTCAATTGAATTGTAGGTGTCTGGGAAGAGTTCACAATCTTTCTGGGAAGATACAATAACAATTCTGGAAGAGTCACATCAAGCCCTTGTGAAATTCACTGTAGATAATGAGCTCCCAAAGGACCAGCCCAAAGCTCAGCAGAAGAGAAAGAGAAAGCACTTACTAATATATGCATATACATAATTCATATCAGAGAGCTATAAATGTAAATGCAGGCATTTAAGTCTGACATATTTGCCTGGTTGAACAAATACACACTATATTGAGCAGCTTTAGAATATCATTTCACTTATAAATATATTCAGGACTGGACAAATGGAGTGAGAGGGTGTGCATATGTGCACGTGCGTGTGTGTATGCCTGGCAGTATAATTCCTTATTTATGTTTTTGAACAGAAAGTAAAGCCAACGACATACAAAATGGAATAGAGAAAACAGGAATGATGTCAAATTATTAAAGTCAGCAGTGCTGCAGCGCCTGTAACTTGGGCAATAGGCTTTGGAACACTGGATTTTCCTAGTTGAATTCTTCAATACTAGCATGCATAGTCCTTAGAGATTCTTTTCTGGCTTGCTCTTGTTTTCTTCAGTGGAAGTTTCAGATTTTGGGCAAGTTTCAGTCCTCGGTAAATATATGTTAATTAATGGCATATTAGAATTGTTTTGAGCAGACACAAAAGATCAGAAAGCCTGTTCTGCATGAGCAAATATGACAGCAGGACTCTGAGGTGAGTTGCCTGCAGAAACTTAAACTATGTATTCCTTTACTGATTGATGTGGCAATATGAGGAAAGAACTGGGGTTTTACTTGTGGTTTGACCAGTGTTTTCATCAGGTGCTGGGCCTAGGTGTGCATCATGGATGTGTACAGTGTCAACCACAGGAGGGCCTTGTGCCACCATCACAGGTGGGGAGAGACAGAGGCTGCTCTAGCACATGGTTTCAGCCTTCATTTACCAGTAAGAAAAGTACTTTGAGTGCACCAGAGCTTGAGTGATATTGCAGGAATCCAAGTACACATGCAAAACAAATTTAAACCTAAAGTGAACCCTGCAATGCAGTAAATGTTGATTTAGATGCATCCCTGGGGTGGAAGCTGGACGATATCATATTTTATATACTGCAGACTTTTTAAAATTGTTTTTCTGGCAAGAGCCTGTTGAAAGAGTTGAGTTTCTCTAGCCTTTTCCCCTTGACAATCAAGCTATCTCTACCCTCAACTGCTTTATCTATTTATTTGCCAAAGATTTTCTCCTGTTTAGCTGAGGCAGGAAAAGACATTGTATAGCCAAGCATGCATTTTGTGCTGTTCCAGCACAAAGCTAGGAGTTGCATTTGGAGCAAGAAGGCAGCATCAGAACATGGGTATGGAGATATCTCCTTATGCCAATGGGAAGAGCTGACACCAACAGTTAGAGCACAAATCACAGTGCTAATGTCTCACTCTCACTGCTGTGAGCTGGAGCAGAGCCTGTCTGTGGGTGTCAAAGTGGCTGCACGCCTAGAGATGCCCAGCACTTTCCTGCAGTGGTAAGCACGCAAGTGCTGTGCAATACTTCCTTTCTGTCCATGTACATGTGACTTTTGTCTCTGCAGTGCAAGTGTAGAAAACATTTTTCTGCAAGAATTATTACCAGGAGTTAGGGCTCATTTTGCTTAAAAGACTTTCCTGCCTGTAAGAGGCATTATTTCCCAGAGAAGCATTCCAGAGCTTGGATGTTTCTCCTTCACTGGCCCTGCAGAGAAGTTAGCTCCCTGAAAAGATAACTTTTTCACAGACAACCTTGGAAGCCCAGTGATGCAGGGGGGCAGGCAAGGCATTAAGAAGGTCAGGAGAGGGAAAAAGCATTGCATTCTTTCATGCCCAGTGTATACACCTGTGGTGGTTTAGGACCACTTTTACTGTCTAGGGGGCAGGTTCAATAAAGGTGAGGGAAAACTGAATAGAGTTTGCAGCAGGTGAACAGTTTATTACAGGGGATTTAAATTAGGGAAGGCGGGATACCCCAAAGGGACCACAAAATTACACAGAGAAAGGAAAAAAACACACAAGGGAAAAAAGGGCAAAACCAGAAAGGGAACTGCTCTTTTCAGCTAGATGGCTCACTGAGAAGACCAGGGGGAGGGGTAGAGAAGCCTCTCTTTCCTTCCCTGTCTGCTGGAATCACTCCCCGGCCCTTCAAGCTCTCTGAAAAACACAAAAAGAAGTGAAAACGACTCCCTCCCACCACCTCCCCAAAGGGGTTACTTGCTTGCAAGCTGGAAATGGCTCTCGTGCTGAGAGAAATGGGTGCAATTGCGTTGTGAAGCCTGCGACTGAGGAGGAGAGCAGCTGTAGTCCTGGCCCTTGGGTGAAGAGCCGAAGAGAGAAGGGCGGGCTGTTGTCTTTGGCTTTTAAGCTTTTTGTTGTAGCGTGGATCTCGTTGCCCTCTTCCTGGCCAAGCTGTCTCTCCATTGGTCCAGCAGGGCCGGGTCCCGCCTTGGTTCTAGTGTTTTCCTGTCAAAGAAATCACAAGTTTCGGGTCCCACGCACCATGTTTGTTTTCACAGCCGCGGCATCTTAAAGGCGCCCCAGCGCCAACGTAGTGCCAGGGCCGCCCCCCTGTTGCTGTCCAAAAGCGGCGGCCGTGCTCAGGTTCCCAGCCGGGGCCGGCCCAGA
>VXBA01003624.1:0-27062 GCA_013399895.1 Serilophus lunatus | reverse complement strand
TGCTGCTGTCCCCGCTCTGGCCCAGTGCTGCCCCTGGGCCCAAGGAATCAGCTCTGGCTGCTGCCCTCCCCGGGCTGTGTGCCGCTGGCCCGTGCTCCCGGGAAATGGCAGGAGCAAGGACCGTCCCATTCCCGCTCCATCCCGCACTCCGGGGAGGCCAGGGAGCCCCCACCACCTGTCCCGAGACAGCCCTGGGGGAAACGAGAAGCTGCTACTGCTCCCCACCCCCCCTTCCCCTCCCCCTGCCCTGGTCCCAGGAACAGCTGGGGGCAACCCCCCTGCTCTGCCTGGGAGGGGGCTGCCTTGATCTCAGCTTCCCTCCCCATCCCAGCTTTTTTTAACGAAAGCAGAATTTTAACTCAGGCAGGTAAGTGAGCTCTTCTTACCTCCTTTTTCCCCAAAAAGTCCAAGGAACACTCCCAAGCCCCCTTTGACTACGTCCCGCGATCCCAGCCCCCCCAAACCAGTACAACACCATTATGTTTAGTGTGTTCTTGCCTTTGAAAATAAGTTTTCCTAGATCCTTCCACTGCCTGCATTTTGGGGGTACCTGCATTACCTTTCCTCACAATAGGGTATGTTTTTCTTGGCAATATCACATATATATATTTTATCTTTTTTTTTTTTTTTTAGCCAAAAATCTCCCATATAGATGTTACTTAGTGTTACTGCATGGCTTCAGATTCCAAGACATTTAGGCTGAATATTAAATATAGCACCATATACTGCCAAGTATAAGCATATTGAGATTTTAAATCATGAGGGATAAAGCCAGGTGAATATCCCGTGGAACTAGCTGAGTAACAAAAAATACATTCTTTTGTTTCTAAATGTTACATCTTTTTCTGATTATTACTATGCAGGGGAGATTTTTACTTTCATCTGGACTTTGACACTTATGGGCAACATTCTGTGCTACATTTGGTCAAATTAACATTTGGTCTTAGGCTGCGTCAGGAGAGGTTTAGGTTGGATATTAGGAGAAACTTTTTCACAGGGAGACTGATTTCCCATTGGAATGGGTTTCCCAGGGAGGTGGTGGAGTCACTCCACCTGGTATGTTTAAGGATAGGTTGGATGATGAACTTAGTGACATGATTTAGATTGTTTAGATGGTGGATTGGTGTTGGATAAGTTGTTAAGTTAGGTAAAAGGTTGGACTTGATGACCCCTACGGTCTTTTCCAACCTTGTTAATTCTGTGTAATGTGGGGGTTTTATGTAAATCTGATGGAGCGGCAGTCTAGAGGATTACAACGACATAGAAATAATTGGCAGAGGACAGCAGGGAAGGGTATGACATGGTTTTCTGGAACTAGCATATGAATTAGTGAATAGATTATTGAGAAAGTAAACTCTACTTGGAGTCAACCAGAAAACCAAGGGAGAAATTTTCGTCTTAGGCAAGTGAACAACAGTAAGGAATCTGGATCTTCAGTCTGAAGACTGCTGATCAACTTTCACAGAGCAGAGCCTCAAACTAACATGAGTCCTTGACTAATATAACTACAGAAGGGTTCAGTAGAAGCATATCAGCAGAGCTGATGCTGAGGATGTTTGAACACTCACAGACTGCTCTGCAGTGGAAACAAAAGAGCAACAAGGATTACAGACTAGTTTGGGCTGGAAGGGACCTTAAAGATTATCTATTTCCAATTTCCCTGCCATGGGCAGGGACACCTTCTGCCAGACCAGGTTGCTCAGAGCCCCATCCAACCTGTCCTTTAACTCTTTCAGGAGTGGAGCATCCACTACTTCTCTGGGCAACTTGTGCCAGGGCCTCACTACCCTCACAGCAAAGAAGTCTGTTTCAAAAGCGTACTCCTGCTGTGAACTAGATGCACTAATTTAAATTCACTCACTGTCTTAGAATTATCCATTGTCCCAAAGCTGTGTGAAACAGCAAAATAAGAGGGGAAATCCCATTTCCTGGAGGAAAAGTTGGATTGTTTAGAAAATCAGATTTCAACATGAAATTTCATCCCATGAAATTCAGGCAGTTATTATGTAAGCTCCCTACAGATCAACTGGAAAACTTACTCCTATGACGACTTCAAATTTTGTTCTCCGTGGTTTCAAGAAGGTAGGATGAAGTAGAACTGAGAAAATTCCAGAGTAATTTTCTAGGAGAACACCCAATCCCAAATCACTTGCTTTTTTGTAAGTTTTCCATTTGGTTGGTGCTGCCTTTTTGTCCCTCCCCAAAAGACCAAATTGATTTTCTGTGGGAATTTGCTATATATAATTTCCAAGATGACTGTAGTATAGATGCTTTCATGCAAGCTGAAAACTGGAAAAGGAAATCAAAGTGCTAGATAAAAATGACAAACATTCGTGACATACTTGTTGTTGGAGCCATACTTTCAGAGTTACGGTGAAACTTTTCTTCCCCATCGTTACCTCAGATATATGTCCTGCACCTCAGGAGAGTCTTTGCCCTTTTTTAGAGAAGAAGATTTTAACAGACCTTGAGTTGTCTGCTATTCAGAGTTCAAGTACCTGCTTTATCAGATAATTTTTTTGAGAAAGCAGCTGTGATAGAGCTCTTGTTGATGAAACTAGCATAGATATTCACAGGTACTGGAATCTGTTTTACATTGATGGGATTGTTTATGGCTTTAAATTATTGTATTTTATTTCATAATTAATATTTCCTTTTATGTAGGAGAAACCTGTCCAACGTGCATCAATATATATATATATATGTATATCAGTTAATTTATTTTAAAAATATACTACTACAGAAAGGAAATACATTATACCCTTCGTACTTTTCAAAACACTTTTTGATTTTCAGATGTGCTCTCCACTGTGTTGCCTTGATCTGGACAAAATTGTCTCTTTCACTGTGTGACAGTAACAGAATCCTGTAAGAGATATTCACTCCACAATACTCTCCTTGGAAAGGGGAATGTTTGACTGACAAACTTTGTCAAACAATTTAAAATCCAAAAAAGGAAGTTCTATAAATAACAAGTATAACATACTAGCTTCTAGTCTTCCAAACATTTGCATGCTTTCATCTATGTTAAAACTAGAATCAGGACTTATGAATAGCAAAGTAATTTGACACTGGGCAGACTGGACAGCCAATAAAGGGTTTTTAGTGTCCTTCAGAAGAGACAGTGCTTTCTGTTTGATGTGTAAGTGGATAGGACAGCTGGAGTTTTGTTATTTCACTTCTACTTCAAATTATGCTTTGCAATATGGAAGGAAATTGAATTAACGTGGATGCAAAGTGTGAATTGTTATTCTGACAATTCCCATTTAAATAGAAATGCCAGAAATGTCCTTGGAAGGTGTAGGTGCTACATAGCTGTTTTGAATGGCTGAAACAGAATTAAAAAAAAAAAATCAACATCCGTTGGACATCAACTCTGACTACATTGCAATGAGCTGAAGAAAAGGATTTGGTATAACAGTGTTATAAAGAAGATACTTCAAGGTCCTCGGAATTGCCCACTGGATAAAGTCAGCATTCTCCACTTTTGACAAGACTGCTCTATTACTGATTGACCGTCTTATGGGTGTACTGAAAGAATGTTACCTGCTTTGTGCCATGTCTAACACTTACTCATGGTCTGGTATCACCATGTTCAGAAACACCTACCTCTGTGGCCACTATAATATAATTAAGTCCTCCAGGCAGTCAAATTAATTTAACATGTTCAACTCCTTCCAAGGCTGAGGATAAAGGGACAGTTAACTCAGAGCTTTTTAAAACCTTCCCTTCTATCCCTTGGTGAGTGAGCCTTCCCTTAAAAAAAAAAAAGCAGACAAAACTCTTCTAAATTATGATTAATTTTTTTACTGAATTATTAGGTATAAATTTATTTTGAAAGCAGTGGGAACTAAGAGCACATACTGATGGTTGGACTTGGTGATCTTAAAGATCTTTTCCAATCTTAATGTTGTCATGGTTCTACAATAGAAAAGAATTATCACCCAGACAGAATGACTATATCCAGGGAGAATGATTCTTTGGAAGCAGACAAATCTTGATATATACTGCTCATTACTAGGAGCAGTCTGCTGGAGGTGGACTGAACTAAGAGTGTTAGGAGCCTCCTTCAATTTGTGTTTAAGAGAAGCTGAATGGGTGTCCTGGAGTGTAGCCATCACACCTTTTTCTCCATTTGATCGATGGTGTTAAGGTACATTCAGAACTTCAATTTTTGAGATTCAGTGATATGCTCCACACATAGCTGCTCACATGGATGCTGGATTTCCCAGTGTGACCTGTGTGAGGACACAGTTGTTTGGGAGATAATGCCAGTGGTAGGACAGCAACACAGATACATTATAACTGTCAGCTTCATAAGACCTGTACACATCATCCTCTTGTTCTGGCAATATAATAGAGCATCCACTGTTGGGATGTACGTAGGCTCTGTTGAGTGGTTGTTGGCTACTTGGTCAGGATAATCCATACCTAAAATGCTCATGAATGCCCATCTAGTGTTGGATCTGATGATGCTCTTGTTGGACTTACCACTGACTGCAATAAATGGATTGGCATTGTGTGACATTCTCATAGAAGAGTTTAGGTCATGAACAACATGTTCTCAAATCCTTATTTGCATTCAGTAACATTATGTTTAATCTCTTCAGGCTTGGCCAGGGAGAAAGGCTTTAAATTGGTTACCAGTATATCAGAAAACCTGCTGTCATCTCCAGCCATAAACAAAATGATAAACTGCTTGATCAAAATGTTTTGAAATGGAATCAGCCACCACATCCTAGGACACTGCTTAGCATAAGGCCCACACTTCACACCAATCAATATCTAATATTTCAGGTATATTTTAATGCAATAGAGAGATTAGCTTGAGTTAGTTTGTTAACTTTGTCTAAAAAACCTCTTCTCTCTTATTAGTTCGAGTCACTACCTCAAATTTACTCAAAGACAATCCTTTAATTTTTGAATAATTCTATTAATATAATTGTGGGAACAACACAATTAAATAGAAATGTACTTCTTCATGTATTAATTTTCATATTTGTGAGCAAGAATAAGTCCTGAATATTAATTTATTGAGTGACTTTTTATTCAGTTGTTTATCTTTTCCTTACTAACCAAAACAAAAACGAAGAACTTTTCATTAGACTAACAGAAATTCAATTGATCTTGTTTGACTAGAATCACATTCTCTTGCTAGAAATACAGAATTTATGTTTTTTAGTGCAACATATTTTTTATTATTTACCTTGATTTTTATTATTTTTTATTGTTTTCTTGATTAGGACATGCCTGATTCTTATTCAAAAGTGAACAGCATTTCAGTCCAAGCCTTCAATCATGGCTCAAACATATTACAATACAGCAATGCTGTATTTTGGGTGAGTTATACTTCTTGTTATCTCTGTGGAATGTGTCCAGAGCAGCTTTCTAACAAGAGAGAAAAAAAAGACTGGCAACAGTCTTGGTGGTGTTCCTCAGTGGAGTTGATGACCAGGGTAGGGTAACTTATGCCTTGTGTGCTACCTATCTTGTCAGGATAGCAGCAACCACAGTATTGCAGACCCTTGTAGAATGTGCTGTGGAGCATCCTGAATTTGTTACTCTTTATTTACTTTTTTCTTATTTCTAACATAATTTTCATATAAGATTTGACCATATTTTGATTAAGGGCCAAATCCTGCTCCTTTAGAACACTGGGAAATACAAATTTTCATGAAGGCTAAACAACGATGTGCATATAAGTGGTGGCCAGGAAAGCTCTAAGCATGGAAAAACCTTTTTAGAAGGCTTCATTCAAGGAGCTAAGGAATTTTAGTCACTCCAGAAAGCTTTTGCTGCCTGGAAGGAATTTTCCCCATAGATAGTTGATGTTTTTCTTTCTCCTGACTTGCGGAGAAGTTAACTCCCTGAAAAGATAAAATTCTCGCAGATAGGTTTGGGAGATCCGCAAAGTGGGGCCAGGCAAGGCATTAAGAAGGCCTGGAAAGGGAAAAGCAGTGCATTTTTTCATGCCTAGTGTTTGCACCATTATGTTTAGCGTTCTTGACTTTCAAAAATAAACTTTCCAAAATCCTTTCACTGCCTGGCATTTTGGGGGTACCTGCATGTAATCTTTGATCACAAAAGCTGTGACGGAGGTTTCCTTGGCACCATGTTTTTTTGAAGTTCATGACAGTATTTTTGCTGCTTTTTCGCTCCTCATCCTTTTCATTTTTCATCTTAAGCTGACCACTGGTGAATATGTTTTTTCCATGCCAAAAAAGGTTTTCATTTATACAGAGAATACAAGATATTTCATATTTCGATGCAGTATGAAGTTTTATACAATTGAGGGCTTTGCAAGTAGGTTGCTAATTTCGAGTCTTTGCAGTATTTGGCATTAAATATTTTGGTCAAAACAAAAAGAAAAATCCTCACCTGGACTTTATTGCTATTAGTATTTTGCCCTGGGGAAGCCTGCTACTATGTGACTAGACCAAGTGACTTTAAGGAATGTCCTAGTGAACTAGAGCACATAAGTCATTTATAGCAGTGATGTAGACATGTTGAAGCTTTGATGCTGACAATTAAGAGAAGATGGATCAGAGGATTCCGAGTCTTCATTCCTGAATATGTATGCCTGATTTGGTTTATAATATTGTTAAAAATTACAAATGGATCTAATCTGAATCCCTTCCTCTGTAGGCATGCTAAGACTTGGAGGTGTTTTCAATGCTGTCAAAGTTCCAGCATGATTTATGAGAGGCTGCACGCAAACCTTGAGTAAGAGCAATAGATATTCCAAAAGCAAATAAGACCTTTGCAGCATGGCTACATTGTCTCTGAAGTGATTTACACTGTATAATAATAGTTTCAGTGTTGAAAATAATGTTGCCTCTGCTTTACGCCTTAGCCAGAAAACCACAATACTGAAAGAAGTGTAGGACATTAATAACCTTGTTGTATGCTGATGTTAGAGATAATATTGCAGTTGTTCATTGTTTACTATCACTGTAAAAATTCTCCTGGGCTTTTAGCTGAATCTGTTCTTCCATACCCCTGGGGACACTTACTGTGGAGATAGATTTAAGATTTTTTCTTCCAAGTACAAAATAGTACAAGACAAACAAGCATTCAATACTCAAAGACAGACCTATAGACACAAGAAGCTGAAAAACATCCTCCTAAAAGTAATAATTCCTTGGGATGATATCTGCAGTGTAAATAGGATCATGCATTACGCATTTTGTATAATATAGTGTTGAAGAATAAGGTCAGAAATCAATAAGATGTTTTCATTATGCCATTTTAGCAACAAACTAAGTCATATGTCCTAGTCAACTAGTTTATCTGTAAGATCTTAAACTTCAAGGTATATTCTTATATGGTCACAAGCATTTCTGACAAGGTCACTGAAAGCTGTTAACTGTTGGAGGCATCTTTGGCAATATTTGACTGCCTCTGAATATGGGAACTATAAGCTACAGGAGAAAATCTCTGTGTCTCTAAATTACTCAGAAGATCTCTAGGGCATTTTCACACAGCTCTTTGTTGTAGAGCTCTCATTTTCCCTTTGCTTTTGTAACAGCTTTGGTGTTACATACCCCAAACCCCCGAAATGTCAAATGCCATGGGGTTTTTTTCAATTTTTTTCTTAGTTCTTTGACTTGCTTTTTAACTTCATTAAAGCAAGGTAATTAGAGAGAAAATGACAAATAATTTCATATGATTACATGACACAGTGAAAGGTACTAAGTGGGACAGAAATTGAAGGAAGATCTTCATAGATACTTTTAATTTTGCATGCTAGCCCAAGGATGTTTAGCTCATCTTTTTCTCACACAGAAGCAGTAAACTATCTTTTAATCTTGCATAGTTATGTTTTATCAATGACTTGTAATCTGCTTTGCCCCTGGTACAGACGACAGAACATAACACTAGATTGTGCTCTCCATCCTTAGCTTATGTATCTGAAATGATTTACTAGTCAAAGTTTGAGAAGAATGGATATTACTGCCACATCCAGTCTGTATACAGCTTCTGCACGTATAAATTTGTACAACCTTTGACATTTGCAGTTTCCTCTCTTAATGTGCCTCCAAAATATGAGCTTGTCTTCATGGCTTTGAGATGAAGTCCATGCATAGAAGCTGGGTAGGGACTGTAGATATCAGGCTGCAGAAGACAGGTCTATCTGCCACCTCTGAGAATGAACAAATTTAAAAGGCAGCCTTGTCCTTTTGCATTGCATTATTCATATGCTCAAAAGAACACAATGCTGACTTCACATGGCTCTCTTCCTCTTTCTGGTTGCTGCAGATTGCTTTCTTTGCAGCCTTGATACGGAAGATAGCTGTCTCACTGAGAATTTTAGGTTCTGCTCCAGGAATCAGTAACCTTTAAATCTAACAATCTTATGAGGCATAATTTTTAGTTATGTTTATTTTTAGTTGGTTGTTACTGGGTCAAGCACTCTGTACTAGTTTAAAGTTCAGCTAATACAGTATTTGTTGCGCTCACATCCACATGTGTTTTGTTTAATTTGTGATAGTGCCTGGATTAGAGAGTAAAAGTATAATCTCTTTTCTGTAACAAGATATGAATGACTGGACATGATAAATAATGGAATCACTAGTAATTGCATCTACATGAATTTTTCATACTCTTAGAGCTGTGAATTTATCCCGTGCCCGAGAATGCTCTGAAATAACTGACAAAACTTAATTGCTTGCTTTTGCTCCCTCTCTGCCATATTGAGCATATAAGTCTGTGGCTGCTTGAGATCATGCCATTTTTCAAAAGTTCAGTGTGCCTACACGTGTATGGAAAACTGTGGAAGTGGAAGGAACTGTGTGAAATTGGTTTTGTCTTTCTCTTTGGGAATCTGCTTTCCTTTTCTACAGGACAGGTATAGGGATTGGCTGCAACGATCAATACAAGTTTCAAAGAGTTCTTAGAGGCTAAATATGAATCCTAGCTGATAAGCAATGTACAAGAGATTTCTCATTGTCAACATATTCTGAGAATGAGAGATAAGGAGTTAGTGATAGGTATATTTAAAAAACAAAGTGGATAAAAGTATTTTTTCAGCAGTTACTTTTTGAGTAACTGGAAATTAACGAATAGATCAAGTGTATGGATTTGATTGTGAAATGGCAGTATTTATTGTCCTCTCAGGAGGGGCAAAGAAGAAACAGGCAAATCAAAATGATGTTTGAGATGGTTGATATCAGTAATCTATGAGAATGCTCCATGAGAGCCAGATGTGAAGGAAAAAAATTATTAAATTAGCTCTCAACTCTTTTGTGAATTAATATTTATATTCCAGTACACTGGAAAGACAAATGTGGAAATAAACCAACATGGCTAAATTGTAAGTTCTTCGCTGACTTTTAACACAAAGAAGAAGAATACAGAAGCTGTAGTGTAGCTCAGCGAGCTGGGAGAAATCTTAAAGTGCAACATGAGTAGGCAGCTGGCACTTTAAACAAGCTTCCTGAACTGTCTTGTGTAGAACCATGACAGTAGGTTCTCGCTGGAGAATGTCTTCCTTTCTTTTATTCTTGTGTCTATTTCACATTAAGTATTGGCAGCTTGGTTTTAAATGCAGAAAGAGTTTAGCCAGCCAGATTCAGTAGCACACATTCAGGTTTCTCTGTGTGTGTGTTGGGGAGGGAGCAGGAGGAGAGGTGTGTCCAAAGAATACTGAAGCGTATATAAAAAGGAAATCTGCATCCACATATTATCTGATATTGAACAGAGGATGTGCCACCAAGCCCATAATCAATGTTTATTAGAGGAAGGAGTAAATATTGCATGACATTCCAGCCACAGATATAGCTGTCTCATTCTACTTAATAAGCAGTGGAGGTTTATAGTGTTTGCTCGATCATTTCCCAAGATACGGGTTTTTTTCACTAGGATTTGTCACAATGCTACTTTATTGCTTCTTGATATGTTAAAGTCCTACCTTGTCTTGTCTATTCCCTGACTGAGATACATTTGTCAAAAGATAAACTGCTATGAATCAATGAACCTGCAGTGAAACTGCTGCAAGAATATTGATTTACAACAGCTTAATAATGGCTCTTACTCCTCACAAGTTGCTGATGTCATTAAATATCAAGAAATCAAGTTTAAAATAAATGTATCCACAACACAGACCAGAAAACCACAGTAGTTTTATCTCGTAGAAAATATATATAAAAATATTTAAAAAAATATTTAACATGATATGAAGGCAAGACAAGTGAGTGAGTATTCCAAATGATAGGAAAAGTGAACAATGCCGTGATTTGGATATGTACATGAAATTTGAGAGAGCTCTGTTATTCAGCTTGTGTTTCAAATCAAACACAATGGGCATTGGAACTTTCCGCATGTTTGTTAGCAAGACCTTACGCATGTATATGTCCTCACAGAACTTCCTTTGGAAAAAAAAATGAGATGATGAGGGTAGAGAATTTGGGAATCACATAAGTAAAGGTTTAATAGCTGTGTCTTTTTGACGGGGGGCAATGTACCCTTTTTTTATTTGAATGATGAAGCAATAGTTTTCTTGCCCAATTAAATGTTTGTGGTGTTATAAGGGTAGTTAGAGACCCCTTGCTGAGATCAGAGTGCTAATTTTTAAGTTCTGTAAAAGACATGCAAGAGAGTTAATGAATGTCCTAGGAAGCTCATAACAAGACTGTGAAGACGATCTATGGTACTTCAGAGATCAGGAATTGGACTGAGACCTGAATAATATGTGAAGTTCGCCTTCTGAATGAGTTAACTGTATTGAAATTAAATGAAAAATGGACAGTCAATGAGAAAAAAAAGAAAATTTGTTTTAAAAGATTTAAAATGGATCAGAAAGTGAATACAAATCAATCAACAGTGAAAACAGATGTCTTAAGACCATGAAAAGAGAATTGGAGAAAAAAGAACCTCGTTAGCTCAAACTGTCTTTTGTCATAACTGCAGATACCTGAGACTCTCTCTTTTCTCCACCACTTCTCTGCCCTTATGATAGTAGTGACCACGTTAGTCTAAAGACCTCCATTGAAAATCAGGTTTTGGCATGAATGATGGAGAATTCTTTCAGTCTCTTAAGGCACAAGCTAGAAACAGAGAATTCCTGAAAAAACTCCCACTGGGACAGTTTCTATTCTCATTGCTGTTTTTTTATTTCTTCACCTTGGATAAACAACTGGAGAAATAAAAAAATGACAGATTTGCTGCCATTGAAAGAAATGGCTGTATGTCTTGAAATGCTGACAATTCCCACATCCTACTCAGAGTATATTGTTATTTTACCTCATTTCAGCATTAATAGTCTACTGTGCTGTAGGTTGCAGACCACAATGGGACAGATTGTGAGTAATTTTAAAAGCCAAATATTTTCTTGGAGAAGTGGATCTATCTTACATGCATCTGCATCATGCTGCTCAGTAGGAGTGGTTTTTCTCAAAGAGGTTGGATTAAACCAGCACAATATCTGCTAACATTTCCAAATGTTATTGAGCCATACAAAAATGATGGAAGGTGACTATAACATCAAGAAGAAAATGGTATTCAATAAAGTAAAGGTAGTTTGCCATTATGAGTGTAATGTGGAAGAGAAACCATTTTTCCTGATTCTCAGCACCCTAAGTTCACCTAGCCAGCTCTTTAGATGGGTGAATAATGGCATAGTTCTTTCCAGAATTCCAGGACTTCTGTAGCTGGACATCTACAAATTCACTAGTGATATGGAAAAAAGTAAATTTATAAGAAACTATAAAAATTGAAGACATGACTTGAAGTATTTCACTGCCTCATTGAAATCCAAAAAATCAAAATGGCTCTTTACAACTATGACATGTAGGTATACTATGGAACTTCTTGCCACAGGATATGGTGGATTCTAAGAGTTTACTTAGTTGTAAAGAGCAAATGGATAAGTTTTCAGAACTACCTGTGCAGGTCTATTAGATATGAAGACTTCACTCTGACTGGAAATCTCCAGTTCCCCAATTATTTAAAGTTAGGAAACATAACGTGACACATTTTATGTGTTCTGTCTTGTGTCACAGATGCAACATCATTGGATACAGAGTACTAGACTTGGTGAACCTTTTTTCTGACCAGAGCAATCTGGCAATTTTAGTGTCATCTATCCTGGATTTTTGTTTAATACTATGTCCTAGGTGTATTGTGTTCCTTTTTATTTCTTTCTATTTGTCTATTTGACAAATAGCCAGGTACCAACACTGTACCTGTTTGTGTTTTGGGAAGATTGTCTGCTAGTCTAAAATTTTAAAATTGTATTTTTAAAAAATATCAAGATTGTTACATGAACTCAGATACTGGATACCTAAAACATGACACCAGATCTTCTTCAAATTACTAAGAGTAGTAGGCATAACATAAGAAATTCTACTAACTGTAAGCCAAAGCACAAGCCTTTGGATGACTTCAGCTCTGCATCAGGACATTCCTAGGTTCTGCTGTGCTGGATCATTCCACTTTACCAACTGCAGAATTAATCCTGCTATAACTAGTTCTGGAATATTAGAGTAGCTCTATTCTTGAAATCATTCAGAGTATAATTAATTCCATTGGGTGGTATGTATACTTTACTTATTGTGTTCCATAGTGCACCAAAGAAAGACACAAAAGTGTTTTGAATAGTAGCATACATAAAATAGAGAACATAAAACTGTTATTTGCCATGTTTTCTTCATAAGTTACACTGTATGTTTGATATACTTAATTCTAAATATTAATTAATTCTAAACTCTAAATATGAAGGCATGCAAATAGTCCAGGTGCTGATTTCTGTATCTTTAACCTGAGCCATTACCTAATGGAATGGGTAGGCTAGTTTTCAGGGCTTTTTGTTGTAACATTGGCCTGAGTTTTACATTTTGTCTGTTTTAAAGGAGCAAGACTGGGTGCCACAATGGGGTGCATTCACTTGATTTCCTGCTCACTAGCCCACTAACGTTGTCTCCATGACTGCAGATGGCAATGCCATAAAGCCAGATCCCTCCTCTCTTGCCCTCTGCTGCATGCAGTATGATATCATTCACCTTTTATCACTCTAAACTTACTGTCTTCTGAGTCAAAAACTTCAAAGTTCTTTATCTTCAACAATCTTTTTATTTCCCTTTGGATTTTGCTTTTTTATATTCCACACAATATGCTTTATGGACATGACCTTTTTCAAAGTTCTTGTCTTAACAACATGTTTTGGCCTAGCAGTTTCTGTTCCCCAGGAAATTCTGCCATACTGATTCTGAATGATTGTTCTTTTTTTCTCCTTGATATTCTGGAATTTCCTTGAAAAATAAAAACCAACTTCTGTATTTTCTAATCTTAGCACATCAGTACAGTGTCACATTCTAAGGCTGAGACATCAGGAACAGCAGAAGTGCAGCTGTATCTTCTGAGTGGTAGAAGAACCACACTGATGTGAGGACTGCTGGGAAACCCAAGTGCCCTGTTAGGAATGTTACTGGTTGGTGTGGCTGCAGGAGCCAATACTATCACATTGCCTGGGTCCTCACTGCACACTTCTGCTGGCCCAGCTGGTTGCAAAATGGCTTTAAGAACACAAGGGTTGTAAGATGATGAAAAGCTTCTCCTGGACTTCCCCTCTCATGAATTTACTGAGCCATGTCCTTGAGGGTCTTGGCTAGTTAAAGATTTTCTTCAATGGCCTGTAGTATTACAAAGGTAGTTTACCTCTCATAGAAATGGATTTTTATTTTTGCATGTTACATCTGAGTTCAGAGCAAGGATTTGGAAGGTTCCTTCTTTGGGGCCATTGCTGATATTCTACAAGTGGCATTGTCTCAGATGAGCTCCCCCCTCACCATCATGCCTTTCCTTTTGTTTTTGAATAGGCCCTGGAAGGACAAAAAATTTCTTCATGAATATTCTTGGTGAGGATTAAGCAGGAAGAAACAATAACCTTTAACAGTTTATAAAGGCTTATATAATAAAACCATTGAAGAACAGTTAAAGAGGTGTCTGCCTTGAAAGAAAACTACATAGTGGTAGAGTTTTCCATTAGCTAACAGCTTCTAGCACTAACTGCTTTAAATCATCTTTTAAAGCAGCATACAGTTGAGTGCATTTTTAAGTTTAACTTTAATCACTGGATCTTGGCTCTATTCCCAGTGAAGAAACAAATGAAGTAACTTGTTTATGGCCTCTGGAAAAATTCAGATTTGCTTTCTGATTCTTGGTTTCTACTTCAGGAAAAATAAGAACTCCTCAAGTTGTCAGTTTCATTCTGAGATTAAGTGGAATAAAGAGCCTGAAGAATTCAAATAAATGTCCAGAATTGCATGCTAATGCTGAGGGGCAGCTGCCTGGTGAGGGGACGGGACTGCTGTCTTCTTTGTCCTCCTCTAATTGTCCCATCAGTTATTTGCGGCTGTATGTGTGTCAGAAAGCACTTCATTCAGAGTCTTCTCTGATTCTTATAGCACAATTCTGTTCCCTTGCTGTTCCTTGTTTTCTGCAGAGTGTGTGGATATGGGGGGTCTGGACTGCAACCCTCACAATGATGTTTCTAAGCATAAAACCGAAGATTTGTTGTATGTGCCCTGCAAGGTAGCACAAAGTCTGAGGATGGTGAATAGTATGACAGTCTGGGAGGACTGGCTAGGGCACAAAGCCAGCCTGGTGCAGTCTTGTACCTGATGTCCACTGGTTGGACTAAGAACTGAAGAAATTAGGAGTACCAGTACATGCTGGTGGGCTCTCAGTTAGAGGCCTCCAGTTATGGTCTCTCCAGTACAAGAGAAAGATGGACATACTAGAGAGAATTCAGAGAAGGCCTTGAAGATGTTCAGGGAATCAAAGCATCTCTCATGAAGAAATGCTGAGAGAGCTGGGATGGTTCAGCCTAGAAAAAGAGGTGTTCTTTCTGAAATATATAAATGCCTGAAAGGAGGTCACACAGAGAAATGATCCAGGTGCTCAGTGACAAGACCAGTGGCAGTGGCAAAAAACTGGAGCACAGTCAATTCCCCCTGAACATCAGCAAACACCTTTTTCACTATGAGAATGGCTGAGAATGGGCAGAGGTTGCCAAGAGAGATTGTAGGGTTTTCATCCTTGGAGGCAGTCGAAAGCCATCTGGACATGGACTGGGGCAACTGGCTCTAGCTGATCCTGATTGAGGAGGTGAATTGGAGCAAATAACCTCCAGAAGTCCCTTTCAACCACAGCCATTCTCTGATCCTGTGATTTATATTAATATATAAAAAAGATGCATTGCTGGTTCTCTGGCTCTCAGGCAAGTAGGATGGCACAGGTCATGCCCATATCAGCTAAATTATCTTACCCCTCCTGAACAAAGTCACTTTAGCTGTGCTGTGTACTGGGATCAATCTCTGACAAGTCCTCCCATCTGGGGAGTCAGATTGGTTGATAGGTGGTGGCCAGAGCCAAAACTATGCCTGGCAGTGTACTAATGAGCTGTATCAATGACTGTGGGACTGCACTTGTGCCTAGGGTCCATGTATATTTGGTTTGCTAATAAAAGCATGGCCTATCAAGCCTATTCTCCACATTCCAACTATGGTAAATCAACAAGAGTTACCAAGAGATTTCTAGATATAGGTTTCTTCACTCTGTATTTGCTCTTAATTCATAGATATTGAAAGCATCCTGCTTTCTGCGTTGTCTTGCAGCTCTCCTGAGTTCCCGTCCAATAATCTGGGATTCCTGGTGCTTTCCTGATCCTGTCCAAGGGTTTTGCATGTGCTTTCACTAATCATCATTTAGTTTAAGGGATTTTACTAGAAGTTTGATGCTGAGGCATCCTTTTTCCTTAACAGGTATCTGAGGCTATGTAGCATTGTCATAGGACTTACTAGTTGGTTTCTGCTGTGAGGGGAATGGATTGTAAAGGTGTGAAGCAAGTCAATTACATTCCTAGTGGGGGCTCACTATGGAAGCTAATGCTGGTACAGCTTCTCAACTGCTGCCCCTAAACCACAGGGAGAAGGGAGGGGAGAAATTCAAGAACAGAAAGGCAATGGAAATAAACCCTGGAAAAATCAGACAAATACAGAAGCAGAAGGAGCTCAAAAAAAGAATAAAAAGAATGAAATATTATAAAAAAGAAAGCAGTGCTAGAAAAAACCTCCTATGGCTAGCAGAAGAGAGAAAGGAAAAAGAAGACTGTCATGGGATAAATGTATAAATGGAAAAGAAAAAGGAAAAGGAAAATGAGTTCTTTTTTTACATTCTTTTTTCCTACTAGCACATGTTCTAATCGCTGTATAAACAGCTACATCGCTTGATTTGTATTTTGCAGTAGTTCTACTACGCATTATAATTTTCAACAGCATTCTAGATGAAGGAGAAGGAACTTGCGGCATTTCCTTTTTGTCCCCCAGTGCCTCCTCAACATTTCCTATGTTCTGCTGACAGGAGGCAGAAGGGTTATTTGGCACCCTTTTCCCACTAGATTAAGTGATTCCTGGTAAACTGCATATGTTTTGCAGGTGGCTCATTCCCTCTAAAGTTCTGGGTGATATTGTGCCAGTTTTCTCTCTCATGTATGTTTCCTTTCCCTGTGCAGCTAGGATGTGTGAGCATGAGCATTGGCCTAGTGCTTATCTTTTGCTAGGTCAGTGTTTGCTTAAAGCTCACCCATGCCAATACATGTTTTTGCCTCCCTATTCTTCACCTCATCTGTAGAATTTCTTTTCCTGTGTTGTATGGAAATAGATTGGAAGCTTCTGCACAAGACAACATGTTTTACCAGGCACCAAAAAGCCATTGAGAAAATGACAGTTATGTTTACTGAGTGTACCAATTCTAGCTTTTTCATCCAGGCTATGTACCCTTTTCCTCATTTTTGAAGAGTGTTCAAGGTTCTGTTTCTTTGAAGAAAGAAGAAAACAAGGAGATTATATATTTGCTTATGATTCCAAACCAATCACTGAGCTTGTGTTGTACAAAAGTTCTTTCAGTGCTGATCCAGTGTGTTTCTGTAGCTTGCTTTTTGCTTGTAATACCGCCCTTTTTTCTTCCTTCCTTTTCAGTGCTCATTTGGTAAAAGAACAATCAGTTCAACCACTTTGACCACATAGTTCGAATCTGGAGGGTCCGCAGATAAAGAAGCCTTCAGGGAATGTCTTTCTTGTACCATTTCAAATACTGTTACAGTGGTTAAAAACTGATACCAGCTGACAAGTGGTGACATTTGGGTCTGAAAGACGTAGGCAAGGCATTCTGACAGATACTCTCTGCCCCTGAAACAAACAGTTCTTCTCTGCATCTCTCATTTTTAGTACAAAGACTTTAGGAATCGATATTTTGATAAGTTGCTTCACACTTGCCACATTTATTGTTCATCTGAACTTTGAGTGGTACAGCAAACTAAAAAATAAGTAGAGCTTCCCTCTTCCCACTTCCCAAGGTAGCTGTTCTTTATGTAACTTTTAAGGATACTGAATGAATATCAAGCAGTTCATCATAGCTTTTATTGACAGAAAGGGACTATTAAATGAATCCTCTAACTCTAAGATTTGTTGCTAGCATTGTTAGACCAAGACTTTTGCATGATTAAGCTCATTTTTTGCTATATTGCGATGTTAATCTTCAGGAAGAATATTCAGGTACCTAACTGGGTAATTTTTTGAGTGCATACTTGTTTGAAAGGATTACCAGACACTCTGGAAATGCAGTTACCCCTAGTGTGGTGACTTGAAATATTCAGATTTCTAATGATTCCCTATTCTTGTTTTGTTAATTGGGTAAATGTAACTATAGCACTGAAGCGTGGAAGTTTGTGTCACCAACCTGAGCTGCCAAGGTGCTCATATTGGTGTGACCTGAAAGTATGCAAGGGATGAAATTCGTATGTGGCACAGCACTTTTTCTCCAAGTAATTTGAAGGAAAGGAGGTGGCCGTGCCACGGTCCTTTCTAATAATGCAGCCAAGGGGCAATGTGGGTGTGACTTACATACAAGAACACACTTCAGACCTACTGCAAGAGATGCTGAGCTGTAGTTAGAGGGTCACAAATGCCACAGAGTAAATTTGAGAATTTGTCTTTGGAGAAGATTATATTTATTAATTTTATTACATAAATACATATATACATGCATTACATAATAGTTTTATTGCATAAATAATAGCACAGTGTATTTTGCTAGGAAAGGTGTGGCAAAAACACATGAGTATTCTAACCTCACTCCCTTTGGCCCAGAGTTTGACCCCTAACTTCTGCATTTTTTAACTCCCCTACTCAAAACATGACAAAGTGTCTGTTCCTGCGGTGTTTAAAAATGGGGGAAATGAGAATGAGAATTTATACGGAATACAGTCACTGATGTCAATAATTTCCCTTCAGTCTTTCCATTGACCTCAGTGGGAAATATACCAAGCCTTTGTTAGGCACACAGCAGATTGTAGTGCCTATCATTCCTGATAGTTTGATTTATTTGATTTGTATCCAAAATGTATGCTGCTATGAAAAACTATCTCTTAATTGTGTCCTTCCCAGAAAACACAGTTCAGATGAGGAGTGTATGTGGTTCTGTGGTTCTTGTGTTGCATTACTTTCCAAGTCAATGCTTTTACAGAAGTAATACCTTCTCTATAGATTTACATTAAACAGATGTGCTAGACAAGGGCTGAAGGCAGTTAGAAAATGTGACGATGTGACCAGCCAAGAAAGTAGTGTAAATCCTGGTTAAATTTGATGCTACAGTTTTATACAGTACCTGTATCACCTTGTTTTCAAATGAGAGTCCTGTTTGATACTGTTGGGGTTTTTTTAGATAATTTTTTTCTCTGTTTATTGGTGTTTCAGCGTTTTTTAACAGAAGTAATTTACTTTGCTAGTGTATTGAAAATTACTTGAAGTAAGTAACAAGAATAATATGGTTTCTTTTTTATTATTTTTATAGCATTAACAATATAAGGACAGCATTGCATAATTCATGTATGTTTTACTGAGGCATTCTCCCAAGCAACCAAAAGCTTCCCTAATGGCTTGCCTAGACAATGATTCCATTCTCTGCATGGAGTGTTTGATTTGTTGTGCCCTACTGCTGTGCTAATGTGGTTTCCTTTCACAGCTGTCTCAACCATATAAAATTAGTGCCCTACCTATGATAAATACTTCCCCTTCTTGGCTCTATCAATTCATATGAATATTTCATGGTGCTAGAAGTTGATCTGGATGTTTGCATTAGTGAACAACCTTTCTCTTTGACTTTACTACTCTAATATTCAACCAGATCTATCAAGTTTAAAAAAAAATCTCTACTCAATTTTCATGCATTTTTTTATGCTGTAGACAAGCCTTTTATATATACCATCTTATGCTCATATATATAATTCAGCTACATCTTCTTACATCAGTTGTCATCTATCTGGCTGTATTGGGTTTATATGAAAAGATTTTGATAGCGGGGTGGCTGCAGAGGTGAATTCTGTGAGAAGGGACCAAGGGCTGTCCCCATATTGGACAGAACCAGTTCCAGGAAGCTCTAAAATGAAGCCACTGCTGTTCAAAGCTGAGCCTGTCAGTGACACTGGAAGTACTGCCGTAATAACTTATTTAAGAAAGTGTAAAAAACATTGTTGAGCAACTGCAAGAGAGGAGTGAGTACAATGCAAGAGAAAGAGTCCTGCAGCAGAAAGGTTGAAGAAGGAGGAGGTGTTCCAGCCACCAGAACAGAAATTTCTCTGTTGGTGAAGCAGGTTTTCTCCCTCAAGCCCACAGAGTATGTGGCTGTGTCCTGAAGGAAGCTGCAGCCCATGGAGAGTCCACACTGGAGCAATCATCTGGCAGGAGTTGAAGCCCATGGAGAGGAGGCCCTGCAGGAGCATGTTTTCTTTCAGGACTGCACTCCATGGATAGGACTCATGATGGAGCAGTTCTTAAAGAACAGCAGGGCATGAAAAGAACCCACATTGGAGCAGTTGGTGAAGGACTTTATCCTGTGGGGAGAATTTCATGGTGGAGCAGGGAACAGTGTGAGAAGGACAGGACAGCACAGATGATGACACAACCTCCACTTCCTATGGCCTAGCACCTGTCAGGGCAAGGGCAATGATAGAAGAGTTTGGAGTGGAGTTGAGCCTGGGAAGAATGTGATTTTTGGGGTTTTTTTGGAGAGTGGTACATTTCTCACCATCCTACTCTATATTTAATGGGTAATGAATTAAATTACTCTTCTCCAAGCCAGGCCTGTTTTGACTGTGATGATAATTAATGAATGATCTTCCTGTTCTTATCTCAGCTTGAGATTTTTCATCATATTTTCTCCCAGTCATGCTATGAATAGGGTGTGTGAGAGTGGCTTACTGGGCACCTGTCAGCCAACCAAGCTTATCCCATCACTTTTACCTAAAATTGTCCCTTATGGTCTTATATGCAGACCCTATTTATGGTTTTACTTCATTGAATATTTACAAAGAAGTGTAATCAGTTGTCAAGGGAATACAAATGCTTTCTCACTACCTTTTTTGCACTCTATATTTGAATATATAGAAAAGATAACAGAAATTCATGGGTTCTGACACCTGATTTGAGCTTGTGTAAAATCTGACAATTCCCTCCTAACTTTCAGCTGCTTTCTTGTCCAATCTATCTCTGAGCAACAAGCAAAAGAATGTGGCTGTGAAAGAGCTTGTTCCTAAAGCATTTGCATGTTTCAGCCAGAAGTATACCTTTGCAACTCTAGAACTAATTATCTGGGCTGAAATCTCTACTCATTCTGAGGCATTCTTAAATCCCACGTCCTTTTCACTTTGGCATTCTCATACAGGGCAATCAGCAGTGGTGTTGTAATGTTTGTGACACATTAACTGCTGATAGTAACAACTACTTTTAACTTAGAGAGTTGTATAATTTCTTAGATGAGTTTAAATGGGATGAAATGAAACCACTTAAAAGGCGTCTCCGCTCCTAATACACTATGTTTGCTCGCAGCAAAGGTATGTGTTCAAACCACTCTTTCAAACAAAAATCTGATATTGCTTGGCAAGGGAAGAGGAGCTATTCCAGGCAAGCAAATTGCTTATGTTTAGTATCTGAATCACAGCATTTTTCTGCTGAAAAATGAGCTTTGCAGACGTATCTAACTAATGAAACCTACAAAGTCTCCTTCTTCCCTTACAAATCTTGGAATGGTATGACGGAATACCCACTGCCTTCCTCCTACTCCCATAAGTTGAAACTAGACTGATGGTCTGTTAAGCTAAAAGTCTCTCCATCTGCCACCAGAGGAAGGGATGCCATCCAGCGGGCAGGCTGAGCTGCAGAGACGAAAATATCTGACTGTCTATGTCTCTCTTTCGGTATGAATTCTCAAGTGCCAATGTAAAGAAGATCTAAATATCAAAGTCAAATGAATCTGCAGAACAGGTCTGCACCTGGCTTATAGATCCTCTTCCTCTCAGTGGAAACTAGCCCTTCAATGACATGTCTATGATCTGTAAACAGTACCAGGGTATAGAATGAGGTACTTTACAGAATCAAGAATCAGTTAGGTTGGAGAAGAGCTCTGAGATCATCAAGTCCAACCTTTGACCTCACACTACCTTGTCAACCAGATCATGGCACTCAGTGCCACATCCAGTCTCTTCTTAAACTCCTTCAGGGACAGTGACTCCATCACCTCCCTGGGCAGCCCATTCCAACGCCCCATCACTTTCACTGTAAAGAACTTCTAACATCTAACCTAAACCTGCCTTGGTACAGCTTAAGACTCGTTAGATGGAGTAATTTCTTCCTGTGTTGTGATTTACCCTACTTGGCTGTTGCCAATCGTCAAATGCTGAAAATTGAGGCTTCTTTTCGAAATGGAACTGTCTTACTCGTTTACTAGCAAGTATTCCAGGCTCAGACCAGAAAGCTGCTGTTGAATGGAGTGTAAATGAACATAGGGAGGGTAAAGCAGTTTGTTTCAGGGTTTCTGGCTAATTTACTTGCACAACTACATTCAAGAATGAGGCAGTAAATCTGAGGCTTTAAAATTATTAGAGAACTTCCACTTGTGATGTCACTGTGAGATAATGGCTTCAGCCACTCGAAACTTAGCACATATTGATAACAAGTGAAGAAATGAGGGAAAGGTAAAGTGAGCTTCTTACGTGAAAGCACCAGTATGCTCCAGAAATTTTAGTGGAGACTTTTAAATCTCTAGTTCACTCACAATTGGCTTACTTTTAATAGTCTGTCCAAACCCAGTTGACATTCCCTTCAAGTCCTTCAGGGCATTCAGATTCCACAAGCATATGTTGTGCTCCCTAATTTATTGGAAGGATTGTGCTTAATCCCAAGAATAAATTGGTGAAGTTTTACAAAGGCTGATCTTTGATGACAAAGCTGTAGGTGCTTCAAATAAGCAGAGAAAGTCACAAATGCATTAATTTTCTAAGAGAATCAGTGCAAAAGATCTAAGTAGTGCTCAGTGACCTTTTCTATTACATCAGACTCTCACTTATAGTAAAAGCTATTTAAGTCTATTAATTCTGAGTGTAGTGTAGCCACTAGCACCCTCTCTTACTTTCTCAGGGAGACGTTCCAGAGGAGCAAGAGAGCTGTATTCCCAATTAGTACTACCCCATGCAGCATGAGAAAGTTCCCCAACTTTCAATCTCATCCAACACATATGTAGTGACATCTTTAGTGGACAAGAGAAGAGCTAGGGGTGTCATCTATCTTGACTTCTATAAGGCCTTTGACACAATCTCCCACAACATCCTTCTTGCTAAATTGAAGAGATGGATTTGATGGGTGGACTCTTCAGTGGGTAAGGCTGGCTGGATACATCCAGAGAGTCGTGATCAATGACTCAATGCCTGGATGGAGATCAGTGGTCAATGATACCACTCAGGGATCCGTATTTTGACCAGTGCTGTTTAATATTTTCACGAAGGACAAAGTGGGATTGAGTGTATCCTTGGCAAGCTTGCAAATGACATCAAGCTACAAGAGTAGGCTCATATGAACTTTATGAGGTTCAACAAAGCCAAGGGGTATCAATACAGTTTGAGGGATGAACAGATAGAGAGCAGCCCTGCTGAGAAGGACTAGATGGGTTCTGGTGGATGAAAAACTGGACTTGAGCCATCGATGTCCACTTGCAGCCCAGAAAAACAATTTTATCCCAGACAACATCAAAAGAAGTGTGGTCATTAGACCCAGGGAGGTGATTCTTCCCCTCTACTCTGCTTTGGTGAGACCCACCTTGAATACCATGTCTAGCTCTTGGGTCCTCATTACAGGAAAGACATGGACTTGTTGGAGCAGGTCCAGAGGAGGGCTACAAAAACTAACAGAGGGAGGGAACACCTCTCCTATGAGGAATGCATTGGAGTTGTTCAGTCTGGAGAAGAGAAGGCTCTGGGGACAACCTATTGGGGCCTTTCAGTACTTACATGGGGCTTATAAGAAAGATGGGGACAAACTTCTAATCTAGGCCTGTTGCAACACAAGGGGTATTGGTTTTAAAGCTATCGGAGGGTAGATTTAGACTAAATATAAGACTTTTTTAATGATGAGTGTGGTGAAACTGGAACAGGTTGCCCAGAGACATGGTGGATGTCCCATCCCTGAGAACATTCAAGGTCAGGTTGAATAGGACTCCGAGCTATTTGAAAATGTCCCATCTCATAGCAGGGAGGTTGGACTAAGTGCCAACCCAAATGATTCTATGACTCTCTTCTATATTTTAGCTTTGTCTGTGTCTGGACCCTTTCTCTAAACAGCTATTTGAGCATCTTACTAACTGAATTAGCTTGGAGCTTTCACAATGAGTTGTCTCAGTGGTGACACATCTGCTGTAGAGCATGTATTTTCTGGGGTGCTGTTCTGCTTGCCACAGAGGTGAGAGGAGAGACATACTGGAGTGCATCATACTTGTTTATATTTTTAAATCATGAATACAGAAAGGGAAGGCATTATGGTGTCCACTTGGATCTCATCCCACATTAGGTCAAGGCCTACTTGAATCTCTATGATGGGAAGCATGGCTTTGCTCTGCAATTGAGTCATAATCTGTGAGAGCTATATGTTTTCCAGTACAACACTCTTCAGGTCCAATGGCACGGTGTCTGTGGTACTTACTGAGGAAGCAGTACAACCAAGAATTGAGTTGCCTTTGAGTTGCTCCCAGGACGTGCTCCCGGTAGACTAGGATTCCTGCCCATGAGCAGCAATGTGTCCCAGGAGCACCAAGGGCTAATCCTTCTCCAAAAGGGAGAAGAAGATGGGAACAAGCAAAACAGCAAAGCAGGCAGGGGCAGGAGCTTCTTCTCAAACTCTTTGCAGTTGAGCTCCGAGGCTGACCAAGGCTTTCCAAAAAACTCTGTCTTCTCAGGAAGCTGATCTTAAGTGCAGGCAGCTCAACTCCCAGAATGAGTAAAGTGACACTGTACTCCAGACACTGTACTATGCAAGCATATGCTTACAACTTCAGACTGGAATAATACTGTTCCCCTGAGGGACTACTACACACCTCAAATGCTGTGGAAGATTTGCTGAAGGTGTATCTTGTTCCATAATTTCAGTTGTTGCAAAAGATACTGAGTATTAACACCAGTGATAATCCTATATTGAACCGTTGACTGTGGCTGGGATATGAAGGCAGTCCTTAATCTACCTGACCAGCCTTACCTGGGGCCCTCACCTTTGCCTTCTATTTGTAAACCCAGCAGCTCCATTTAAACTCAGATTTGGGCCTTCAGTCCTTCCTTGAGCTGTGTAATAGATGTCTCTGTCTCCAGTCTTGTCTCTGGTCTTGTTTCTTTGAAGGCTACCTTGGGGTGGCTTTGTCTCTTGTCCTTTCTCTTGGATGGATATTGGACTGACTTTGCAGTATTATCTCCAGCCCTGTCTGCCCTGATCTGCTGTGTGGGTCCCCAGGCTGGGACCTGGACCTGGTTCATTTCCTTGTCTTGTCTGAGACTGTAAACAGGTTCTGTGATTACTATCATGGCTGCCTGCCATTCTGAAATCCTCTTTGGAATGTGCCCTGATGAGTGAAGGCACTTCCAGTGCTCTGGTCACTTTTAGCTCCTGGCTTATTATCCTTTATAGAGCTGTTCTGCTATTGCTGCTCTACTACAAGTAAAATGAAAATGGGGCCCTGTCAGTTTCTCTCTCTCTCTCTCTCTCTCTCTCTTTTTTTTTTTTTTTTTTACCTATGAGTACATAGTTCAACTAATTCAGGATGTCCTTTCAAATAAAAAGGACAAGAAAATCTACAGTAGTAAGTAATGTCCTTCTGGATCTCTAGGTGGAAGGGTTCATCAATAGTGCACTTAAAATAATAATAAAAAGATATTTTGGAGAAAAAAGTATTTAACTTTGTTTTAAATTGTCAACCTTTGACTTCACACTGTTTTCTGTTCTAGTTTTTAATTATCAACCCCTATTTCAGCCATACCTAAGTGGCAGTTTCCAAATTTTGAAACTAACTATCCAGTTCTTATTCCGTGTCTATCTTTATTTATGTACACAGGAGGAACTGCTATTTTCAAGCAATTTATTCACTGAGAGGTAAGGAAAAAAGCATATGTGAATAGAATTTTTCAGAGCACTTAGGCACAAAGTCCTGAGGTTTTGATATATTATGTAATACTGAAACTTTTATGTATTCAGTTTTCCAGAATAACAGTAATATTTGCTGGGGACAGACTAAAAAAGCAAGGTGAGATACCAATGTAAAAAAATTAGTCTACTTTCTTGTTGGTCCAAAAGCATCAGCTCAGCAAGTCTGATGTCTGCTCACAATTCTCAGATAGAGCCACTGCTATGATAACTTGGCTATGAGCCTTGCCCAGTAGCCTAACACCTTGCCTTATGGCCAGGTTGCTTAGCTTTTGGTACTTTACCTAGGCAGCCTCCCCCTGAGGATTTGTTTGCTTTCACTAATAGATTATTAAGCGTAAGGAAATCCCCTTCTTCTGGTAGACCCCCTTGAGCAGTCTCCTCTGTGTAGGTGGCGCTTGGCTCCATCGATACAAGTGTCATAGAAACATTCTGCAGTTGATATTCCTCTTGATCTTCCTGCTATGGTTTGGACAATCTTGCTTTGGTTGCATGTGTAGCTATCCTTCCCTACTCCCCACACATTCCCTCCTCTGTCTCACCCCACCTGTCTCACCTTGCTCTCAAAAAAAAAAATAGAGACCACTATTTTCCTAGTTCCCTAAATGGGAAGATCACACGGAGGGATGGAAACTGCAAATTGATTCTGATTTCTTTCTTGTTTTGGCGGAACAATTGATTCAGGATGTGAAAGAAGGAGAAGAAGAAATTTAAGGTAGGCACCATCTCCATTACCTTCTTTGGAAGGGTCCTTGTGTGCAAGATGCTGCAGGATCTGACCATTTTTGTTCAACCTTTTCAACTTTCACTAGCAAATTTCCAGTGGTAGCAGTAGATTTGTTCAGTTTAATTTCATAGTCATTAAGGAATCAGAGCTGAATTCAGAAAATAGTAGGGTTCACTTTTTCTTGGTAGAAGAATGAGAATTTTTCTGTTAAGGAACTGATCTGTTCCACATCTGTGGACATCCAGGAACCACTGAAAATAAAGGAATTAAGAGTGATGCCATGGTGGATTACACTGTAGGTGAGGTCTTTCAGTGAGACAGCTCAGATGAGAATGTCACTTACGTAAATTTTAAATAAGTCCAGTATACTCTGAGCCCTAAATTTTATGTAATTGATTTGAAGAAAGCCTAAATGCTTGGGTTTTTTTTTTTGTTTCTTCACTAACTGTTCACCTGTCTACAGGTCCTGCTTTAATATTATACAGTTAAAAGTGCACACAGCATGAATACAATTAGTTCTGGTTTACAAAATCTGTGTGTATGTAGCTTGAGAATCCTGATGAGCTGCAACAAGACAGCTTTTAGATGGGTGGCAGCTGTAGTGAATAAGAACTAAATAGCAAGATAGAGAAAGCCTTTAGAAAAATCAGTGAAAATTAATTTCTCTTTCACAGGGATCTTTAGATTTATTACTTCATATAAAAACATCAATATTTGGCTTCTTCTATAAAGAAATATTTTAGTAGAGTTGTTTCTGATTAACCCCAGAGACTTTTTTATTTTATTAAATAAAATTTTTTAAATTTTTTTAAAATTTTTTTAAATTT
>VXBA01003622.1:279310-307628 GCA_013399895.1 Serilophus lunatus | reverse complement strand
TAATTCTGTGTGTAATCATAGAAACTGTCCACATGCCTTAAATTACTTTGTTCCTGTATTTCATTTTGACAAGCTAAATGTATTTATGTATTTATGTATTGTGTGTAAAACTTCTTTGATTTCAACCAATACCTCTATGATCATTCAGCATTAATAGCTCCTGAATGCTTCTGATCTTTCTCCTACTCTTTACTTTGCCACCTAAAACTTTCTATTTCTCAAATCATCTCTTTTTGTCACTATATCCCAAATATTAATCAACTGTGACATACTCAGTCTCCTTTCTTTCCACATATTTACCTCCTACCCTTCATCACTGCACCTGTTATTCTATATTATTTATTTTCTCTTTTCTTATTGTAGTTCCTTCTCCCCCTTGCATACCTAAGAACAACATACCTACACACCTACTTCAATATTTTATTCTATAAACAGCAAATTCTGAAAATACATGTATTCTTATTTACCCTCAGACCTTTTTTAGAGGCTTAATTTCAACTAATGTTCTAACGTAAGATCTAATAACACACTATATTCCTATAGATTGTCAAAACTTCTGTCTTTCAGAAAACCTTAAATAAAGTGTTTTTTACTTGAATTTATTGGCTGATGCTCCACTGCTCTTTCTAACCTGTATTCTTGCTTCACTTCTGATTTCTTAGAAAATAAGCTCTCTAGAGAAAAGATCTTGTCTTAACACATCGGTAAAGCACTGTATACTGCACAGACATTTAGTTGCAAACTCCTTGTATAAATAAGCTATAGCAGTCTCCATGTTCTAAGTATATTACCTATTAATCAGTAGCTCTACAATTTTTAAGATCATTATTGCAGAATTTTTCAGAATGTACCAATAACATATTTCCTGTGAAATGATTTTCATTGTACCTTTTAATTAATGGTTATTTATCCATGTGAAAGGACATTCATCAAGGAACACAACAAAAATGATAACCAAATTTTCTCTTGAGGCCTTGCCTTTGGTTCTCATTGAAGTAGCATGGACTGACTTCAACTGAACAGACATCACAGCCACAAGAGAATTCATCTTCAAAATATTTACAAGTGATACAAAGACAAGTTAATAAAAGTCATCAGATTAACCTGCTACTTTTGATTAGCACTAAATTTTTGAAGAGATTGATTTGACCTTGGCTAATTTCACTCATTTTCTATGGGATTTGGAGAGAAAATAAACCAATTCAGAACTTGCTTCAATAGTTTAGGCAAGATCCAGTTCAACAAGGAATTTTGTGCTGCCAATTCAAAGGCTGTGAAGCACTTGTAAAATTCACAGAAAATTCAGTTTACCAACACCACAAACTAGACTTGTTTTCTGTGTTGAAACAGCAGACATGGTAAAACACATCAGTAAAACCTTACATTGCTTTTCTCTCATGATGTAAATCCAAGAATCTGATTTCTCATCCTATTAGCCTAGACAATGTTTTACCAAACATCTCTTAAGTGTGAATTCACATCTCCCACTCCACAGGAATTCCTCTTCCTTTACAATTCCTTCTACTAATGCAGAATATGCAAAGTGAAAAATTCGATCCTTCTTGAAAGGATGACAGACCATTAGCCTCGAGTTGAAACATGCTTTAACTACTGAACCTCTGCTGGGGAAAATGTAGTCCTATGAGACAGAAATGACTAAGTGGCGGCCATTAATACAACCCAATCTATTTCAGCCAAGAGTCTGTACTAGAACCTTTGTTTTCTCACTGCGGTCTCTACTTCTCATGCTCTCTGCTGCTGAATATCATTGCATCTCTTCCTTCTCCTGAATATCTGTCCTCTCCTTATTTCTCAACAGGTTTTTGGTGGCAACACCACCTGCAACATCACCAATTTAGCACAGGACAAGCTACTAAACCTACAAAGTCCACAGGCTTCTCCCTGCATCTCGTGCCTCATTGTCTTACCTTGCTAGTAAGACCTGTCTCACCAATCAAGACATGAGGCTCAGACTCTAGAAGTATAGAGTAGTACTGCACCATTTTTACATATACATGGTGACATTTTCTTAGCTCTTCTTGGAAGGAAGTTTCATTTTTATAGTTTTGTCTAGCACTTAAGAAACAAAAATTATTCAAGTAGAATAATATTTTTCACTGAGAATTACACCAAAAAAATAGTGTTAAATGCATTAAAAAAATCTTCATTCCTCCAGTGTCCAAGGTGTTATTTCTATATATTCCATGTTTTCTGTAATCTTCAGACACTGTCATTCATTTATTGCTGCTTCTCAGACTGTATTTACATTAGAAATTTAATTATTGTAACTGTTTCTCACATATAATACTGGCATAAAAACATGCTAGAATAAATTAAAGCAATGACAGGTAACTTGTGGTGGGCTATTTGACTGGAACAGTATTAGCAAAGACCCATTAAAAAATCTCTATTCAATAAGTAAAAAACCAAAATTCTGTTATGTCATTACAATAAATGGTAAGTGTCTTTGGAAAGGTAATGCAGATCAATGTACCTGTAAAAGAAGAATTATGCCATATGATCACATTAATTACTAAACCATAAAAATAAAAAGATTGTCACTTTGGAAGAACAATTTCTACACAAGTGATGAAATTCTGTATTTGGCAAACAAGGTATTCAAGCAGATAGAACATAAGGACTGATGCTTAGTGATCATTTGAATTACAGTTTAGTGTTTGCATCATCAATTTAAAAAGAAACAAAACATCTGAGCAAATATCCTATAATTTTAAAATTACTGTATATGTAACTGGCCTATTGAATTATGACATTTGGATATGTTTATACAAAATAATACATGTTGTGTAGACTAAGGAAAGAGATAATAATGCTGAAGTGTCTGCAGCTAATGAAAACATAACACCTTGCATTTGGTGGCATGGTGCACTGCAAAAAAGCAATATATCACTGTCCTGAAAATGACCAGCAGGAATAGGAAAATGAGCTACTGCTAATTAAACTTCATATAAAAACATGATTACTAATCAAATGTTTATTACCCTCTACTCTCACATTCTTTCTTCTTCATTTATACTTCATCCTGTAGCCCTCGAAGTATCAAATTTATATTATATTTATATTATAACATCTTGTATGTTATGAGTTTTTTGATACTGTGAGAGGATAAACTTATGACAATTCAGAAAAGATACTTGAACTAAAAAATGCAACCATAGGAGAAAAAAGAATGGTACAGTTAAATTCTATCTGATCATTCTGATAGCAATTTACAAGTCATAGCTAAGTTACTAGCAAAATATACAGAAGTTCCTTAGGCTGAAATTTCATCTTTCTTGTGGCATTGGAAAACCACCTTTGTTACAAAGAAAGTGTTATCCATCAGTGATCACAACTTTAGGCATATTTCCCTTAAAGAAAGAAGTCTTTAATTTTAATTATTTAATTGCTATGGAATTTGCTACACAGATGCTTAATAAATTGAATACTGAAGATAAATATTGCCCTAGCCAAGTACCTGATTAAAAGACAACAACACTGCTTTTGCAAAAGTTCCGGGCGACCGTATATTAAGTTTCTTCTAGTGAAGTACCACATGACAATTTGATTTTTAATTTATGTAGTTATAAATATTGCAAAATTTGTACGATGAAGTGAAATAGTTACTACATAAGATATTAAAAATAGAAAAGCATTCTAATCCTGTAGGGAAAGAACAACTGAACTTATTATTTTTTGTCAAAGAAATAATAAAATCAAAGCAAGGACTGACAATTTCAACAAGACTCTAAATGTAAATTAAAATACTTCAGACAAAAGGCTTGAAGGCAAGTGATTCTCCCACTGAGGGATGATTTTCACTTGTCTCCAGGTGTAACATTATGTGCACTGATGGGCTGATCAACAGAACAGAACTTCTCTCCAGCTGTAATCAGGAGTGATTGATGGTTGGGACAAAAAGTTGATTATCATGACAAGTCCACTGATGCAGAGAAAATAGGCTATGTTGGGGAAAGGATAAAACCTGTTCAGAGACTACTTTCTAAAATCTCCCTTCTAAGGAATAAAAAGAAAGATTTATTCCCATCAAAAAATTGCTAACATAAATTAATTCAGTACATTTGCTATGCATTTGTATCTAAAATTATCCAACCACAACACAATGAGACCTATATAAACATGAAACAGAAAAAACCCTTTTATTTTGAAAGTCATAGTTTGTGATCTTCTCATCAAATAATTATACATATGAAAGTACCTGTATGATCTACCAGTAGACCATTACCTCAGTCTAAATACATATTTTGAATTCATAATTCAGCTTTTAAAGGCCATTGGGTAGTTAGGTGTAAGTGCCATGCTGAATTCTTTGCTGAAAAAAGTCAGTCCCCTTTAGCCCTTTAGAATCTTGAAAGACTTCAATTGAGCTTAAAAAAATGCACCTAAGTGTGGGCAATGGACTCTCAAAAGTATGGTTCAAATATATGGTTTTTTTATTCCAATATAAAGCTTTTAAAAGGAAATATTGTGTTGCACTTCTGCTCCTTCAGAGGATAAAGCTCCCAGCTGTTAGCTGTGATGTGAGTTAGTAAGTATACAGGATAACAATATCTCCAGAGACTATAAAAGACAAGAGAAGAGTTATAAAAGATCCAAGGACTGAAAAAGTCAGGTCTGGAAGTTCTGAAGTGAAATATGTTTACATCAGGGGCATTTATGTTTAATAGTAATTCTCAGAAAAGGAAATATTGTATTTGCTAGAAGAGGAGGCTGCACAGATGCAGTAGAAAAGAATACATCACGGGAACCTAAGGGACTGCAGTTTTACTGACCATATAGAGAAAAAAAAAAGTTGTCCAAAGTTTAGTGTAAGGTTATTTGGAAAGATTTTATGGCTGTTGGAAGAATGTATAATCAACCAAAGCCAAGTAAAAGCATGATTTTACTCTTAATGCATTTTTAGAACAGATTAGGGTTGGGGATTTTAATCAAAAATTCAATTTGCTGCATATTTTCTTCACTCTATAGTCTTTCTGTAAATGAGACTGGCATATACCCCTCTCTGTTTCTCTTCTGCAAGTTCTTCTTTATGTCCTTATCAGTGTCTAAGAAAACTAACCACAAGGAGTCACTTATTGGTAACAGAAAGTAGTCAGCATTTTGCTATTATTTCAGTGAAATCTGTTGTCTGCACCTATTATTAATAATCTAGAATCTCAAATTCTCTACTGTATAAATTGTTATTTTTAAAAATAAATCTGTAAGGAAGAACTTAGAACAAAAAAAAACAACAAAAAATGATAAAGATTGCACAACGAGGAGCTTAAAATTTATTTTTCCTTTTAGGAAATGACTTGCTTGTGGAAAGTGATTTCTCCAAAGAGTTCTTAGCACAGTTGTTCATAATAATTTCAATTGCTTATTAGAGTTGACTGATTTACTTCCTACATTGATTGAAGAAGCTCACAGGAAAAACTGCCTCAAATATAAGTAAATGTATGATAAAAAGTGAAAAGCAGAAATTTGTCTCCTTGCACTTTAAACAGGCAGTTTTTTCCATGAATGGCACAACAGAGAGCTGGAAGAGAGACTTCCTTTCCCTTCTTTTATACTGTCTATATTTTCCCCTGTGTATACCCACTTCCTTATGTATAAAAAGATATTTTTCAATGTATAGTTAAAAATATTAAGCATTGTCTTCTTTCCCACAGTTACAGCCAAAGATTTTAAAAAAAATCTAGTTAGCCACTACCTGTCCAACTTCAGCATTTCAGTCTCATGTTCCTCCACTCTCCTCCAGTCACAAAATCTTTCTTACTCTATTGTAACTTAAAGAATGTAGTTACAGGTCCATTCATTAAAACAATTAGAAACACATATGTAATTTGCCTGGAAGTCATCTTAATGACTGAAAGATGTTTCACAATAAGCATGTTCCTGACACTGAAAGCAGATTTTGGAAATGAGACCTATAAGACCGTTTCAGTCTACATCCTGCCTTTCGGTACAATGTTTTCTGGTACATTCTTCTATATTAATTTGATAATTTCTGAGAGAAATGAAAATTTCTGACAATAACACGCATGGATGTGTTCAAACAGGAAGGAGGTTGCTTTTGTTTCAGACTATCTTATTAACTATTATCACCTCTGCCTTTTCTTCTGCTCTTTGCAATTCTGAGATCCATGGCCCATCAGAAATTAAAAGTTAGACCCAAAAGGGCAAATATTGCAACCATTCACTTTGGTGCCTGAAGCAGAAAACCTTTCTAACTAATTTCTCTTCATATTCCACAGTTAGAATACTGGTCATTAGTCTTTTGCAAATTATAAACAAGATTATCAGAGAGAGTCATTGCCTATTCACACATCACTTCTAGCAAACTCAAGTAATTTAAAAGCGATACCAAACCTTCTGCACAATTGACTTGTTTTACCAAAATAAGTGAAGGCTTTGAAAATGAAACAACCTTATAGGATGAACAGAGATAGGAAGCAAGAGTTGACACAGAATAATAATAATAATAAAAAAAAATCTAAGTTTTACATACTCCTACACAGTCCTACACAGCAGCAGCTGATGATAAGATGAATGTTTTAATCTCTCCAGGATCATGTTCCTATACTAACTCTGATATTCTGTAGACATAGATTTTGGACATTTCTCCTCATCTCTGCTTGTGCAGGGACCAGGTAACTGGAAGCACTAGACTTTCCTTTCTCCTGGATACATACAATAGTTTAGGTTGGAAAATGCCTTTAAGATCCTTGTGTCTGACCATTAAACCACCATTGCCAAGCCCACCACTAAGCCATGTCCCTAAGTGCAATGTCTACTCATCTTTTAATTACCTCCAGAGACAGTCACACAACCACTTCCCTTGGCTGTTGCAGTGCTTGATTTAGACACTCTTTCTTCAACTAACACTGCTGAATGTAGCTGGAGAGTGAATTTGGAGACAAAAGTGTAAGCCTTGTAAATATAAGTACAGTGGACAGCAAGGCACTACATTCTCTCCCCACTAGCAACAGTCTGAGTAACCAGCTGACATTGGGAATTTACTTAATTAAAGTTCAGTAACCTAAAACTTTCCTTCTTTCCTACTGCCTTCTTGACCTCAGGCAATGCCTCTGTGAGCTGGATACCTCTAGGCTGGTCCACATTCTGCAACAGTACAGATTTTCTAGACAGAATAGTTGCTCTGTACACAAGAGAGGAGATAGGTGCAAGGATTAGTGAAGAGTTTGTGCAGACAGTTCCACAGCTTGCCTACAACTCAGAGACCACTCACAGCAGTTACTGAGGGTCATACAAAATATTAAGTTTGCAGTCAATGCTTAAGAGGCAAGAAAATAGTCACATCCTTAGGATATCAGTCAGAGGTCTCAGTTTAAATCCAAAAGTACTCCAAAGCTAAATAAAAAGGTAGTCTGTCAGATAGGAATAATTTCTGCTTCTAGGCAGTATAGATTCATGAAAGTATTGTACAGAAAGTGAAAGTTATGAGAAAAGCACTTTATATAACAAAAGGAAATTATTTCTACTTTTTATAAAACATTTTAGAAATACTTTAAGAAACTACAAGTTGTGTGAAAATTTATTACTAGTCTTCAAGAGATTATTCTGGACTTCATAACGTATAAATTACTTATGTCCTATGTGAAAAAGTTTACTTAAAACCAAATTAAGAGTACTTTCAAAATGAAACATAGGAAAAATATATTAAATGTTTGAATTCTCTAGTATGGGAAAGACCAGAGCTGCACAGGATCTGACTGCAATTCTTATTATACTGTTTAAAACTCTGGTTTAGGAAAGACAAGGTAATGCTTCTAAAATGTGCAGGCTAGGCCTATAAAAACAGACTCCACTAAGGATCATACTGGGCAAAAAATAAGAGATTGTTTTCTAAATTTTTCGTATATGCAATGTAAGTGTAAAATACTCTGTGCTATTTGATTGGACTTTTGGAATGCAAAAAAGTCAAATATTTTGAAATATCTTGCTAACAATTCTTTAGGATTTCTATAATGTGTAATGTAAATACCAGATATCCCATGGAAATCTCCACAATAATTACTTTCTGTGATTACTTGCTACTTTTTCCAGTGAATACTATAAAACAGTACCTCTGGAAAAGTGTCAGCTTATATTTCCATTCTGACTCGCATCCTGATCTCAAATGTGCAATTCTGCAACAGAAGACAGTATTTGTTTCTCCCTACACTGAACTCCATAGTACAAGAAAGATGGTGCATTATTAGAAAGAAGTAGTAGCTATATATATAGAGAGAGATATGGAGTTACAGAAATTTATAGATCATAAATATAAATAAATAAGTTTTGGATGAAGTTTTATTCTTGTTCGGGTGTAAGTGCTGCAATCAGTACTAAACCCTCATAGAGTGACACTGATTTTAAGGGGATGCTGAGCATCTGTCAATGCTTGCAAAAGAGAACTTCTTTAAAGAATTAAGCAGATGAATTCATGGAACACAAGCACAGTGGTTTGGAAAGGCAAAAAGTAAATGCCCTAAGATAATACATAAATAAATGTGCTTGATGTCTGGCAATACCTGCAACAAGTGACTGATTAAAAAATTGTGCAGTGCAATTCAAGCAGAGATTGTTTGGTTTATACCAAACCAAGATTCTAAATGTCTAAGTCAATTGTAAATCTAACCCATAATTGGAAGCACAACAAAAGATGCAAAGAATAAGACCCTGCAGTTATAGCCACACACAGAACAGCGATTGAGGCAATTAGTACAGATTGCTTCAAATACCATTTAAGCATGTCTCTGGGCATTGAGAAATAACACATTTGAAATCAGAAGCGTGAGATGCTAAATAATTTCTAGAAGTTATTTGTACCAGTCTCTCTTGATTCTTAATGGATCAACATCTTAAAAGTTCCCCTCTCTTTGCAGAGGCCACAGGTGTGACAATCATTTGGCAAAGACAAGGTACCAGACTTCTGTTATATCTTCCAAACCACACACAGAGGTTTGTAAGTTAGTCAAGCGGAAGGTCATATAATCCCTCTCTCAGATCTGGGACTACAGTCAGCATTTCCTGTCCATCTTCAAGAACAGATGTCTAATTTGTGAATACCCTCCACCAACAGGCACCTTAACTGTCCCTATGGGTCTCCTTCCAGAACTTCAATACTATTATGGCTAGAATTGTTTCATCTAGCAGCCCAACAGAAATTTCTGGAATCAAATTAATCTGAAGAACCAATAAAATTTATTCTTCTATCAAAGCCAAGGAACACAAAGATCATTGTTCATTAAATTCTTATTAACCTCCCTTCAGATATGGAAAACCTATTATATTTTCCTGGCCTTTTCCATTGTACATCTGTCCAGTTCTTTCTGCTTTCCCTAGATGAGTGAAGTTTTTTCACATCTTGTCATACTTGTGGATGTGTTCTAAATTCTGAAACTAACTATGATTACCATATCTCAACGAAAGCACTGCTATAAATAATTATTCAGCCAAGACATTGCCAATTTCAAATCAAAACATAAAATAGTTTGAGTTGGAAGGACCTTTTTAAAAGTTATCTAGTTAAGCACTCCTGAAATAACCAGGCACATCTTCAACTATATCAGGTTTCTCAGAGCCCAGTCTGACCTAACCTTGAATGTTTCCAGATATGGGGCATCCACCATCTCTCTGGAAAACTCATTCCAGTGTTCTACTACCCTCATTTAAAAAAAAAACTGATTTCTTACATCTGATCTAAATTGACTCTCCTGTGGTTTAAAACATTACCCCTGCCATATTACAACAGATCCTGTTAAAAACTTTGTTCCTGTCTGGTAGGGCTCCTGTACTAAAAGGCTACAAGGAGTTCTCCTCACTGCATTTCATTCTCCATGCTTAACAATCCCAACTCAGCCTTTCCTTTTAGGAGAGGTGTTTGATCCCACTGATCATCTTGGTGGCTTTCCTTGATCCACTCCAACAATTGATGTCTTTTTTGCTCAGGACCCCAGAGCCGGATGTAGCACTCCAGGTGGGGGTCTCATGGGAGAAGAGCAGAGGAGGAGAATTGCCTCCCTTGATCTGCTGGTCGCACTGTGTTTGATGCAGCCCAGGATAGGTTTGGCTATCTGATCAGGAAATCATGTTCAGCCCCTCATCCACAAGTACTCCCAGTCCTTCTTGGCAGGGAAGCTCATGAATATTTGCTGTGGAATTCTAATCTGTTTAGAAATGTCATATTTTGGGGAAAGACCACAGAATTAGGTGGGTGGTTTTCTTTTTCTTTCCTTTTTCTCCCACATTAGCCATTATTGATGTGTATTTCGATTATGTTTCATTGTAATTCCTTTTTTGCCATTAAATTATCCATTTTAGTGCTTGTGTATTAACTTTTTCCAGTCTCAGCACAATAGTTAGTGCTATTATTTACTGCACTTTTTGGAATTCCAGACTATTTTCTCTAATTGATGAAGATAATTTTGGATTGTGATCCTGAACTTACCACTTTCCATCAAGTGTCTGCCACCCTCCATCTAACTGTCATCAAAAAAGCTAGTATATGTACACTTTATTCTGTCAGGGACAATGTTAATGAAAATTTAGAGCAGAAGCAAGCACGGAACAGACTCTTGTAGAACCAGACTTGTGGTCTTTTGTTTTGACAGCAAACCATCAGCAACTACTCTCACCACAGTTCTTCAGTCTGTTGTGCAACCAACTTTTAATAATTTCTCTTAGACTATATTCCCCTACTTCCTTTACAAGACTGTCACGTAAGACTGTATGAAATCTTATTAAAGCCAAAATATATCACATTTATTTATTCCCTACTATCCATTAGGCCAATTACCCTATCAAAGTTAAAAATTAGATTGACTTGACATGATTTGTTCTTGACAAATTCATGTTGACTGTTTCTTATGGCCTTATTATTCCCTAGATGCTTACAATTTGACACTTTCAATCATTCGTTCTAGATATCAAGCATAGCCTAAATCAAAGTCCTCGGTCCTCCTTTCCCCACAAAAGTTAGAACCATAATAGAATACTGCAAAGTTGTATTGCATCTCTATCCTCAAGAAAATCCTTCACTATTGTTTTACTTCAAGAGCACTTTTTGAACCCTGACAACTTCATACAGTTGAATTATCTATCGATTCAGTGATACCTTTGTTTTATAGAGATGGAGAAAAATGAGGTAAAAAACAATGAATAAGAACTGATGAGCATTAAGCTCTTGATTTTCAGGGAAATATTACTAGTGTTGTTATTTAAGTAAAACAATCATTGCTGGCTAACATAATTGGAAATATTTTTACAGTATATTATAATGGAATTCAAGTCTTGTGAACACATTGGAATGCTGCCCGATCTTTCGTTAAAGGTAAACCGGATCATCACTCAGCCATCTGCATTAAACAATAGGGAAGAAATAGACATAATACTTTTGCAAGAATTGAACTTATTTACAGATACTGATAACTTGATAACTTCATCAAATAATGACATCGGAAATGTGGGAAAAGGAAAACACATAGTCAAGAGAGGAAAATTAAGTAAGCATTTTTTTTTTTCTTTTTCCCAAGCCATTATCAGAAAATTTACTCCTACAGCTACCTGTAGGCACATGAGTTATCCTACTCAGTGAGATGTCAGCTGCACTTCATTTTATATGGTACTTTTTGCAGATATTTATTGTTCACTGTGAAGCATGCATTTAAGTTTTCTGAATTGGTGCAATACCTCTCAGGGGCTGCCAACATCTAAATAGCAACACAGGTACTTGCACCCAAGCACACACTTAAATGTTTTGCCTTGTACTGGATGCACAATGTGAATGTTAATGTTATATAGAGAGTTCTCTGAGTTATCAAAACAAAACAAAGCAAAAACTTGCTTGAAATGGACTCTGCAGGACCTACTTCTACTGTTCTAACATTTTTTCTCAGTATGGAAAGGCTGTGGTTATTTGCTCATTCCTCCCTTTTATGAGAAGACTTATTTTCAAAAGAAATATTGAACACATAGCTGCCATGAAGATTCATAGATTACTCCTTTATATAGAAGCTAAATGATTTTAGACTATTGTACTGCCTTTTCTCTTTTTTTTCTGAAATGTAATTTTGATACCATGTAGCCAGAAAAAAAAGCTCTGCTGCTCTTAAAGAAATCTGTTTCAAAAGGGAGAAGATTCTGTATTCTCTGAAAAAAAAAGAAAAATCTCATAGACCAGTTTTATTGTAAACATTTTCATAATATTGTTGTGAAGCAGATAAATGGAATTTCTCTTCATTACTCTCTGATAAATCCTATCTCCACCATCTAAAAATAGAGACATATTGGTAGAAGAGACACAAAGCCTAGGTTTCTAGACAGAAAAGCTATTTATTGTTGTTATGGTTTTAAATCATATTCAACAAAATACGATGAAAATGAAAAGTAGGAATATTGAGTAAATGAAAACCTTTTCATTTCAGGAGAAAAAATTACGATGTGTGTGCTTGTCATTCATATAGTAGAGTTATCAGAAAATGATAGCTAACAGATCTTTTTCTTCAAAGCAATCTTTCCTTTGAGTCTCAGCATTAAATCTTCAGTTTAGCACATTTTTGCTTTAAGCACTGGTGGACATTTCAGAACTACCTATACAATGGACTAAATAGCTCTACCTATTCCCCTGACATTGCAGAAGAACATTCCTAAACTGCAGTGGAACTGTGGCTACATATTATTTCTTGAAAAATTTCAGCAGACCACTTTGTGATTTGCACCAATAATAACTATAGGCACTGGAACGAGAAGATATCATCCTAGGTTAATCAATGGACACCTTTCAGATCATAATCTCTCCGTCAATCAGCAATAGTCAGAGTTGCTTTAAAAATTACGTGAATTTTATAAGTGGAAAGTGAAACACATTCATCAGGAAGGTCTTCCCATTCCATAAAGTTAATATTTTTCTACTTTGAGAGAGAAGAGCATTAAAACAACCTTCTTCTGAGCAGTGTTGTCTATTTGGAGTCCAAACCTCTGACACCTGAAGATATAAAGGGACAGCTAAATATCACTGTAACTGCTTTTCTTCCAAGAGTTTTCTGTGAAGAGCTTAAATTAATAGATTTCTTTTGAAATCAGTTTTTGGACATCATAGATGACTCTGAAAAGGACCACTGCTTCTTCCCTCTCTCTTCTTTGGAATCCTTTCTAAGAGCAGCAGAAAAAAAAAACATATAAGAGCATAGCAGTCTTCAGAGTAAAAAGTATCAGTATGCTCTGATATCTTATATGTTTCTGCATAGAAACATTTTTATTTCAGATATTTTATTCTGAAAAATGCCTAGTGTCTGTCAGCTGGAAAATTTTCCACTCCATATATCAATTCAAGTTGCGTAACTGCTAATGACTAAGTCATTTTAATGATGTGTTCATCTTCTCTTTTGTCTGTATCTGGATGGTGTATCCTCTTTGAGAGGAGGTGTTTCACTCTGGTATGTAACACTGAAATGTTTGATACCTCTTGCAGTTATATATTGTATATGATTCAGTGAGACAGGCTTTTTCCTAGGACAAAGGTGAAAATTGTGAGTGATAAGTTGAGCTGCTGAGTTGGTGAGATTCACTATGGCCAAGAAGTCCCCATCACCCCTTCTTCATGAATGACTCATCTGTTTCTGTGAGGGACATGACAGCTCCAGTAAGTGCATTATTCTTCCTTGCACCACTCTTTGAAAATTATGTCAGTTTTGTTAGGGGAAGGTATCCATCCAGCAGAAGAACTAGAAAACCTGAAGTCATCAGTAAAATTAAGTATGTGATGCTGACTGGTCTGGAAATTGTGACTGAGATCTTGCTGATTTTTTTTTCTGAGGAATAAAAAGCTGTGGGGAATGAAAAAACTCTATTATTTTCACCCCTAGGTGGTCAATCCTTAAAACTGGCTTCAAGATTCAATTTAATTTTTTGACAAAATCATGGCTTTGATAAATAATCAATAAACTAAAAATAGTACAAACTGCACATAAATAGCTGCCTACAAAGAAGCAGGAGCACATAATTATTTCGCTTCTTCCTATGACTAGCACGAGGAAGAAACCTTGTAGATACTTCCAGGTTTGAACTCACTCTAAATTCATTTTTTAAAGATATTTTCATTCTGACAGAATTAACTTCCATATTTAAATTAGTAAAACGGGTAGTGAATGAAAAACAAGGGAAGATTAGTTTCCAACAACAACAACCATGTCAAGAAACTTCCTGAAAAGACTAGAACAACAGAAGAAAATATATTGTACTATGTCAGGTTTTGTCTGCACACACAAAGATCCTGAGAAGGAAATATGAGAGTTAAAATCTAAGAGGCTTTTCTGTGCCACAATAGGTATTACTTGGCTAGCAACACCACAGTACAGCTTCCTTGAGCAATTATGGGGAGATAGGTTTCCTCTGGGTATGAGGGACCATCTCCAGTTCTGGTTGCTCTGCTTCATTGCTGGAGAAGTGAGAAGATGTAAGGCAGGAGCCAATTGAAAGTACGTAGGTACTGGTGGAAGAATTAAGATCCAGCAAATATGTCAGCCTTATTAACAGTAATGGATAAGCCAGTTTTTTCTGTTTACACTCTCTGCAGCGCAACTGAAGTTGATAAGCTTGCAAGGCTGTATTGGCAGGGAAAATCTGGCCAGGTGTAAAAACACTACCAAGCAATTTTGCTTATTTGAAATATCCTATAGCCTTATCATCTGCTGAGTGACAAACTGAATTCACAATGTTTCATTTAGGTTCAATTTATGAAAATTATGGCACATCCTAGAAGATAAATACATATTTATAATCTGATATAAATTGATTGACTTACATCAGAATTAAATCTCAGCTGGCAAATGTTGCATGATATGATTTGCTTTCTTCGATGAGGAAGAGGAACCCCAAATGTATGATTTATTACAGCTTTTTGAATTGGGTCCATCTGTAAAGAGAGAAGAAGAAAAATAAAAACTTTCGCTGTTCCACTGTGTGCTATATTATCTATAATCTCAAAAATAGATTTTTCATCGTGCCGTGCGATGTCCTACACTACAGAAAACTATTGTTTTTCTTTGCATGTGAATAATTGTTCTTTGAGCACTTTTACAAAGAGGTAATGCAAAAAAGAACACAGAAAATTGTTATTAGCTGTCTCAAAATAGACATCTTGGTTTCAATTTTATATGTACCAATCTCTGTTTACTGAAAAAAGGTAAAAGCTGTAAATGCTGAACAAGTTTTCCTATAAAAACATTAATTTATGACGTTTATATCATAGAAAAGCTAGCTTAATAAATGAATCAAGAACATTTTAAATAAAATTACTAGCAAAAGAATTAATAGAAATATAAAGGAATATTATATATGAATAATTCCAGAATAACAATCATTAGGTCGATATTATGAAAAAATAATAATTTCCCATGAAACAATAAATGAATCTCTTCTGCAAAACTACATCTACGCAACTTATGAAAAATCCAAACCCTCTAAAGATTATTTTCACCAATATTTAGAGGAAATTATTTTAAATAAACTCTATTTTAAGGATGAATTTGAACTTTCAATAAAAATGATTATTCTGAGCCCAGTTCTAGCAGAACACTGATCTGGTAATGTCTGCAAGTCAGGATCCCTAAAAGAATTTCACAAAATTTACTCAAGAGACTTTCCTATGTATAGGGTTTAAATCAACTTCCTGAAATTCATTTATCAAAATTATTTATATTTCTTTTGCATAAGAACCATTTGACAGCTGCTTTAAAAGCTATTAATAGTTTCACTATTAATAGCTTTATTAATAACTTTTTTAAAAAGCCACCGATAGTTTTTATCTTTAACTTGTTAAATACCAGATTTTGTCAGATTCTGATAACAAGTGTTCACTCAGCATAATCCATACATGTCTTGAAAAAAAAAAATCTTCTATGTTCATGTCTCTATGATTCGCTATTTTCTAGTCTGTTAGCAAAGGGTTATTTTATAAATAACGAATCAGAGCTTTTCCTTAGGGTAATCAATTATTCATGAAAGCTGTAATAGTAGACAGTCATGGCCTCTATTGCAGTGAATCCATAACAGATCACTACAGAATTTTTGCATCACCTGACAGCTGTTCAGTGTCAGATATGAAATAGGCCTTTAAATTCATTCCAGTCGAAAAGAAAATTAGATCACTTAAAAGAACCAAAAATCAACAAATATCCCCCCCATACACATACGAGAAGCTCAAATGAACCTAAGAAAACAGCAGAGCTTTATAGTACAGCCTGTAAGGAATGCTTTGTTTAAACATCCTCTTCTATTTGATGTGAAACACCTCATACATTTGTGCAACCATCATCATAAAAGAACACCAATCCCACCCAGAAACTAGGGTTGCCATAACCCCAACATAACACTGATGGCCAAGTTCAGAGTATTTCAAGCTCTGAAACACTACAGGATGCTATGCAAGACTTCCTGCAGTGATAAAACTACATGCTAGGAATACTTATTTTAATTACATGGCCTTGAAAAAGCCCATGGTCCAAAAATACTATTACATAGACCAGAAAGAACACCACTACATAAGAAAATAAATGAATACTAACAGATATTAATTTTTTTTTTGACTGAGAAGTACATTCTCATGCAACAGAATTAATAGACCTGTATCTCACTATTTTCGACACTAAAGAATGATCTGGTCTTAACTGAAGCTATTTCACTCCTGCTTAAGTTCAGAGGAATTCTGTTCCTTTTGTCACTGCAGGTCTAAAATACTTAGGGAGATCTCAGGTTCAGATATATGAAGAATATAGCACATGGTAACAAAAAATCGTGCATTCTTTGATCCAATGTAACTGTTTGTCTTCGCATTAATCACAGCTGTGAGATGATTTAGAGAGCTTCTTTGTTCACTTTAAGTTACGGCGTTTGTGCGATAAGGTAACATAATAACCTTCAGTGTTAACATCGTAGCCTTTCACATTATCCCGCAATGCCACAACTTCAGAAAAGCAAGAAGCACTCTAAGAGTTAAATGAAAGGTACCACCATGGTCCATAAGATGGAACAACCGATTCTTTTGAATAGGATTTACCCATCTTCAAGTAAGTATTTTATCTACAAATGAGGTCAGATTTCTAGGGCAACTAATGCTGACATATTGAGAATGAGACAAATAATTTTTAGAATTAAAAAGAATCATGAATGTGTAGAATGGTTGTTCTATATTATACTTAATTTTATTTTGGTCTCATGGAAAAATGTGGAGTTTCTTTGCTAATCACTCCACAAATTTTCTTTCCTTTATCTGCTGATACAAAAACCCATCTGCATCCTTCCCTTTCAGTAAAGATGTTTTCCAAATATACAACATGTTACTGTGAATGGGATGATTTGTGCTTGTGACTCTAAATGAAGAAGTGTTCCAGATAGCTTTCAAGTTGATTAAGAAAAGTTGCTTCAAATAATAATCCCTTCTCTGACAGTTCAAAGAATCATAGAATTGTTTATCTTGGAAAGGACCTCAAAGATCATCTATTTCCAACCTGCCTGGCATTAGCAGGCACACATTTCACCAGAACAAGTTGCCCAAAGTCCCATCCAGCCTGGCCTTGAACACTTCCTAGGATAGGAGAATTGTTGCTAAATGCTGAAAAGCACAGTTAAACTTAAAAACTTAGCCCCAAACTCTAATAAAGTTGGGGCAAAATACTTGTGGGATATTTTACATTATAATGTTTCCCTGGAGATTTTATTTGGGAAACATCACTATTTCATAAATTTCAAATAAACATCCTAAAGCACCAGATAAGCCTCCAGAAGTTTTACTCATGAAATCTGAGAGAGGTAACAGGATAATTATGTGCAGCATGATAAGAATTCAGATCTTACAGATACTGTGGACAGACAGGAGGCCTGCCGATGGTCAGAGGAATAAAGAGACGTAAATGATTACTGAAAAGAGAGAGCAAGGATTGTAGGGAAGTATAAAGAGGGAAATAATATCGTATAGCTAAGACAGTTGGCAAGTGGTATTCAATTTCAAAATAAAAGTTGCCATGATAAAGTTTGATGAAATATGCTTTCTACTCATTACTAGTGCTATATTACAATCTCTGGATTTTATTTCTTAGATGAAACTGATTTAATTTATTCCCATTTACAGAGAGGTTTGCCATTCACATGAAAGATTATCATTCAGCTTTCAAATCTGTGCAGAAGAACAAGGTTGGCAAGATGCCCCTTTACTCCTTCTTGCCAATGCATCTGCACTGTGAGTTACAACACAAAGAGTGTGAGCTGCACTGTGACTTCTCTGTTACCTTTTGCTTTTCTATTCTCCAGCACTAGCTATAGCTATATGTAAGACAGGCTGTGTCACACTTTCCTGTGGAGTCAGTCTAAGGATAGCACATTGCTCAACATTTACTGTAAACCACAAGGTGACCCAATGAAAATAAATACAAAAGTTAATTTGATTATTTTTTTCAATAGATATCATACACAGCAATAATATAGTCCATATTTTAATTATTCAAGACAAAATTTGTGGAAAGACAATATGATTTACAATCTTTGATCAAATACTTCCCTAGATCTTCAGAAGCTTACCACACTTCAGCAAAATCCAGGCTTAAAACAATGGTGTGATAGAAACTGACCCGACTTCATTTTCTTAGCTTTGACCCTACCACTACAAGATGGTTTTCCTTGTTTCAAATTTAACTTTGAAAGACCAATACCTTAGCTGTATTACTCGTGCTTGTGCTTACCATAGAGCTTGAAAATGCTCTTTATTTTGTGGACTACAGAAGAAAGGAGTGAAACATATACTGCAGCTAGGAGATCCCAAGGTATCCTACCTGCCTGGGACACTTTTCCAGAATCACCATAGGTGCTATCCTTGAAGGCCTTCTGTAGGCAAGTCTTTGTCTCATGAAAGTTTCAATAAATATCTGTATAATGCAGAACCTGAGGTGGCATACTTTATCTACAGAGAAATCTGATCCTTTGGAAAGATAAATTTTAAATATTTAAATATTTTCTACAAATAATTTCAAAGTGTTCTTTTATCTTATATTGAAGCTGAAATTCAAACACATAGATCTTCCTGAATTTCAAGAAATTTCTATTATACGTAATTTTTGTTAATTGTTTTTCTGTGATTTCTTACTCCAGAGACATAAGAATATGCCTAAGTTAGATACAATAATCTGATAGGAAAGGAAAACATGCAAAAGTTTGATTCACAAAGCCTCAAATCACAAAAGGATATAAATTAATGGGACTTATTTTTTTAATTGTGTATTAGAACCAAGAGGCAGGACATGAGCATTTCAGATGTATAAGGTTTGCAGTGATGTGTATAAATAAAAGCATCCGGGTCAAAGGATGAAGATAATGTGGATGCCCAGAGCCCGTTCAGAACATATGGTAGGCCTAAAGCAATCAAATAAGTAAGAGAGTATTTTTACCTCAAAACCAAAGAAATTAGGTGGAAAAGATTGACTCAGACCACTGTGCTCTTACACTAAGTGAGCAGAAAAACATGTCAGGTCATTGAAGCTCTCAGGAAAAAATTGCTGTAGAGCATTACAGTCATAATACATATATATAAAAAAAATGGCTTAAGGACCAACTTCCATTACTTTGAAAGCTAAGTGAACTTAATGACACAAGTAACATCACCTCCTTAAAATTTAGATCCTAACATTCAATAATATTATAATGTACTTATTTGACTTAATTTTATTTTTTATTTTTGACTTAATTTTTTTTACTATTAAATGTTTGTAGAAATGCAAACCTATGGCAAGAAACTGTACCCAGAATATACATAATTATATACATATAATTAAAATAATTATATATAATTTCTTATAATGTAATTCCTTTAATGTTATTTTCATTATAACATTGAAACATTTCTTTGTGTAAGTGTTGTAACATCAATAAGAAATAAAGATAAGTCAGTGGGGGCTCCTTTCATTCATTCTCTCCTGTTCCAATAAATAGTGAAACTTACAAAAGCATTGGAAACAGTGTCAATCCTGTACCAACATTTGCCATTACCAAGCAAAAAATCCAAAATGTTGTCATGTCCTCCATAGTTTATAATTATTAGTGAATTTGATCTGTTTTTAAAATTGCCTGATAGATGAAGTCTTAACACCAACAAGCTCAAATATAAAATCACCTACATGACGATAATTGTGCCATACTTGCAGAAACACAAAAATATTAACCTCTAAGGATGCTCCTCAATGACATAAAGCCACTGTCATTTATACCTTGGAGACCTCTAGAATCAGAAATTTTGTCACAGAATAATGTATCTCTTTCCAATTGAAAGTAGAAATAGATGATTTCAATTGAAATTAAATTTGAAATTAAATTGAAATCAGAGTAGTTCCTGTGTGATCTCAGCGGCATCAAAAATTCAAAGGTATTTCCCCTGCAATCATGCTGGTCAATTTTACAGATGTGGCAATACTGTATTAGATACATCACATTGTTATACAGAAACTCTGTTATTTTGGAGAACTGCTGGACTTTCAGACTTACGTTGCCCATATAGAGTGGCACTGTGAAGCTGAGTGTAGCTGATTCTTCTTCAAGAGATATTTGGCATCTACTGCAGCTGCACTTACAAGCTGAACAAGGTGTGTGCTACAGGTCTAAAACCTCCAGGATGTACAGGAACTGAGTGTCGTACATTATAGTTAATTTCTGTGTGTGCATAGCCATATTTATTAACCAGGTTCGTTAAAAAAAAAAAAAAAAAAATTAACTGTGCAGAATATGATGTTTTCTGAAATAGTCAGAGCTATAACTTACAATCTACCTGAGACATTCTTCATATACTTGTAACCAGGTCAAAAACAGAACAGTCCAACAGCTCAATGATTTGATCCTAAGTATATTTGATGTGCTGTATTTCTATGAGAAACAAGTCCCATTGTTGGCACTTTTTTTTCCAAAACCATATTAGTCTGTGAATAAGAATCTTATAAATTAACTAAAGAACACAATTAAAAAGGAATCATGGGAAGAGTTTAGTAAGCATAATTAAACACACATACACACAAAAGAATGTTCAACGATATTTTGGTTTCATATACAAATAGAACACTACGATGTCAAACAGTTAAAATACATGTTCTAGATGTGCTATCATGCATGGTTTATCCTTTTACAGCTAATTTATTCAGTATTGCCCTAGTAATTATGGTGAATAATTATGCAGTGAATTGAACTCAGCACTATACATCTTTTCTTTCTTTTCTTGTCTACCATTTCTGTTCTTATCAATGGAAGTAAATCTAACTTGATCTTTTCCATGTACATAGAAAGAAATATTGCTCAACCTTGTTAAATAGAACATAATTAATATAAAATACCTGTCTTACCTACAATAATGTGCAATATTTACAGAAAAATTACTTTTCTTTTAAAGAGTGGAATCTATTAAAACCAAAATGACAGTCACTTCCCAAACAATGCAACTAGTTGAATCGTACTGCACAATGAATTCCCAAAGTAAACTTTTTATTCTCTGGTTGAAATCCTATGACTGTGTCTTTCTTCTTTTTTAATGGAGCTATCTAATTGTAGCAGTTCTCTAGTCACTTTCCTTATGTGACTGGTATTTCTCTCTTCCCTTCTTTTTTGTTATTTCTTTTTCTTGTAGATTTTTCAACTTGGCAATGAGATGCTGAGGTGGCAGCAGTAGTTCTGGCAAATTGCTTGAATATACAGAAAACAGTCAGAGCAAAAGGATTTGCATTCACAGTAGTATTGCACACAAATACTGTAACCACAGAGAGATTATGCAAATCCTTATACTCTGATTGTCTAATAATGGTTGTCAGTCAAAAAACAAGAATTTGCATATTCTAAGGCTAGTGAGAAATAATCACACAGTGATTATGCTAATCAAACACACTAAAAGATGTGTGAGGGACTGTCAAACTGGAACAAATCTGTGTATGTATGTGTACTCATGCTAAATATAGAAACATGCAGCACTAAAAGAACACTAAGGTTGCAGATCAAGCCCTTAAAAACATGAAATGCCTATAAACCTTAATTAGACACCTTTATAAATTTATATTGCTGAAATAAGTTCACACATTTTTCCCAAAGGATTCTGGCTTTGTTCTGTTCAGAAGATGGACAATGTTCACCTAATGAGCAACTGTTAAACATTATGCTTTGTCCAAGAGATTCAATGAATAGCCCTAAATCTCACTTACTATATAATGCTGAAACGTCGTTCCCTATGGGAATTATCAGCCTATTCATTGGCTTTCCTATAATCATAATTAACACAGGATGGGGTTTGTTCACAAATATAATTAACCTACTTTGAAAACTTTATTGTTCAGATAAAAGATGCTATTTCCTCAGAAATAAAAACAGAATTTGTACACCAGTTCCAGTTACCTAATTTAATATACATAGTAATATTTACTATTATATTGCCTTTCATGCCACACAATTCCTGCCTTCAGATTTATCTGTGAAGGTGCTACACAAACTAGACACAGTTTTACAACTGCAAGTCAGACTTCCAATCCATGAAGTTGTCTGAGAAAAGTTTGAGTTAAGTGACTTGCCTTGCATACCTCAGAACAACTCTGAGGCATGGTATTCAAATGGGATAGCCTTTACTTTTTCTTCAGTCCTATCTCATTGAAAACATGCTTTCTGGTCTCTTCAACAAACAAATGCCATGAACAATAATCTTCCAAATTACAAAACCAATCTTGATGTCCAGTGCTTTGTCAAAGGAAACACTACATTCTACTAGACCTAAAAGATTATCTCAAAGGAGAGAATATGAAAGGTAACCAAATGTTTGTCATGTTGCTCAATTATCCAGTGGACAGTGCTCAATATAATAACTGCATCATAAGACCAGAGTAACATGAAACAGATCACCTTGAAAATGGGAGAATTAACCAGTTCAATTCTAGTAGGCAAAGTGGTGTGGAAAGAAGAGGTGGATTGCTTCTTTTATCTGCTCACTCAAATGAACACTGGCAGATGGCAAAAATACGATTGAACCCAAACCAATTGCTTAAAAGAGAAAGAGATAAATGTTATACTGTCCCTAAAGATATCTCTAAAGACATCAGTAAAGATAAAAACCTAAGGTTCACAAACATAATTTGTTTTCTCAGCTTTAACCTAGAACAAAGGAAAAAATGAGTTAATGAGAAAAAGAACATATTAAAAAAAGTTAAGAGAATTTACATGGTTTATGCCTAAGAGTTTAGAACAAAAGGCTGGCAGGCCTAATGAGTATTACACAAGAAATGCCCGATGGTATCATTCTTATGGGAATGTATCTCATAAAATTGCGCCAAGTATTATAATCGGTATTTAATAAAAGTGAGCTTTTCTAATCACAACAATAAAAGCAGGTTATGTGACAGACAGAAAACTGGCAGAGAGGCACTTGATGCATTCTTACAAGTGAATTGCTTACAAGTACCACAGTGCAAAGTGGTGTCTGAGAACTACTACATGTTTTTCAGAGAACTGACAACATATGTGTTTAAGGACAAAGAAAATAATTCTGCAATGTACTATTCCTGATCATGCTCCTATGCTTTTTTTAGCATAAGCAGTTCTATTTATTTACTATTTTTGTACTGGTGATTCCAAAGAAATCATTAATAACTAAGGTGGAAGGTATAATTTGAATATCTAAACATATAAATATTCCTACCTGAAAAAGACCATGGGATGCTTCAGACGTTATTAAAATCTATACTTTAATAGCATTTCAACACATTTCAAAATCTGTCTTAATGTGGTAAGATTTAACACTGGGAAAAGTTACCATTCTTAGGCTTTACCTGTAGAACTGGAGAATAACAGACTAATAGGGACTCCAACACGTCATTTAATCCATATGTCTCACATATGACAGAATAATTTTATCCCAGGTTTGGTGGGGAGAGCGTGAGTGAGCAAATAATTTCATGAAGCAAAGGCTAAAATATAGCAGTTGGATGTTGTAGAGGAAGAAATTTTCCATATTTTGTTTTTATAAATGTTTCAGTGTAAAATACTTCAACATTTCAATTGAAACGTTTTACAGAGCTGAGTTCTAAGACAAGTAATTAGAAAATTACTGATTTTTTTTTTTTCTCAGCTCTTAATGGATGCCTGTTTTTCTTCAAAACCTGGTACAAACACTTCAGGTGTAAGTATAGATATTTGTTGGTATAACTATTTGACTACAGGTGCTCCTTTTTTCTTTCCTCTCCACTCCTTTCTCTCAGGAGTTCTATTGTCCTTATGTAAATTCCAGCATATAAAATCATGTGACCAACTGTCATCATTATGCTTCACATTTTAGACTCAAGACAATTTTATTTAAATTAATTTTACTGCCAGCAGTCAACACAGAAAAATAATGTTCCTCAGACTCTTCACACATGGGAAGTGCACCTGAATGTACCCTTTTAACAGGTAATGGTTAAGTATGGGGGTAAATTATGTGTGTGGCTACATTCATAGCCCTCATACAGATCACTTAAGAGCATTATATCTTCTTGCATGCAAATAATGCTTTGACTTTGCTTGGCTCATGGATTATGGACCATAGGAGAAGTCATTAACCTGCTTACTTCCTCCATAACACGATTAGCTCTAAAACCTGCCTGATGTTTTGAACTAGGATGAGACTATGTGTTCAGGAAATTCACTTCCACTCGGACAGAGAGGAACACGAAATTGGAAAATGGAAAAAACCCTGTTGTAAATTCTCTTTGCATAGTTTGAGAGCTTATCGACTAGTGAAAATAATGCATACCATGTATGCATAAACAACATTAGAATTTGGCACTAAACTGAGGAAAATCCAAAGATGAGGGAAATAGGTGGTTGAAGGTGAATTGTATTTTAATGAAGTATTTCTAACTATAAAATTAAGATCAATATTATTTCTTCTTCATTCTCTCTAGAAAGCCAAAAGCATGAAAAGAGAGAAAAGAAACAATTTAGAAAAAATGGAGATTATAACATTACTAACACAACTCCCCACCAGAAAGGTCTCATTTTCTTCAGGGTACTAAACCATGATTATGTCCTCTTTTGATGAAAGGAACACACTTATACCTGCACTGAGTACCCACATTGTGACTGTACTTTTCCAGTAATTCTCTACAGATTGCCACTGAGATTCACTCCCAGTCTCCCGTCAATCTTAGTGACTAAATCATTAGTGCAATCCTGAGTGCAGTGAACAGCTGTGGAGAATATAGTTATGGCTCATTCACTACTTGAAGTGCTTTAATCCCTTCCTACCCATCTCTAAAATGTGATGCATTAAATAATTCTCAGCATGTTTTTATACCATTTGGAAAAATGAAACGTTAACAGTGTACTTTTCCATGCAATTTCTTCTTTGAAGTTTATGAGTGATATGTCAAAATTAAAATCCAGAAAAAGGTATTGCCAGGGAAGTGCCAGTCTGACCCTGATGTCTGAGCTTTTTGTAGATCAAAACAGAACTAAATGAAGCAAAGAAAGGAAATAAACTGTTTTTACATGTGTGTATAGAGAAATACCAGCCTACAAGTTCAAGATACCTTAAAATAGGCTTAAAACAGTAATCTCCACTATTTCCAAGACTACACTACCATAAATAAACACTAAGGTATCTACAAAGCCACAGATGTGGAGTTAGTAAGAGCCTTTGGTCTCTGGTACAACTTTGATTTACATGATTTTATATCAGGAAAACTCACAACGGATGCCCAAATCAGCTCTGACTACACTGATGATATATAGATCCTGACACACACAGGATAGTCAGAGGTTTGTTGCCCACGTGAGGACTGTGGTGCAGTCCATAGTCCAGTGAGTAAGAACAGATGCTCTGTGTCCCTCCAAGGTGAACCCCCAAATGAACTAATATATGCAGATGGGAATCAGAACTTAGGCAAACAGGAATAGATGAAGCAGCTAGACACTGAGCTACTACAGGCAAGGAGTAGCTTAATAGTTTTTCTATCTCTTCAGCTGACCCCAGAAGGACAGTATCACTTAATGTTCAGGGAAGCAAGGGTCTTTTTAACTAGTAGGGTTGAAAAAGATTTTGTATATATTATGAACTTAAGTGCAATAGTCTCATCTGAGTATTGCACAGTGCTTTACAGAGGCCAGACAGGTAATTAACATATGAAAACTGACCTGTACTAAAACTTTTGACAAATCTACTTGTTCTTATACACAGTCTTATGCTTTTGCACTAGACAGCACAGGCAAAAACATCATCTGTCTAGAGTACCTCACACAAGTACCTATGGGTGTAAAGACTGGCAATTTTATTGCCTGTGAACTGTACAGTTGTTGCCCACTAGTCAAGTACTTAAAGACATCTGCACTGCTAGCATATCTGCTCAGAAAAAATATTCCATGATGTACAAGCATCCCAGCTCTGGATATTTTGAAAGTTTCACTTTTTATGCATATTTTAAGGCCTATGGGTATCATTTGGGTGCATTGTCTCTGCTTTTATAGTAATAGCTCTGTCCTGGAGATGTCTAAAAGACAGAATGCAGAATAGGTAAAAGGGACCTGATAAGATGGCAGAAACTAATGATGGAATTCTGAAAAAATAAAGAAGACATAAAAAGTACAGTGCAAAACCCACAGGGTTTGCTTCTGCCTTCTTAGATGCCTTCGGGACTCTCAGCCCTATCACTGGTTGTATTTTCTGCTCATTTAATTATCTATGATTATAAAAATAACATCACCAATGAAAACATCATTCCTCCTGCTAAAGTCCTTTATACTGACATGATATTAAAGGTGAACCCTACCCCCATAACTTATTGCTGCTTATCTTGACACCCTGACGAAAAAAGTTCAAACCAAGATTTGACACTGAATCTCAGCTTTGACAATAATGCTTAGATCTTAATACATACTGCACATATTAATGTGCCAAGATTAATCATTAATGATCAGGATCTTTGTGACACACTTAAAAGGTCAGGAAATATTATTCTCATCTTACAGATAGGAACTGAGAGTAAGTAATGGTTCAAGGTCACTATAGAGGTCTGCACCTGAATGCAGAGTTGAACCCATCACTTCCTCCACCAACCCTTTCTTCATAGATCAGAGCAGGTCCCTTGGTCAACCCCTCATCACAATTCTTGTGGCTTTTGGATCTTGTTCCAAAAGACAGTCTATCTTTTACCCCATCAGTTGTCATGAGCAGCTGCAGGCAGAAAAATTCTGCTATGGGATATTATAACTAAAAAAGTATTTTCTTCAGGAGCAACGGCAAACTACAGTGCTCCAACCCTTCTTCTTTTCCTGTATCTTCTTAAAAGTACTGCTGCCTTTTCAGGCACTACTGAGAAAACTCTGCTTATTGTAATCTCCTTGTGATTTGCATAGCAGATTGCCTCTGCAATGGTTGTGCCTATATCTTGTATATCTTGTTTGTTGTATTGAAATGGACTTGTTCTTCCTTCCACACACCAGAAATCCATGCTATTATAAAAGGCATAAATGTGATCTCCCATTTGAATTAATGGTGGGAAATTTTTCTTCTTTCCCCCTTGAAAAATTCTTCAGTTCACACTCCACATGAGGAGACACACAGCTCATTTGCAGCATGCAGAAGTGTTGACTGATCCTGAAAAATCCAATATGTTCTTGAGAACCATCCATTAACTGTTTACAAATGGCACTTCTGAACCATCATCATTCAAGTAACTGTCTTTAGTTTTCCTTTCAAACTTATGATTATTGAAATCACATTACCAGTGCAAATTTTCTCTTTATCACTTCTTGTCTTTCTCATTTCTGCAACTAGAATTGTAAGTAGCATTATGCATTTATTAGAGTGGGGATTTGTCATATCAGTTTTATATTGATAAGACAATACTACATCAAAGGTACACAATCAGCATAGGGTTAAATCACCTTTCCTTGCTCAAAACCAAAGATAAAAAGTCAAAGGACTCAGTGTGGCAAAAGCCTTTATGATAACAGGTTTGTCAGGTTTCCCTACTGGTCACATTAAACACGAACTCAAGTAGAACATAGCATTTCCTGCCTGTACCTCACCAAATCTGTTCCCATCAGATTTCATATCTGAATTTGTACTCTTGTTTGGCCCATGACTATAATGTGAAAATCACAATGACATCTTTTGGCCTCCTCAGAAGTCATGTAGAAACTACTTGTGCTTTCCTTAATACCCTTTGATCAGAATGAACATTTTGCTCATGGTGGTCAACTACTATGTAAATATCCAGTAATTATACCAGTCAAAAAGGCACTTTAAAAAAACCCCAACACACGACAAAAGCCC
>VXBA01003622.1:243548-279226 GCA_013399895.1 Serilophus lunatus | reverse complement strand
CAAAACACCCAAGTAAAAGCAGAAATGAGAAACGACTAGTACAAGGCAAAAGTTAATTATTAAGAAAAGGAGAAAAACTGTTTCACAGTCCAAATTTTCAAAACCTATGTTATTTACAATGGTGTCAATATAAAACAGCAAAGCTAAAACTTTAAACTGACACATTGTAAGTCCCGTTTTTCTATAATTATGCTTTTGCTGTCTAAGATTAATCAGGGTAGTTAATGATGCAAAAAATTACATTTATAATCCAGTCTGAATACAGCTGTACTGCAAGCTATGATCTAAGTCCCATTAAGGTAAATGGAATTAATGGGCTGTCCCTGACAATCTTTATATCTATCAGTTACTAATTAACATTCTTCAAAGAATAATCTATGGGGAAAAATACATATAGAAGCTATAATGTTAAAACTTGCAACACATAGTGGTTGCAAGGTAGCCGTGTGGCTGTAAGAGACAATGTGTTTTGCTCACTTCAACAGAGAAGAAGAAAGTTCCAACTGGCACTGCAATCAATAAAATATTTTATGTTCAGTAATTTATTTTACGTTGCAGCAAATTACTGCTGCCAAGGATGAACTTTTCTGAGAAATCTTGACTTCAGCTAATAATGGAAGGATTGAACAAAAGCAACGATAAAAGCTTGGTAGTTAAATTTGCTACTAAAAAAAATGAACACTGTGTGTTATCTTTGTAGATAACATAGCACATTTGCTGCTCCCAGCTGGATTACTGATTTTACGCATTCTGTACTTGCATTAGTTTTGGAAGTATTCCTGTAAAAGCTTTACCACAACCTTGTTGTAGCTTCATTCTGGTTTTGACTGTATGACACAAAAACCCACTGCATAATTCTTTAAGGTCCTTTTTGAAATCCTCCTTATCTACTTGCCTATGAACTTATGCACCGTCATTAAACATACCAGGAAGTAACAGTAAAGAAGAAATCTTACAGTGGACACCAGATCTCCAGAGACTATTATATGTCTCATTTATGAAAACAACACATAAAACCCCCTCACAATATACCAACAGAAAAACACCTCAACCTGTCTAAACACTCACCTCTCATCTGTAAAAACAGCCCTAGGAACACACACAGAAGAAGGTGGTAGCATGAATCAAAATAAAATGGTGACTGTTGCATCTGAAAAATATCCTCAACATTAAAGGCAGTAGTAGTTAGTGGTTTTAAAGGAATATCAAGATATTTATGTTTACTTACAGCATGAGAACAAAAACATTAATCATTCTGAATTTACACTTACAAAAATCCAGCTTAGAGTTAATCCTTCAAATCCCTGATAACAGTATTATTCCAAGTAAACATCATCGAATTAGGCTGATTTTAATCTTCCCAGACCTGACCAAAAAAGGCATATAACTACAACTAGCTATATTGCTACCAAAAATGGTAATAATATAAGTGAGATTCATTACAAAATAATGGCATTCCCTGAATTTCATTCTTATTCCCTGTGCCAGTCACAATGAATCTTAAGTTTGTAATACCAACATGGCAATTCACACTTATCAGACTTTAATGCCTTCCAACTGAAGTCGTAAAGCAACATCTACAATATTTGCGTGTTATTATAACTTAGTCATTCAGATGCCAATGTTAAAAAAAATCTTAATTTCAGAATTCATATGAACAGCCATTTTGAACATTCTGTAGATAATTATCAGATAAGAACTTAATTAACACGCAGAGACAGCATTATTTACTACATGGGGGGAAAAAAACCTGAACTCTTGAGTATATTAATTATACTGCTATAAAAATATGTTGTACATTGCTAAGAATTCCATTCTAGTGACATAGCAATAAACACTAAGCATTCTAACATGTTCTCACTTGTGTATATCATCTCCTCTCTTTTGCTACTCCACTGTGACCCCCCCCCCAAAATTCAGAATTACCTGGACTGTAGAATTTTAAGTAGTAGAGCAATAGGAGTTTTTAGAAAAGAAAATTGCTGCTTTACAAATGTTGATAAGCTTGCAGAGAAAAGAAGAAAAAGTCTATAAACCCAACATCAGAAAATACAACACACCTAGGGAATATGCTGTTTCAAGAGCACAAAGAGAAATATATAATTTCGTTCTTTTCTGAGGGAATTGAGTGAGATAATAGATAAATCCTGTCAGGATGGATCTGACTGCATTGCAGTAAATGATAAAATAGGCGTCCAATATTTTCATTATACATGCTGCTACATTTGCAATAAAACTAAAAATACTACATATAATTTCTATTTAAGACAATGGTTTTAAAAAAATATTTTCATGCTTCTCTTTACAAAGCATATTCAGTTAAAAAAAAAAAAAAAAAGGAAAAAAGAACAGAAACAAACCACCACCACACATCTTAGAGCTTTTCTGTAGTGCCCTCTCTGCTAGCGTCAAGCATGTTACTGGTGCTTTTAAACTGAAGGATTTGGCAGGCTTCTCCCCATAACCTCTTCATTTAAGAATTTATTAACATAATGAAATACATGCTTTTGCTTTGAACATTATAGAAAGGAAAAGAAGCTTTTTTCTAGGGGAGTATTTATTAACCTAAAATCAAAGCAAATGGAAACATCATGTAAAAGTATCTTCAAACACCATGTCAAAGACTAATATTTTGGTAATACAAAAGGAAGATAAGTAACACAATTACATAATAACATGGTTCAATCTCTTTAGTTATTTGCTTTTAATAATGACTATTATGATAGCAAGAGAGTTGGACTGACTGTTCTGCACAGTGAAGTTCTGTCTTTTAGTCATCTATAGTGCAATGTGCTAATTCACCAGAAGTTGCTGGGTAGCAGGTCATTGTGCATACCTTTGATGTGCAAATTCATGTTTAAATGCTTTGAAGAATTAGGGTCTAAAGTCCATACTGGATTCACAGCAATATAACATCCTACCCTTTAGTGCTTTATCTGAATGCTGTTTTACAGAGAACTCTACCAAGAGATGGACAAAGTGGTTCTCATTCTGTAATATGTTCAGTGTGGAAAGCAACTTTTTAGCTAGTTGATGAACTAAATAAAGTCTTTGTCATGCTTACTTACATTATATGCTTGTTGACACACAGTTCTTAAAAAACACACACTATTCCTTTTATTTAGTTTGTAAATCACATCTCAACCAGTAAGTATTTGGAAGTACTGAACTTCCTAAGCTTCCGTGGTCCTACAAATGTTGTTACAAACATTTAGTTTTTAAAATTAATAGTCTTAGGTAATTTAGTAAGGCATTATCAATTTGCATTATACACTGCAAAAGACTGATGTTCTACAGCTCATCTGCATTTGTCAAAATAAATGAAGAAAGTTCATTGTATAGTGGTACCAAAACATAGATATAATTGCAGAAGTGTCAAAATTCTAATTTCATAATTCAGTCATGACTCTGCTAAATAAAATAATTTTATTAGGTTAGGGCAGTAACTCAAGGTTTTGGAAGCTAAGCACTAGAATGGATGGGTGAAGGAAATACTTAAGGTCAACAAGCCTAAACAAAGTCCTGTAAAGAATGCGATTCCTCAGGATATAAAAGAGGTTTCATCTCCAACTTACTGTTTATGTATCTACTACTATTCATGTATATTGAACTTTGTTATGCTATGAAGCTTTTCTTCTAAGTTTGCCTCTTTGAAAGGCAGTCTAAAAAAAATATTTTCACAATATATGTGTTATCAGTCAATGGAGTGGCACAATGCCTGTGAACTAGCCCCTCAGCCTTTTAAGAGTAAGCCATTTTCACAGGAGACAAGACTCTCTTTGTTTCCTACAGTTCAGTCCGCTTCAGACTGTTACAACATCCCCTGCTGTCTCTCATTCCCTGGGGACAGTTACAATGACTCCATAAATGCACCTCTGAGGCAAAAAGCACCTTGCTTTTCATTTTTTTGTCTACCAATGACCCAAACAAAAAAACAGAATCTCATTGTTGCCATTGCCATTACAGTACGTCTATGGGAGCTGATCATCTTGAGAAAGCGCTGCCCATGACAGAAGCTGGTAAGGGACCTCAAACAGCTCCTCACAGGCAAAGGGACACTTTTTGCCAAAAGGTGCACACAAGTAAAGAAAAAGATTAAGCCTACCTGAGGTCTGCAGATTTGACTTTTAGATTTATCTTGGTGCTTCTCAGAGAATTCAGTTACCTGTTTGGAAGCAACATCTAACCCTGAGTGCTTTGGTATAACCTAGCGGGCAGCTAAACATGACACAGCTGTTTGCTCACTATCTCCCAATAAGATAGGGGAGAGAATCAGAAAAAAGATAAAACTCAAGGACTGAAATAAGTACAGCTTATTAAGACAGAAAAATAAGGCAAAATAATAATAGTAAAGGAATGTACGAAATAAATGATGCACAATACAATTGCTCACCATCTACTGACCAATGCCCAGCCAGTCCCCAAACAGTGAGCTGCCCAGCCAGCTCCCTCCAGTTGTTTTGTACAGCATGATGCCATATGTTATGGAATGCCCCTCTGGCCATCTGGGGTCAGCTGTCCCAGCTCTGCTCCTTGCTAACTTCTCAAGCATCCTTAGCCTTCTCAGTAGTTTGAGAAACTGAAAAGTCGTTAACTTAGTTTAAGCACTGCACAGCAACAACTAAAATATATAGTATGTTATAAACATCATCCTCATTCTAAATCCAAAATGCAGCACTGTGCCATCTACTAGGAAGACAATTAATTCTATCCAGCTAAAACCAGATCACTGAGCCAGGAGAGAAAAGCTTTTCTCTTATACTTTTCCTCCTAAAGTTTCCCATGCAATGTGTCCAAGTGTTTGGTCTCTGCTCCGTCACTTTTTCTCTCTAGGCATGAATTTTTAATGTCTTAAATACTTTTTTTCCCTTAGAATCTGGCCTGCAGAACACAAGTTTTTTAACTGAGATGGAAACAGAAACATCAATATTTTCTGTTGACAAGCTCATATTTTTTTCTGTAAGGAGTCTCAGTATACCTTCTAGAGATAAAAGTGTATATCCTTCATTGTTTTCTTCAATGCCTATTCTTCCCTTGAAGCCTCATTTGATTTCACTGTTGAGCAACCAGAATAATGCCAAGCAGGTAATCTTATGCAAATTTAATATTCATATAAAACAACACTGCTTCTCCACAGCCACATATAAAAATTACTTTTCCAAAGCATCTGTGATTGATTTCTGGCAGTGCCTTTTCATCTTCCTCTTCTTTTTTATTTTTTTTAAGCATTTTTTCATTAACAGGTAAGAGTTCATAACCATCTTTAAGTGACAATAGATCAAAAAATTTGCCGCGGCTACTGTCACTGAAGGGTTACTTACAAGGAAATGGCATCAACATAATGTATCCTGTGTTTAAATTCTGTTTTAGTCATATTTCCTGCTGGCAGTTGCTGTTTTTTGCCATCCAGTGTTTACACTGTTGAATGACAGAAGTCCAGTTTTTCTACAGTGGGAGACCAATCACTCCCATAAAAACTGAAGCAAAACCTTCTATTCTTCAACAGCAGATAGCACTTTAGCCCATAGATTTACAGGAAAAGATATGACTGCAAAGATCCCAAACAATGTCAGTACAAACACACAATTCAATTTTGAGAGATACGGAGTTCTCTCCATCCCTTCTGACTCACCATCTGTAATAATTTGAATATCTATTTTGTCTCTCTTTTTCCTGTTTGTCAGCTAGGATACCAAAATCAGTCAGAATTCAGGGGCCTTTACACATTCTGAGCTTGTTCCCTCTGGTTACAGAATTTTGATTACATAGTGGCACAGTGAAACTGATGAAGAGAAGCCTTGAGGAAGATCTTGAAGATAAGGAACTGATTTTGAAGATGCAGAACAGAATGATGGCATATGATGACACAGTAAAGAAGTTTGTACAAAGGAAAATGGTCATTCTGGAAATTCGTAATGGAGATTTATAAGCAGCAAGGCATAACACTAGAGCTTCTAAACTACCATGCAAAAATATAGGAAAGCAGTAGCTCAGAGGGACAGTACTTCACATGTACAGTAACAAATGCACAGCTTGATAGAAGACACTTAAAATTTTATTCTTAATGTTCTTGGAGAAAGTGGAAAAATTGCCTTAGGGTCAGAACCGCCTGTTCCTTCATTCTTCTATCTGCTGTTCTCTGTACAGCTACTTGCAATGCACTCTTTTTCCCAACAGGCTTTTACCACAATCACCTTGTCTAGTTTACTCCTAATGAAAAATTTAAGAGATACACACTACTCCATCCTACTCTCACTTAGGCGACCTAATTAGGAGGGGGGAACCTCAGTGATTACATAATTCACATGCTTTTTTGTCATCCAGCAATACTTGCATTTATTTCAATACAGTCTGAGTTGAGGGATTTTTTTAGTACAAAAGTAAAATGGATCTAAAAAAAATCAAAGCTACATAAATCTTAGATCAGAATTCATTCCATATGAGCTGCTGGACAATATGTCTGAGCTAAGGAGAAGAACTTTTTTGGTATGATCAGTTTATGTTCCAACTCATGTTCTCTAAGAACATCAGATGTATTCAGCCATTTTATGCAAAGGAGTAGACAATGTGATACTTGCCTCAAGGACTAGCAAATGCATAATGATAGTACAAATGCAAATTACAGTTTGCTGAAGTTCCCACTTAACATGATAGAAAGTTAAAGTACCTATCTTATAATTTTTAAAATAATTATTTCTAAATGAAAGAATTTTCTTGTAATGTGTTTTATTAAAATAACTTGAGACTCAGCTAGAATGTGTCTAACTGATGATACCCCAAACTTAAACTCCAGTAATATTTAAGAGTGGGAAATATGAATTAGTTCCTACTGAATTTCTTTACTGTCAGTTCACTATTTATTCAGAGAAAAAAGAATTGACAAGCTATTTGACTGTTTTCATTTAAATCTGTCCTTTCTTGAAATAACCATTAAAAACATTTAACAAATCCTAGTTTCATAAAAGATGTATGACTTCTATTTGAGGCTACAGCAATACTAAGAAGCTATAATGGACACACACACGATCTTGTAGTGTTATAACCACTATAGAGGAAAGCTAATACGTATAGTAAAAAATTATATCCTCATTTACTCCCTCCCCATAAGTACTCAAAAATACACTATTTGTTAAAAGACTTTGCTAATCTTTTGAAACTAAAAATACATCAAACAGGGTCTAATTGGTTACGGCCAACATTATTATTTAGAAATTACTAGAAAATACATAGTTTGTGTATCTAAACCATTAAGCAATTTCCAGACTGTGTAAGAACATTTAGTATCGCTGAGCAATGGAGATAATAAATTTAAACCAGTTTAAAGTAATGGATGCTACATTTGAGGGTCTGACAGTGGGTCGTTTTGAGATGTTCACTCCATATCATGGTCTTATGTGTGAAAGGAAATGATATCTACCTCGCATCTGCAGACATGAGTCTGCAGTAACCAGACACTACTCAGTCTAGAGGCATCCAAATCAGTCTCTTGTTCAAGCACTTGTCTCCTGGACCTGAAGTAAATGCCAGTCAGAGTCTTTGAACCTCAACTAAGCCATCAAAGAGAAAATGAGGCAATGGGATGATGAAGAATAAAATCATTGAAGGCAGAAGTTTTGCAGACCAAAATGGAGAGGTTTATCCCCATCTCATTACAGAAAAATATATTACAAGAATGTGATTGCCCTGAAGTTCTTGGCAATTTTGCCATTGTATTTAGGAATAAAAAGAAGAGTAAATCTATAACACAGTTTGTTGCTTGAATTTATATGTCCTTACTAAATTCACACTGTGATAAATTTTCTGTGTATGGATATCTAAAAAAGAAGGGTGTATGCATTGCCCACTGCAGTGGTTTTCACTCCCTACCTCTCTGCATTAGTCTTTAAGCAATCCAGGGCTGGGTACTATGAGGTCTGATAGAGTTAGCATGTTACAAATGCGGCAACCTTTCACAGTGAACATTGTCAGAGGGGAATACTCTATCAGTGGTTAGAACACCACATCTTGATTTTGCTGCTGAAGGAAAATAAGACTACATGCACATACCAATACAAAAAAGCCAAATCTCCTGAATTTCAATAGTAATGTTATTAAACTGTAGGGAAAAAGTGAACCAAAGGAATTTAATTTCAAGCAATGTCAAAAGAAGACGTAATTTTTCAGCAGATGTTTTGGCAATCAGAATGCAAACCAAACTCTAAGCTCTAATTGTGAGCTTCTCCCTCGCAGTGTGAATTTTCCAAATTGAACATCTCACTGTCTAATTGAAGCACTCAACCAGCATATGTTCTGCTCAAGCAACCGTGTGAAGTTTGAAATACTGTATGTAAAGAATATTACCTTCTTTTGCTTTGAAGGCTCCAAACTCTTGGAAATTACTATTCCTTAATTTAATGCTGAAATGTAACTTCAATTACTAAGAAGCAGCCTCCTCTTGATGAAAAGACAATTTTTAAATATCCAGAAGGGAATGATGTCACAGTTTAACACAAACCATAAATTTTCATCCCTACTTTATTGCTTCTCACGTTCTCTCACCATACAGAGACACTAAGAGGTTTTCAATAGTCTCCATCACTCATACATCCAAGCTTGGACAGTATCTGGTCAGTGTTTCTAGATCTCAGTCCTAAGGTTCATAACTTTACTTGAGAGTTGTCCTTTGGTCAGGAGGCAGTATAATCTGTTACAGTTTAACCCATATGTTTGATATCTTTCTTTACTTCTATCCTCTCACAATAATTTATAAAAATTTACCCAGAGATGAACCAAGACTATGTGCACCGGAAGTAATATTTTAGCTCTTTTAGAAGTAAAATAGCAATAATGCAATGGTCACAAACTTAGGAAATCATTAAATAAAAATAAATCTTAAATAGAGATCTATCTTAGAACATCAAAATATATCTTTTACATATTTTCTTTACTTCTAATCTCATCCTTTACTCTTTTTGTTTGATTCCTGTATTCTAGGAGAAAGGGGTGGGGGGAGAAGGCAGAGAGAAAGGGGAGAGGGACACTTGAAGCTCATTGATCTAACATGATATATTCCTCCCTATGAACCTTGCACTGCTTGAACCACAACATTCAACAGTATCTCAATTTGGAAAAAATCCTTCTTGTTTTGTTTCTTCATCACTTCCCTTGTATGTTTTTTTTTTTCTCCTCTAAACAGGATAGTCTTCATCTCTGCTTTGCTGTAAAGCCTTTAGAATTCACAAAATGGTTTAGTTTGAACAAACATTTCTAGGTGTCATCTGCTCCACCTCACTTGCTCTTAATGCAGTGCTAACCAGCAGCCTTGTCCAGGTCCTCACACAGGGTTTTGCCCAGTGAAGTTTTGTACCTGCTGGAATGGAGAGTCTACAGCTTCCCTGTTGCTTGACCTCACTTACTGTGAAAAATTATTTCTGAAGTTATAATTTGAATTTCCTGTGTCAGCTGGCTACCTTAAGTATAGCACGTTTAGGCAGCACAATTGGCGTAGAATTTATTGGAGATAAGTGCCTCCTGCAGATGATTAATGTCATCCCAGGTAAGCATCTCAGATGGACTAAGTTGGTTTCTGTGGCTACTCTTGGTTTCTGTGGCTACCCATCTTTCCTCATTACTCTGGAAAGACCTGAATGATTGGTTCAAATTAGACACTTTGCGTTTAGACATCGATTTAGGTCAGACACCTGTCATTCACTCTAACTGAAATTTCTGCAAGAAATGTAGTAGAATGACCTGTTTATATCCTTATATGCTAGGGGATTAGAAGCATACTTTAAGATATGCTTGAACTGTCAGCCATGTAGACATGAAAGAACCCAACCAGACTTCTTTTAATCTTTATATAGGAATAGTCTCAAGTGAAGTATCATTACTAAAATAGCTAAATATACTAATTTGAAGCACAGTGGCATTATCATTTGAGCAAATAATTTTATTTAATAACTGTAAATTTCTAGCTGACAGTAAAAAAATATTGATAATTTATTTCAACGTTATTTTCCCACTCTGTATGAAAACTATATCTCTAATTTTTCCAAGTAACTGCTGGACAAGCTTATAGAAGTCTGATTGCTTTTTCTTTCTACGATTAAGTTTATTGAGGTCTACTACCTTTCCTTTTAAATCATTACACAAATATGTTTTTGAGGGCTACTACATAATTGGGTTAAGCCATTTTTGTAAGCCATAGATCAAAGATAGTAAATTGCTTCTTCATTTATTTCAGGTCCTTAATATTGATTAGAAGGGTAAATCTGAATATATTCAAAATAGTTCACTTAACCATTTGTCTAAGGAAGAGCCAACAGCCAGTGATAACAATAGAAATCAGATATGTTTACTAAATCAAGAAAATCTCATTAGTTAGAGTCATATACTTCCAGGGAAAACATTTTAATAGAGGTGAAAGATATTGGGAAGGAGAACTATTCAACATCACTAGAAAGACCTGTAGATTACTTCAGTAAATCAATTCCAGGCAAACTTTTTAAAAACCTAAAAATGCTTACTTTGATGCATTATTTTCACTTTCTTATATAGAGATGGATCTGTGAGGGTGTGCAAGCACAGACTGAAGAACAGTAGTATTTACCTCTAACATTTTGGGGTTTTTTTTTGTTTTTTCGGTTTTTTTGTTTTTAATCTGAACAGAGGAAAGGAAAAGATTCTTTTAGGCATAAAGGCATAATTTTTCCTTAAGCATACCTGACACAGATGTTCACATGATAACAGAATTTAGGTGATGGTATCAAGCAGTCATCACTGTCAAACCTTGATTACTCAACACTGATAAACATTTTTTAGCATTTGGGGGGAAAAGTTCACGGAGTAGTAACTCATATTCACACAGGATAGAAGAAAAACTTTTATAGCGCGCATATCTGTAAAACTTTATCACTTGTCAGACTCTTCAGGAACATTGTGTTTTCCAAGCCTTCTGTGAATATTTGTCTTGTTTTCAAAACACCAACCAGAGCATGAAAACAGAGCCTTGAGGGCATGAATGCGCTATCACTCCCTGTTACAGAAATGGGAAGTAAATCAGAGCACTAAAAGCAAGAAATTTCTTTCTTGAAGAAGCAGCTTAGCTAGGACCTAGGAATTGTTATTAGCTATTGGGGAAGAGCAATCTGCAGAACTAGACAAAAACCATTTTGCTGAACTTTGCTGCTTAGGTTGTTCACACCTAAGGATGAAGAAGCATGGTGGTCTTACTCCAGATGAGAGACTGAATGGAAAATTAAACAAATGACCAATAGCAATAGACTTTCTCAGTAATCCTTTTGGAATGACAATGTAAGAGGTTACTGGATTTAACAGCAATTCAAGCACACTGTCTCATGGTGCCATTTAACTATTTGAAAGGAAGACAACTTATCGATACTTTAGCAGTATTTATTTTCTAAAGTTCTTCACAGAGATTTAAAATAAAAAACACAGCTAGCAATGATTTGAATGAGTAGAAGTGAAAGATGGACTGATAGTAATTACATTGTAAGCAAAATTATGGATACTCAGAATTGATATCTTTTTGTAAAATTAGTGATAGATAAATGGGAATAAATAAAATAAAACCTAAGAATGTGTTTTAAAAGACTATAATGTCAACTTGAACCTTTAAGGTTGAAACTTATTAGATTAACTTGAACATATTTTCTTTTGTTCTATGTGCTTTGGTATTACTGGCTTGATGAATAAGTACGTCAAAAAAGTACTTCAGGCTCAGACAATATGAGAAGAAAAAACAAAAACAATGCACAGCTGTCTTATCATCTGTAGAGTTAGGTCTGGCTACACCAAGCATTCAAATAAATTCCAAAGCTCACAATGAGTCCACAAGCTCCTGTTACCATACAGAACTTCTCCAAGTTCAAAACTCACCTGTCTGGTGCTATCTTTAAGACTGTCAACTATTATCAAATACAGTTGCCAATCTCTTTAAGAATTGTCACTATCAGTCACAATGTACTTCTTCACCACAACCTTCTGACTTGGGATTTCTATCCCATTCTACAATTTAAACAACCTGGAGAAATTAACTAAAACTAATGATTTTTTTAATATTACATGACAAAAGCCTAGCAAGGCAGTAATTCCTTAGTATAGCTCAGAAGCCCGGAATAATGCATGCTTATTACCAGCTGTAGCAGTATAAAAAATCTGCTGATTGTATGATAATCTTAAAACCCTGTGTAGGTTGAAGACTTAAATGTTGTTAATGATAGCTATAGACCAAAGCAGATGATTGTTAATCCTCCTCCTATTTAAAAGAAATTATAGGCTAAAGAATACATTATTGCAGTATTAAGTGGCTTTTTGCTTTACTGATTAATCTTGTATCTTACTAAAAAGCTTAACAAATGTTTAAGATGCTTAACTACTGAACTTAAAGTTGTTCTTTACAGCGTTTCTCCTGGTTCTTTTTGGTCTCCAGAAATGCTATTTTAAGAAACATAGAAAAAATTTGCAGTGTTTTACTGGAAGTCAAACTAGTATGAAGCAGAGATAATCAAGTCACCAAATGAGTAAGTAAGGATGAGAATCCTAGCACATTTTATACATCCCATGTTCTGTATTTTTGAGTTCTGAGTGGGTTATGTTCTGCCTTTTTCTCATTGAACTAGAAAACAAGAAAGTTTTAATTTTACAAAAAAATGCAATTCCTTCTCTTAATTGTTTATATTCAAAATGAATGCTTTTCTTGTATTATCATAAATTGCATTAACTGCAGATTTTTATTTGTTTGTACTTTCACCTGAGCTGTTCAAGGAACACTAAATTTAACATCTCAGAGAAACCCTTTACCCTCAGGGTCAGCATCAACTTCTGTGCCAAATCTCTCACCATATCACAGCAGCTTCTAAAGAAATAAATTGAAGGTCTCTTTTAAAAGTTGCAGGGGTTTGTGAAGAGACAGCAAAAGGAAATAATTCTAAATGCAGTAAAACTTCTCCCAATCAGCTGAACGTTGGGGTTCTATTAAAGGAAGAAAATACAAACTGATCTTCATAGTTTTTTGCAATTTGGTATAACGTATCCAAACATACATTTCTTCAGGTTGTAAAAACTGAGCCTATTTGAAGAGAAAAGGAGATTTTTTTAATGAGTGGAATACACAATGTTTGCTAAGGTAGACTTTACCCTTATTTATTAATTTGCTTAATAGAAAAGAAAGGCATTTAGGACAAAAAATATATGTCATCCTCTCTGTGCACAGAAATTTATGAACAGTCCCTCTTCCTCAGGGAATCCTTACTGAAGAACAGAGTGTGAACACTTGTGGAACTTTGACAATGTATAGTATCTGAGGGTTTGTTCTTAAAGGATTTTCTCTGATTTCAAAAGCAAAGACTTTTTAATTTTCTGCTTGTTTTACTTCAGCTTGAGACATACTTTCAGTAAGTACCACGGTAATTTCTCTCTTTTCATTCAAATTTAGAAAAAAACCATAATTAGGTTTTAAACAGATATAGCTTCCATAAACCAAGAATAAATAAGAGATTTAGAGAGAACAAACACGCTTCGAAAAAGTTTCGGGAGATATTAAATTCCTGGAAAAGCTTGTAACTAAAAAGGAAATGTAGTGTTCCTGCCAGGAACGAAGACAGAAGGTGTCTTTAAGTGGAAACTGGATACTTTAACTTGCTTTACAATGTTTCCACCACTACCATTACGTGTGCGTGTGCTAAGCAAATGCATCTTTTAAATATTTCTCCAAGACATTTCTAAATCTCTCTTGGAAATCTTCTGCTCTTCCTCCCACCTCTCTTTCTTGACAAGTGATATATATCCAGTATTTTCCAATCCTTTCACAATTTCTGCACTGCCTCTCCTCTCCAAGACACCACTCTCTCATGTTACTTCCCAAACGTCAACAATGGCTTTTGCTTCTTCCCAGAGCTGATAGTACCATTTGGGAGGCACTGCTATAATTAACTCAGGCATCACCCCTGTGATTTATCTTTGTCATCTGAGTCCTAGCAACACTAACATTGTAATGGGCTGGATCCATTAGCAAATCAGTCCATTACAAACACAAACTATGAGTAAGGTGATGTACATCTTCTTCATCCACTTCCAGCTCCCATGAGCGCAGTACCTTAAAAATAGTACTTAGACTTTTACTGTTTATAGCAATATAGACTTCTAATGTTTATAGATTTATATTGTTTATATATATCTCTTCCTACTACTTAGATTACCTAAGGAAATTTTCCTATTAATCTCTCTGCTTGGATATATTAGGCACTGTCTAGGGAAGGGAATGAGAAAACTCAAGTTACCACATTAGTAGTTAAAATAAACAAACTGCCTTGCTGATTCCATCCAGTTAAGTATGTTACCTCATGAGGGCCTGCCACATGCCAAGACAACACATCCAGCTCAAGAACTTCCCAAAATATACCCTACTGAAGGCACAGTCTGGCAAGTGTTGCTATTTGGGTTCTCTACTCTTCTGCTCTTCCCTAAATTGTCAGAGAAAGGTTATGGGAACAGATAACACCTTGGCTTGGTTCTAGAATTTTAATTTTTAACAAAGCATGGACTTGGACTACAGATAAGTTTAATGAAAATTGCACAGGAATAAAAAAAATACAGGCTGCAGATTTTCTGTTTTCTTGACAAATGTCCCAGAAATAACTTAAATCCATACCACTCCCCTAAAATTGTCTTCAAGTGTTCCTTTCATAGCCCTATTTTGTTCAGCATCAGGAACTATTCCCATGTCCTCCATTCATTAGAATTAGTCTTTGTACCATTCCAACACCCTAGCTGTTTTCGTAGGAGTAAACTATGGAAAGAAACTTCTGCTGGTGAGCTTTGCAGGAGGCTTTACACCACCTCTAACTGTGATTAAGAATGTCTCTTTCCTATATATATATATATGTATTCTTTTATCTACCACTTTCGTTCACTTATAAACTATTTAGCCTTCTGTTCTGAGTAATTAAGACAGCTTTTACGTTTATTTCTAAACATGAGTAAAACTTGTGCTAATAACATCGAGGTCATAGGTCTAGTGCCATAGTTCTAGGACCATTCTCTTGATTGGACTCAGCAATCCTTATGGGTTCCTTCCAAATCAGAATATTTTCTGATCCTATGCTTGCTTTTGTTGTGTAAGGAAGCTATGCAATTTATTTAAAACTTTTTATACTTTGTTATAAAAAAAAAAATACTATGTCAATGTAGTGTGTCATCTAAAATTTTTACTTGTCACATCACAAAACATTTATTTCTGAACAAAATATAATGGTTGATAGAAAAACTTTGATTTATATTCTTTGCAATAATCAAAATTTGATACTCATCTATTTTATATAAAATAATGCATATAAAACAGAAGCACTGATTTCCTGAGAGATACGAGTTGTTGGGGTTTTTTTTGTTTTAATGAATTATTTTGATTATTTATTTAACCTATATGAATATTTACATAGTATTACTTCAAGCATCCTGTAGAGCCAAAGGAATGATGCCAGAAAAAAACAGCAGTTGCATAAGAATTTGAAATTCTATAGCCAATTTTGCTGTACAAGTCCAACACTTGACCTTTGGGGATGTTATTCCTTTATAAAAAAAAAAAAAATAGGATAAAACAAATTAGACAGGACATAAACATTAAAAAAATATCACATCAGAGAATGCAATATGCAAAGACTTGAGAAAAATTAGTTTTTCAGCATGTGTCTTTTACCAGCCCAAACTACTGTGAATAAAACAGTAGGAAAAAGTCCCAAATGTTTTCACTATTATAAAGGATAAAAGTGTCTGTGTGTCTTAACACACATTCTTGAATAATAGCAGTGCTGTTACTGCATGCCATGAATAAACAATTAATGAAGTAATTGTGCTTAGGAATGTATTTACTGTGTGTGAAATTACCTGTCATGTAAAGTCATGTTTGTTTCAAGTTACCTTTGAAATTCCTAAGAACAAACTGCAGGTAGTAAAAAACAAAGAAAAAATTCCGTAAATAGTTATTTATCTATGTTACCAACACAAACATGCCCAAGGCTAGAAAAAATTCATGCCTTCTTTTAAATCTTTCCAAATAATACAATACAGTGGTAATTTTAGAGTTTTATCACTTTTTCATCCTCAGACTACAGGAATAAAATCATTGCTATAAGTAATTCCTTTTCGCTTTAATTGCAGCTTTTTAAAAACAGGTTAATAACCATCCATATTTAAACTGTAGATTTTATGAGTTATACTTATTATGCAAACCGTTAAAGTTTTATAGTCTTTGTAGAATAAAATAATCATTGATCTTTTTCATCTGAGTGCTATTAAGACAAAGGGTGTAAACGTCAACTGATTAAAGCATCATTTAAAATGCTTTACAAAATGCTTTATAAAATTTACTTTTAAGTAATTTCCCTCATCAAGACTTGACAAATCTGAAGAGTACTTCAATTTCCTTTATGAGACTGTTTTGCATGCAAAGCAAAAGCCTGAGGGGCCTTCAGTCCCCATAAAAACCAGTGCTATTGCCTTTGCCTTGGATGCTACGACTTTCCAACAGCAAGTTTATCTGTTGAGTCACAGTACCCTCCAGCAAATGTGTAAGGCAGGGTGAGAGAACTCAGAAAGTTCATTCTTTCGCTTTTACTAACCATCAGTTAAACAAACAATTATGTGAGCTATTTAGATCCTATTAACTGTTTTAAAAAACAAGGAACTTCTTGAGTAAATTTTTTTTAAAAATACACTGAAAAAAAGCTTGCTGTGTGTCATTTCTGGGTATGTGGAGCCCTTCATGCAGAGATCACTTCCAGCCTACACTACTGCTCATGAGAACTCCATGGACTACTGTATGGCCATTTATCTAACCGTATCGTCATAAACCTGTACAAAAAGGGTGCTTCTCTGTCAGACTTTTGCATTTAACTATGGATATGAGAATTGGTGGAGAATAGTTAGGAATTCACCCATTCTCATATAGCAAAAAGGAGCAGTGCAAACGTCTCCTCCTCAGACACAAGGTGTCGAGTGACTGGAGAGTGAATCCTAAAAAACTCTGACCTATAAAAAAGATGATGAAACTGCACACACTATATGCTCAGCCTACATGAAAAGCAACATCCTATCTGAACCTACAATGTAAATATAATCTGAAAGTGGCCAAATGACCACCTGCATAAGGACCTCGAATGAGGCCACAGAGTTGAACACAGAGAAAGATGGTAGCTGGTGAAGGCCAAGCACATTACACACATACTTACACAAAATTAGTCTTTCAAATAAATCAAAACAGATTAACCAAAAGCACACATTACACTCCAAAAACTGGACAGCAATCAGAAAACAGGTATAGCCACAAAACTTACATCCACATTACAGTTTCAGCAATGTATTCAAGAATAGGTATTATAATGTTCAGCAAGGTAAAATGATAAAAACATAGGCTATCTTAATATAACCTTAGGATTTGCTTCCCAAGAGGACACACATCCTAGAAACCTGAATTTTGTCTGAAACAATCATAGAATGTCAGAGCACCCTTGATATAAATTTAACTTCAATAAAAATAAAACTTTTTAATTGATATTTTTTATTGTATCTACCCATTTATACTCAGTGAACTTCTTGAAGCTCTCAAGACTACTGTATTCTTTGTGACAAGAGGTGACAGCTGCTTATTATAAGCATAGGAGACTGCTAATTCCTTCATTGGAACATAAGCCTAAAACTGTTCAAATAAGTTGTGAGGAATCAGAGAATGGGTTGTGCTGAAAGGGACATAAAAAGATCATCATCATCATCATCAAAAGACCCAGCCAACCTGATCTTGAATACATTCAATGGTGGGGCATCCACAACATAATATCTTTAATAATATCTCAATACAACATAATACAACCTAATATCTTTAATATTTTTCACTAATAACATAGATAGAAGGATTGAGTGAACCCTCAGCAAATTTGCAGATGACACCAGGCTGAATCATGCTTGTGACACACATGAAGGACAGGATGGCATCCGGAGGTACCTAGACAGGCTTGAGAAGCGGATACATGGGAATGACATAACCAATCCACGTTCAAGGTGTTGCACTTGAGTTGGGGCAATCCTCAATATGAACACAAGCTGGGAGATGAACAGATTAAGAGCACCCCTACTGAGAAGCACTTGGGAGTGCTGGTGCATAAGAGATTGGACATGAGCTGGCAATGTAGGCTTGCAGCTCAGAAAGCCTGTTGAATTTTATCCCGGGCTGCATCCGAAGCAGTGTGGACAGCAGGTTGGGGGAGGTGATTCTGTCCCTCTACTTCACTTTGGTGAGACTCTACCTGAAGTGCTGCATCTAGCTCTGGGGTCCCCAACACAGGAAGGACATTGATCTCTTGGAGTAAGTCCAGAGAAGAGCCACCAACCTGATTAGAGGGATGGAGCACCTCTCCTATGAGGAAAGGCTGAGAAAGTTGGGATTGTTCAGCCTGGAAAAGAAGAGGCCTTAGAGTAACCTAATTGTGGCCTTCCAGTACCTGAAGGGAACTTATAGGAAAGATAGGGCAAGACTATTTACAAGACCATATAATGACAGGACAAGGAGGAACGGGTTTAAATTGAAAGAGGGTAGGTTTAGATTTGATATTAGGAAAAAATTATTTACTGTTAGGGTGAAGAGGTACTGGAACAGGTTGCCTGGGTAAGCAGTTCAAGGCCAGGTTGGATGGGGTTCTGAGCAACCTTGCCTATTTGATGGTGTCCCTGCTCATGGCAGGGAGGTAAGAATTAGAGGATCTTCAAGGTTCCCTTCTAATCCAAATCATTCTATGATCACATAATTCTATGAGCTTTTCTGGGCACCTTATTCCAGTGTCTCACACCTCCCTAATATATAATTTCTTTCTTCCAGTCTAAAACTACCCTCTTTCTGTTTAAAAACATTGCCCCTAGTCTGTCACTACAGGCCCCAGTAAAAACTCTCCACCTATCTTATAAGCCACTTTAAGTATTGAAGTGCCACAGTAAGGTCACCCTGGAATCTTCTTTTCTCCAGGCTGAACAAGCCAACTGTTTTTCCTCATAAGAGAGGGATCTCATTGCCCTGGTAATTTTCATGGACCTCATCTGGACATGGTTTAACATACTCATGTCTTTCTTTTATGAGGGACCCCAGAATTGGATGTTGTACTCCAGGTGGGGTCTTATGAGAGTAGAATATAAGATTATAAGATTGGTTTTCTCAGCTGCAAGCATACATTACTGACTCATGATCATCCACCAACACCCCCAAGTCCTTCTCCACAGGGCTGCTCTCAATCCTTTCACCCCCCAGTTTGTACTCTTACAAGGGACTGCTCCAACTCAGGTGCAGGAACTTGCTCTTGGCCTTGTTGAACTTCATGAGGTTTACATGGGCCCAGCAAAAGCAATTCAAAAACCAGGCCAAGAGCGCCACTAAAACATAAGGGAATTCTAAAAGAAAGATATGAAAATTTTTGTGGTTGCCCCGGTTTGAACTTGCAGAGCTACTAATTATAAGTTGCAAGCAGAGGCAACAAAGTTTTAGAGGAAGTTGCAAAGGGACTAAGGTTAGATTGTTCTTAATGCATCAAGTCCAAAGAATATAACAGCAGTGATTTTGGAGACAACTCCTAGGGAGCTGAAATACTACTACCCAGCCACTCAGCAGTAGTACAAGGGGAAATAACATCCATGCAATCACAGGAGACCATGGGAAGATCACCTGAGTGTTGCAGGAACATTCATTTGTATAAAGTCAGAATATAAACTCTGCTCCCTGTCCATGACATAGAGCATAGACCATACATGAAAACAGGAAGACAGAGTATTCCTGGAGATCTGTATCCAAACTAATCTGACTCAAAACTAGAAAAAGAGGAAGAGCTTAATTTCATTATGTCTCCTGAGCTGTAAAAGTGGGGTTTTTTTGCATTAGAGAATCAGTGTTTTGCTGGTATTTCAAACCCAGGGTGTGGAATAAGAATTTAAGTGTACAGGAAATAAATCTAGCCAACTAAAATAATTGAATATTTCATATTGTGTTCATTTATTTCTGTTTTGTAAGCATCAAATTTAAAACATCTGAATTGCCAGGAATTCCTTGTGTTTGCTCATTCCCTAATTCCTCTTCGTCTCCTGCAGACTTAATTAAACATTCTGGACAGTGATGAAAATAATGTTAAAAATAATTCCTGAACCCATTCATTATTTTTGTATTCCCTATTTTGAAAAACATTCAGCTAAACAGAAATAGAGATATGGACAGTAAAGAAGAGGAGAACTATCTTACAGCTCAATGGCAGTGCTATGTGAGGAAAAGAGCAAGTCAAATCCCCTGTTTCTAGATACCTGTAAATGAGTAGTCATGCAAAGTGCACTCCAGAAGTAATAATTCCCTCTGTCTGTCAAATTAAAAATTTGATGCACTAGATTTTCCACCTGATAAATGACCTTCTAATGGAAATAATATTACAAATCAGCACAGACTATATTTTTACTGCCAAGTTCTTCTATATAGGCAGTATTCTGTTTTGATTCTCATCAGACTTAGGCCATTATGTTGTCCCCTGATTATCCTCTTCTGGAGACAAAGCATTCTGACAGTATGTCATCACTACTGAACTTAAAAGGATTTTATATGATGAGGAAAAATAGTCTCATTATACTCCTCTGCTCAATTAAGTCAGAAGGCATAAAACAAAACCTCTGTGTAGTGACATACAAAAAACTTGAGTCTATTTTCTAAATTTATGGCTGATAATATTTAAAAAACCTAACATATTTCAGAATCCTCTTCCACTTTTCACTATCAAAATGTTACATTATTCCTAACATCCAGAAAATTGGCACATCATTTCTACAGCACATATCTCACTTCTAGATAAAATAACTATCCAGGACAAAAGCCTAAGGAAAAGATTTTCAAAATTTCCTCTGGCAGCTTTCTGACAGGTTGTCTCCACATTTTCTGGCATAACTCTTCCCAGAAATATTTCTCAGCAAGCAGGTTTTCTACACTGTCAATTTCTATCAGCTATCTGGCCACAATAGGACAAGACTACACCTAAAAACACAAACTTTACCTCTATAAATAGAGACTGTAGCCTTTGTGCTGCTCTAAAAGTTGCTAGATGCTGCACAGTCTATTTTTAGGAAGCAAGGAGCACCACATTAGCACTGTAACCAGAGTTGCTAGGGGAGCTCCAGCCTATAGGCAATGGACACTGCTAACTCCTTCTCCTGTTCCATATGGCAAACCTATACCAGAGGAGGGTGAAACAGGAAGCTCTTAATATTACACCTGGGGCTATTGGCATAGAACAAACAAACAAGAAAATCAGGGAAATGAACAAGGATTCCTACAGATGTAACATGTGAAAGATGTCTCTAGAAAAATAGTTAATTTTCCATCCGTGTTTAGTATAGATCTGACATTGTCAGAGCTCTTCCAAGTCACACATTTCTAGTCAAAACTGTACCTATGTTTCTTTCTAAAGGATGCTTATTTGGGAAACTTTCCACTGACAGCAAGTCTTTAATTTGGAATGAAGGTTGGAGTTTTCAAGCATCATTGCTCTTTCTGCTTACAAGCATTTATTCAGATCTTCTACATTGTGTACCTTTTCCATTACAGATTATATTCATAATACAGTCTACAGTGTGATAAAATATCTTTTAGAAATCTTTCAGGAAAATGGTCAGCATATACTGCACAAAATAAACCAATAAGGAGTGCAATGTACTCTGTGAATTTCTACCGTGTAATGGCAAATATCCTGGATTCCTAAACTTTAAATTCTGTCTCTCTGGAGGTTGAAATACAAAATTCTGAGAGCTTCAGAAATAAGCAAAGCCTGCTTTCTGGTGTATCTGTGCTCCAGACGCTACAATAAATATCTACGTGAGATTTTTTTTCTTTTGAAGGGTCCATGAGCTTTGGGCTGATGCTGATGACTTTCAGAATGAAACACTTCTTCTTAGACCAGAGACTCATATCAGTATTTTCCTACAAGTTAATTAACTTTTATACTTTGATGCTTTGTGAAATCTTTTTGCAATGAACCATTGGCTCATGAACAGAAATACCACATTATGCACATTCATATGCACTCATAGACCAGCACGTATTTAATACAAATGCTAAATCTTTAAATCACTAAAAAATAATTCTGAGTATACAGACTTACAGCTTCTCCTTCTGCAAACTAAAATGCAGAAGCATAACAAATGTTTACTAAATGATCTCAAACATTTTTCAGAACAGAAAATTCAATTATTTCCCCATTCCTCGACAATCTCGAATCATATTTTAAAATAGTTTCTACCAATCAATAAAATTTAGCAATTAAATCCCATACAGTTAGTTCATCTTTCTAAATCAGATAAACTTGCAATGAACCTGTGATTCTTCAGGGCCTGCACCAATGGGCTGTTTTTAAGTTTAAACAGCTGTGTTGTTACAATTTCTTTTTACTTGTGACCTGAGGGTACCCATTTGCTTCACAATTAACGGCATAGCACCTACAAATGTTCAGCTAGCCAGATTGTTAATTGTTATGTCTGCTTTATGCTTTCTTATATAAATAGAAAATGTTCCTCTTGAAACTGAATGGTTCAAAGGTTCACATGTTATCTTCCTGACATTTCTCAGTTTATTCACTTTTTACTTTTCCCTTTACTCAGTGTCCAGAGATATTCCTGATAAAAGTCTGCATGCCCCATGCTATCTCTTCTAGTCTCTGCTTTGATGAAAGCTTTTGCCTTTGTGGAAATCAGCGCTGAATGTTTTCTTCAGAGCCAGACAGTAAAACCTGAGCTAGTTTTAGAGCAAAATCATCAGTAACAAAGAAAGTAGTCTTAAGTTTGTAATACATTGAAACAGAGTGAAAAATGTTATACATCTTACTAATATTGTTTGTAATTTTTAAAATCGGTATTTGATTTTATCAGTTCCTATGTATGTGTGATATTTTCCACTGGTAAATTACTTTTGCTTTAACCTGTCCTAATATTTCTATCCAGTTCATCTGAATCATCAAATTCCCTTAAGATAAAATTAGAAGCATAACTGCTTGATAGGTGGGAGCATTCCTATGTAAACATACAATAGAATGTCAGCACTTCTGTTGTCTAAATTATCAGTGAAATTTAATATGTGAGCTATGAATAGCTTATGAACTCTCCCATAGTGTGGGATTCATCAAAAGGTAGATGCAACTGAGCAAGTCCTTCATTATAGTCAGAAGAGATGGATGGAAACTTTCAAGGTTCACTTCATCTCATGCCAAAGTAGACATATAGGGTACATGCATTGCAAGATACCTTTGTGCATTCTTCTCCACATAAAAATTTGGAGGTTCCTGAATTTTCTCCATTATATTTTGTGAAGAAATTTACGCTGATTAGCTCAGATGCCTATCTATGATTATCACACTCAAATTCTCAATTGTGTTAGGACTGCCATAACCAGAGATCACTCATCTTCTCTGAAATGTGCCTGAATTTTTTTGCTCCAGTTTCTGCTTCATCATGTTGCTCTCAAGTGAAGGCAATTGAAAAGTGGCCAGTAAATGGCCAGAACTCTGGACTGCACTCTAGCCTCTTGGCAAGTAGTCCAGACGTGCTGCCAAACTCATTAGTTCCCATGGAATAGCACAAGGGTCAGGAGATCTGTCTTTATAAACCCATTTCTTATGACAGTCTATGACTCTGATTTCTCAATCAAGGGTAAAGCTAATTTACTGATAGCACAAAAGAGAATATCTAGTTAAGATGTTCCTTTACTGATCACCTGCTTGACCTTGCTTTAGCCACAGAGCAAAAATGATTCTCCACTGACACTGTAGGATTGTCATTGATATCAATGAAGAAAAAGCCTTATGAATAGCTGCAGTTCACAAACAGGCACATTTACAAAGATCTCACATTCACATATTGAAGCCCCTGTCAGTTTTTCTGTTTAAAGTCTATGGGTTATCTTCTTCTTGGGTTGGTAAAGCTCAGCAGCTGATGTGTCCCCAAAAGTTTCATTAGCTTGGAAAAAATTTCTGGAAATAAGCAAAACTACTCAGACTAGTCTATAGATTTGGAGGTTGCCACTAACTAGCTCTGGCATATGAGCTAAACATAGCAGTATTCAATAATGTATTGTTCACAAAGAAAATGGGAATACTGAGGATAATGCTGCATGTCAGCACACATGATAAGGCAAAAGTCACTTTGCAAGGCAAAGACTATGAGCAGCAAGGCAGGTGACATCAGGTCAGTTGACAGCATCCTCACACTCTGGATCAATATATTTGCCAAAGGTGGACTTGGCAGATGGCCACACATCACAGGAAGCAGTACTTTGCATGGGAACTGACTTCAGTGTTGTTCAAAAAGGCTGTGAGTCTCTCTCCTGAAACTCACACTTTATAGAGAAACTGAAGAGATTATGAGTAATGTCCAACAACAGCATTGATAACAAGTTATATGTTACATATTAAGATGATGTTCAGGAATAACAGGGTTTTGATAAGAGTCTATTTTTACTTTTTTATTTCCAAATTAATACAAACATGACTTCTCTACCTCTCCCTCAAAATAATTAGGGTAGCAAAGCAGTCTCAGTAAGAAGAAAGAAAGTAAAAATTTATGGAATAACACAAGATTGACAGTTATTAAAATTTGTCATTAAATTTCCATTTCAATTATGAAGAGTTAAATAATTAGCAAAACAATCTGAGACTCTGAACTATGGAAAATTCTGAAGAAAAAAACTCAGAAGTTCTAATGAACAACTTTTAAAAATTCAGCTGGCCTACTGCACTAACTACAGTGATGACAAAGTGCAATTAGTTAAAAGATCCCAACACTAAAGCATACTAAACAAATCTAAAGTTTAATCCATTTCATTATGAGTTTTCAGCAATTTGGTTAAACCCAGCGCCTTATAAAGTCTTGCTGCATACCCACATACTTTTTAAAATTTGAAAAAATTATTTGTAATAGCAGTTCTTTGACATAGTGTTTCTGTGCTTTTTCAGACTTGCAGCTTATACTTTCTCTGATCTCTATTAATGCTGAATTGCTTGAATTTAAGACTGCATAGTTCTGAAAATTAGTTTAATTGCTTGAAAGAAAAGTGAACATCCATGAAAGGTAAAAAAATTAACATTTAATTATGGGAATCTTCTATTGCTTACTACAAACTGCTTCTAGAATAGATGTGTTCTTTTACTAATCTTTATTATGATTCAGATTTCTTCATGTCAATTAGAATTGTTTTGGTATGGCAAATTCCACCTCCACTGTCTGTCAAAGCACACATATTCTTAAGAATTTTTTTCTTATATCTAGTATATGTAAATAAGGAGAAGAACTTCCATGAGTACATCAAATTAAAAAGGGGTATAATTCTATAAAGCCAAATTTAACAATAAACCAACTTAAACATTTTTTTTTCTGTATGAGCATTAACTAAATCAGCTAGAAACAGGAAAATTGAAACACTCATGACATAGGTCAGTAAGGTAATTAAAATACTAAACGAGGAATAAGATTTCTATAATCATACAGGGCATGACCAAGTAAAAACAAAAAGTATTAAAGAGAAATATTTCCTAAGATAATTTAAAACCTAAGAAATAACATAACCTGAAGAAAATACCCTGGATTGTTTATCATTGAATATCTCACAAATGAACAAACACTTCTTATTCTTTCTTTAATTGCCCTGCCAGAGTTTTCTTTTGTAAACCTTGTAAGTTTTTAGTATTTCTCAGGAAGCCTGTTGGAGATGGGATGTACAATACCATCACTCTGAAACTTTCACTCTCTGAGAGTTGCAGTAAACTGTAAATCTGTAAAATTCCATACATCCTATATTACAGTGGGAAACTCACAAGTCCCAGGAATGAATACAGCCTGAAACTTTATTGAATGTCACTTGAGATCATATAATTTTTTTCTTTCTGCATTATTTCAGATTAGCATTCAGGTAGGCTTTAATTTATGCCCTAGCAATGTGTTTAACAGAGCTATTTGGCCCTCAGTAAAGGAGAGGATATTCCAGTTTTAATGCAGTACATAAAATTCTACTTTGTGCCCTCTTGAGTCTTCTGTGGAATATCTGTGGCTCACTGCAGTGAACCATAACTGTTGGGAGTGTACTTACTGCATTGAAGTTGGGGAAGAGATTGACTGCTGCAGCAGTGTCCAGAGGAAATGGAAGAAACGGTTTAATATCCAGCGACGGCTGCAAAGGTGGTGCAGGAGGACGCACTAGGGCTGGAAGAGCAGGGCTCTGGCATGTACCACCTACAAAGAGACAAAAGGCATTCAGCAAGTATTATAACTGAGGGAGAGGGAGTAGAAAGCCAGCACAAAAAAAAGCAATAATAAAAAGCCAATATTGGATCAAGCATACATTTTTATTTGTCCACAAATTACTCCATTACTGAAAAAAGCATAGCTGACTCAGTGACTGTTGGTTAGAATTCTTTGCCAGTAATTTCTCCAGGTATCAGTCTATCATTATTAAAATTAACTCATAAACTATTCCTTTTCATGGATTATCTGCAACAATAGTTCAACATATGTCTGACTTCCCTTTAGACCTTCAACTAGTTTCATTCTCTTATAATTTTGATGCTCCATCCCTAACCTGCTGCTCAACCCTACAAAGGCCGATTACTCCAAAAGAAAAAGAAGTTGCTGTTCAGCTCAGCAAAAGTCATGTCATTTGCAAATTTCTGGGGTTTTTTTGCTTAAATGCTCACTCATGGAGCCTGTGGCTTCAGTTTCAGCCTAAACCTCAGAAACACAACATACCTTGTGGCCCCCAGATTTGATCAATACAAATCTAAAAATCCAAACAGTGTAAGCAGCCACTAAAATTCTGTTTATGGGAAGGTACCGATGAACACTTTCTGCTCTTTGCAAGGGGTGGAGTTGATTCAGACTGTACAGCAGAAAGCTCCTCCCAGCTTACCACCAGCTCTGTGGGAACATAATGCAAATTAAGAAATCCCCTTGCATACCAATAAGGCATTACCTGCTTGCAGTGGTCCCTCTTTTGCTTATTTGTTTGCCCCTTGCCACAGCCAGCTACAAGCTGGAAGAATCCAAGCTCATTCTCCGCTTTCAATGTCTCCTATGTTTTGGTGGCACTCCAAAACATCAATTCCCTGTTAATTAAAGACTATTTGGATCCTAGGAAACTGTTAAAATATGCCAGTGTTCTTCTAATCTGAGAGGCAGGCAACAGACTGTAAAAACCTGTTGGTAAGAATCCAAGAAAGAGTAAAAAAAATTGTAAGGGGAGTTTTACCCTGCTCACTGATCAGAGACACAGGCAAAGAGATAAACAGAGGGAGAGATCTGAAATATGTTTCTTTTTTTTTTTTTTTCTCTCATACATACAGACCCTTCATTACACAAGTTGCATACAGTCTTTAAGAGCCCAAATATAAAGTAGTCAGAATGATATATGGTGTTTGGCCAGCAAATCTGTTAACAAGGTTTGTCATTTTATGCATCTAACTGAGGACTAATAACACAGGATTTAATTAGTCAGTTGTAGATCATTCAAAGTTATGCATCTAGGTATAATATCAACTGGAGCCAAATTTTGAAAGACTATTTTTTGCCAACTTTCAATTCCTCTGTAAAGCATTTCACTAAGAATCATTGGAAGAAAAATCTTATCCACTAGTAAATCAAAGGTATTGGATTAGAGCTCACTCCAGTCTCATGACAGGTTTTCTTCCCTAGAGTAACTGCCATTTTTGGAGTAATTTCTACATTTACCTCAATGTAATTATATAAGAAATCACTCTTTCAATGCAGCAGCTGAGAATATAGGCAACAGAAAAGGAGACAAGCGGCTCTGCTTTCCAAAGCTCACCAGCATAGAATCATCAAGTTTTTCATGATTGCCATTGGTATCGTAATTGCTACATTTTCATGGCATTATTATAAAAACACAGTAAAAATAAATTTAACAGGTCCAAATGATGATAAGGTAGTGCTGAACCTGCCAATCCTACCCCTTTTGAGCAGGAAAGACCCATTAAGGTATGTTTTTACATGCTGGAAATACTTATTTTTTTCTTATGTAAAGCTTTTAAAGATGATAAAGGCAAGAAGTCACTCCTACTAAAAAAACCCCAAACATCTTAATAAGAAGTCTCCAGATTGCATCTGACATGGTACAAAATCCCAGAGACATTTCAAGGTGAGCGTTTGTATGGCTAGAGCAAAGAATTTGAAACTGATTAAACATTCTATATCTCACAAAAGCAAATTTAAACTGGACTGAGAAATATCACCTGTGCCTGGGGACACATCTCATTGTTATGGAGCAGAGTCTTATAGGTTCAGATTATCTAGAGGAACAGCACTAGTATCTCATACTCTTCTAGGATACCAAGCCACAAAGAATGAAATATTTTTATTCTGTCATCCTTCCGTGTGGCATGACTCGGCACCCACACACCTGCTCCTGCCAGCCAGTGCGGCACAAAGTCATCTGGGGACGAGAACATGCTTTAAATGGAAAAATTCAGCCAGCTCTGCAGGACCTTGGCTGGGACTCAGAGCCTCTGGAACAGAGTTTAGAAACTACCACAGTCCTGGATACAGTGGCACAGAGAATTAGTATGTTTGGGAGAACAGCTGCTCTGCTTTTTCAACAGTGTCAGATATGTCCCTTAGTGATGGAGCATGTGAGAGGCATCATGAAATCTGAGCTTTTGCTTGAAAGAGATTCTCTAATGTTTATGGCTGCAAAAATTATCTTTTATTTCCATTTAACATGCACAGAGTTGTAGTCTAGAATCTGCAACAGAAAATCTGATCTTTGAACAACCTTTAAGAATACCAGTGTTAACTGTTTCCCACCTAATCCATTAGCAGAAGAATGGAGAGGGGTAGAAGCCCACTAGGAAGTGTTCTTGAAGTGCATACACAGATAAATTCCAAGTGTCACTGAACAGTGAGTCACAGTGAGGAACCATAAAGATTGCTTAAGACTGTTTTGGTGTTCTGTGTGATAGCCTTCTACACAAAAACGTCCCTAGATTTCCCTGTGCAGATCCAACACTACTGATCAATGAAGGTGAAGGTTCAATGTCAGCCTTTTTACAAACTTCCTACCAGCAAGGTTTTGATAACATTGACCAATAAACATACTACTGGGTAAGCTGGTTTGCAATACAATGCTGTGTTCTGGGCACAGACAGCATATGTAGTACAAAACCATGTGCACAACACAAGGTTCATGCTCTTGGTAGCAGAACCAAGTGGTTCTTAAGTGGTTCTCTTCCTGAAACCACTGGTGATATGAATTTCATCACCACAACACCTTTCTTGCTTGAACCAAGGAAATATGACAGAAACAGATGAATAGATGATTCCTGCAGGTTCCACCTCAATCTGTCCATTTCCTAAAAAATTTAACACGTTTTGAGTAGGAATGTGAACAAATACTTGTGTCCATCCCTGTTCCCCCACAACTCCATTGTGACTTTAAAGACCATGTTTCACTATGGAACTGAAAATAGATCTTAAAACATGAAGTCATTCCAAAAAGAAGAACACATATGTCTTTAAAGGTGGTCATGATCTTAGCTTAAGATTTGTTTGTTGGTCAGAATTCTTTACAAAAATTTTACACCTTCTGGTGGAAATTTTGCTTTCAATGAAATAGCACTTACTGATAAGAAAGATTGCCATGCAAATTTTTGTACCTAGTTCACCGGAAATGCAGAATAATAAATAGCAATTTCCCCTAATGTTTCTTGAGGAGGCCAAAATCCCTGTTCCTTATGTTCCCTAGCAAACAGTTCAACAATTTGGCCACCACCTATTGCTACCTTTTGTGACTTGGCTTTGCAGAAAGACATATTACATCTTTCCCTGTATAGTCTTTCCTGATGCATACTCTCATTCCCAATCCTTTGAACTCAACAGCAGGTTTAGTTTCCAGAAAAGGAATCACAAGATCTATTATCAAATAGTCTCCTCCTAAGGAACAGTCTAGTCCAGATTTTGCAGACAGAAAAATGTAGATGATTTTTTGCAATGCATCTGGAACTTAGAGGTATGTAAACTGGGCAGGAAATCCTAAGCTAATACCCCATTAATCTAAATTTTTTGCAGTTCTTCCATCACTAACTATTACCACCATAAACACTAAGTGTGTACAGCCATTTTAAATACAGCAAAGACGGTAAATTAATGTGCAATTTCTCTTCCTTCCTGGAATCTGGGTTGGTTTTCAGGATTCTAATGTGATTTCTCCAAGATACCAATATTTCCTTGTTGTCCACCTCATCCCACACCTCTGTTAATATTACCACAATAACTTATTTGAGGTCAAAACAGTATACACATTCTTCCTTGGCAGAAGCTAGGAGAACATTTCAGCTGGTATGACTCAGTGGAGAAGCTAGGAAAACACCACTTATAGGCCACTTCTACGTAGCTTTGAAAGATGACTTCAAAAGATATCATCAATATTTTTTATATAGGTTCTTAATATCTTACAGTTCACATGCAGTAAGCATTACAATATATCTTATAGAGCCTGATCCAAACAAGGGGTTTTTTCCTAGAAAATTTTCAAGAACACTGACTCAGGCTATTTCAAAGTATAAAGAGAAAGGGCATGTTGTAGGTCATAAATACTAAAAAAATTACATTTGGATAACTCTATATCATCTAGAATTGTTAATTTATTACGGATTAAGACTGTCAGTGGGCCAAAGAAAAGGATTTTTTTCAAAAAGACAATAAAGCTACAAGCATTTAAGAATAGTAGGCTAGTAAAGATGAATAATGCTCTTGATCTAAAATATCAAATATCACATTTATATCTTCAGAGAATCTGATAAAATTGTAAATTTTAAGAGCTCCAAACTCAAAAGAATAACCTTCTCTGAGATATAACATAGACAATGTGACATGAATTGTAAATCTAGCTTTTAGGAATAAGTTTAATGTAATCTGTCATGGCCTGTAGTCACTGGGATATTCCCTTTTATCATTGCATGGTAGTCTTCATTTTTTCAACTGATCTTTTTCTTAAAAACTACTGGATTGTCCTTTAATGGTAAATTCAGTTCCATAAAAAATAGTACCAATGATCTAACATGGCAAAATGAGCCTCATCTATTCAAACTACTTATTTGTAGTTACTACACTATTTGAGTGACTAAAGTGTGAACTCAGTATATAGAAAGTTAGGTAACATGCAATTCTACCTTTTATGTACATAAATACATACATTTTCAATTTAACTTTATTAGGTTACAAATTATTCCATATGGACTGAAAGGTGTAGACAAATTATGTGACACCTCTGGAGGATTTATTGCTCAGAAAATCTCCTTTCTGTCCATTTATAGTGTTAGAACTCAACTCCTTGTAAAAATGGAAATGAGGATTATAAGATGCTTTTTGGATTCTGCATTGCTCACAGACTTTTTTGGAGAATGCTTTCTTTATATAATAATCTCAAAAATATTTTAAAAGTTAGGATATCTGCATTTAAACACAATACTATTATATGTAGTCCCTCAGTTTCTGAAAAGGAAGAAAAAACCCTAACTTTATGAAGTATTTGAAATCCACTAGAAGAGAAAAGCACTCAAAATAGGGCTCCAACCACACCACTCTTGATCCTGCTGACTCTCTTCAGACAACTTGAGGATAAAGTATTTTGTGTGGCCCTACAAGCTTGTCTCTCTTAAGTTTAGCTGTTAGTAATGCTAACAGTGACTTTGAAGAGGATGAATGTAACACTGTCTCAGCTGTGGAGATTTGTGAGTAATTGATTTTTCAGCTCACTGGCCAATCTAAAAAATAAAGACAATTAGGGGGAAAAAAACTACCACTGGGTCAACTGAAACCCAAAATCACACCCTATAGTTCCTACTTGGATACTTAACCATTTTTATTATTTAAATAATGGCAAATTTCAAACATCCAAACCCAAACAATTTCAAATGAGTCATTACAAAAATATTTTCAAATCTCTTTCCAGCTTTTTCTCCTTTTTCTTTTTTTTTTTTTTTTTTCCTGTAAGTAAACCTCTTCCAGTTTGGCTCAAATAAGTACCCACTGTTTATTTATAGGCAGCATTTTTCAGTGCATCCACTCTTCACCTGGAAAATTTGATTCTACTCTGGTCGTTTGCTTCTATTCAAAGTGTTATTTTGTCTAGAGACAATATTTATTCTGTGATTCCTCCAAAGTGACCTAGTTTGGAAAAAGAATTATTTTTTTTATTATTATTAGCTTTAGAAGCCTCCAGCTATGCATATACAGGTTTTTTAAAGTCTTCTTTCACACATACTAGCATTTTGGAACACATAAAATCATATTTCCCAATACAAGAATTTTGACTGAAAAATAAACTCCTCTAGGTGTACAGAGGAGTATATTTCTCTTTTCATTATGTAGAACCCTATGAAACTACTATCATGATGCTAGACTGGGAAAATATGCATGAGTACCCTGATATCCATTATCTCCTGTCATTATTTTCTTTATTTTGCTAAACATGCTTAGATTTGTGCTTCCTTTTTCTTACCTTCCCTCCTGTTCCTTTACCGTTATTCATCTGCATTACAGACAGGTGAGCCCAGCTTACAGACAACAAAGTCTAGTCTGTCTGAATAGGATCAGCACTGCTGAGCACTCTGCAGACCTTACTCACCTCAGGCCACAAGGACACTAATGTTAAGGCTTCCATGATCCCCACCAGAGTATTACCTCTTTCACCCTGTACCTAGAATATGCTATGGAGCACAAGAAACAGTGTACCAAATAAAATATTTGGTAGGACTCTTAACATAGAACCTACTGGAAGACAGTGGTCTGTGTGGGAACATGAACTTCAGTACTTAATACTGTCAAACAAAGAATTCCTCTAACTCATTATGGGCTGCATCTTATGTGAATTTTAAATTGCACAAGGGCAGCAGCTAAGCTTTTTATTTTAGCAACATGACCTACCTAATTGAGCTCTTCAGAATCCTTTGGGCTTTTACTGCTGATGGTCAGACAAATTTGCTTTTTTTTCCCCCTCTGTTGGAAGCTGTTGGATCACTGAAAATTAAATGATCCAAAATGAATGTTCCACTTTCTGTAAAGTTCTGCTTATAGAAGAAAACAACAAGAAATTGTCCAATTTGGCCACTGTGCTTATTATCAGCTGCCTATATCGAGTATCAACCATTCCAGAGAATCAGAAAGCCCAAGACTGACAGTCATGACTTCAGAGAAGAAAAAGTAGAATGCCCATGAACCTCAGCTCTCCTCTCTCTTGAGAGTGGAAGAGTTTTTAATTTCTATTTGTCTTACCAAACAAAATCAAATATTAAATACCTAACATTTTTATCCATGCAATTCCAGCATTAATTCTCATGACACTTCTACGTGGCAAGAGATTACCCTCATTTTTCAGCTAGAAACCTGGGACAGACAGCATAAGTTTCCTGCTAAAAACTTACACAGAAATCTGTGGCAGATCAAGGACCTGACCTATAGGTCCCCAAATTTAGTGCGATATCATTCCCTGGTTGTAGACTAATAGTGAACTAATCATACTTTCACTTAGACTGGAGTGACAAATGTCACTCACAGATAATGTCAAAACCTGTTCTTCTTTCCCTGCCATAAATGCTACAGGGTAGATGAGTTGATCTGTGAGTCCACATCTACACTATTTTGTTTTGGCAAACTGTATTTCCAGCTCTATTCTACAGTTCCTTCCTTCCTTGTGTTTTACAATGCTTCGTACTTTATTTAGTAAGAAAGTGAATCCAACCAAGCGAAAACTCTGGCTTGCCTAGAGTGAGCTACAAATGTGTAGAGACATTCCTACCACTGTGCAGTAATGGCAGGCCAGAAAAGAAGACAGTTGAGAGGGGTCCTCATCAATGTATACACGTGTCTGAAGGGAGAGTGTGAAGGCAATGGAGCCAGGCTCTTGGTGGTGCCAAGCAAGAGGACAAGAGGCAACTGGCAGAAATTGATGCACAGGAAGTTCCACCTGAATATGAGGAAGAACTTCTTTACTGTATGAGAGACTAAGCACTGGAACAAATTGCCCAGAGAGGTTGTGGAGACTCCCTCACTGGAGATATTTAAGAACAGTCTGGACACAATCGTGTGCCAAGTGCTATAGGATGACCCTGCTCAAGAAAAGAGTTTGGACCAGATGACTCACTGTGGTTCCATTCAGATTACCCATTCTGCAATTCTGTATGAAAAACAGCTTTCCCTTTTCTTCTAATCATGATAAGGTCTTCATTTTGGCTAGCTATTCCCACGTAAAACCACCCACAGTATGATTTTCAGCTTGGAGTGGAGAGATTGACATTCAGACTCAAGATAAGGTGTCTCTTGAGGTATGTGGGAAGCATGAGTGTCTTCAGAGAAGCAGTGCAATTTGACAGAGGAAGGACACAGTGTTTCCCCAAAATTGCATGTATGGTGTTTCTCTGCAGCTTTCAGCAGATAGAACACATTTTCTGACAGTGCTAAACTGGTTACAGCATTATTTAAGGGGTCATTGTGGATACCTCCTAACCAGCGGGTCCGTATGTGATTTGTAGCCTCTACCAGACAGCTACTAGATCTTATCAGATTAGGTCCAGCAAAAATATTGCTACAAACATTGAACATTGAATGACTGGGAGGAAGCTGCTGAAAGGCACTAAGACTTTTCCCAAAGTATGCTCCCCTGAAGTCACAGTCTGCCAGTGGATTCTAAACACAAAAATTCAAAAAAACTCCACCATAAATAAATGAGTTAAGCAAAAATACAGGCATCAGCCAAGTATTATGAAAATCACATTAATTTTGAAGCTTTACACTTTTTGACATTTAAAAAAGTCTTTGACCTGGCATATTGTACAGTTGGATTTTTCTGAAGTTTTTATAAAGGTCATATTTATGGTATAATAAGCACAGATTTCCAAGAACATTGTATTGCAAACAGATTTGCAAAGAATGTCTCATTTTTATGATGAATATATTAGTAGTTTTGAAAGTGCCATTTTTCAAAAGCATGGCTGGGAAAGAAACAACAATTAACTTCTCATATCTTTAATGAAACAAGTATACGACTGAGAAAAATATATAACTAATATCATGAAATGGACAAATACCACTACTAAACCCTATGAAAATTGTGCTGTGCAGCAATGTATCTTCTATTTAACACTAATAATGCTAGATATAATTCCATTTAGCATTATTAATTCACTGGAAAATGTTTTTACACATTTGTAGCTGCACAGTTCAAGAGTAAGCCAACAGTTATTGCATGTTTCCAGAGCATCACTTCACTCTTCTGCTCTCTGTAAAACTTCGGTTGCTGCACTGAATAACAGGTAGATTGACTTCAGAAAATAATGAAGTCAGGAGACAGATGGCAGAATCCAAGCAGAAGGAGCAAAGTCTGCCCAGGTCAAAATTAGCTCCACAGAGAGACTGAGAAGAAAGGAGGGAAGGAGGGAAGAAAGGAGGGAGGGACACAGGAGACGGGGACGCAGGCAGGCAGGCAGGCAGGCAGGCAGGCGGGAAGGCAGGAAGGCGGGAAGGAAGGCAGGAAGGCAGGAAGGAAGGCAGGAAGGAAGGCAGGAAGGAAGGCAGGAAGGCAGGAAGGAAGGAAGGCAGGAAGGAAGGCAGGAAGGAAGGCAGGAAGG
>VXBA01003622.1:223584-241077 GCA_013399895.1 Serilophus lunatus | reverse complement strand
TTTTTTTTTTTTTTCTTTTTAAATAGAGATAAATATGTGTCATATAATACATTGGAAAGAATTTTCCAAGTTTTGATTTGCAATATATCCTGATGAATATATGTTTTAATTTCTATCAAAAAACTGTAAGATTATGCTTCCTTATGCACAGTAATAATCAAGAAAATAACTACTCCATAAACCAGAAAGTTTCTATATTCAAGAAGTGTAAACAAAAGAAAAACAAACCACAAACCTCACACCATGATGAAATATAACAGATAAAGGATTATTGCATTGGTACTAGTGAAGTAAACAATGTTTTTTCTGTCTCTGATGAAGATCACATGAACACATTTTATATGATGTTCTGTAAGAGCATTGGCTCACATATACTAATGCTATGGAGTTAAATTGAACTCCTTACAAATCAGAGCCGGGAAGACTGCTACAGATACTAATGAAAGGTGATCCCGCAAATTTTTATAGCACAATGAGCTCCTCCTTGTGTCTATGATGGCAGACTCAAGCTTCAGAATTCAGAGCCATCCATATCTGTTTCTTGATGAGACTCGAAAAAACATTATATTTGATTAACATTTTAAGCTGAAAAAAGGGGGAAGAAAAAAAAAAAGAAAAAAAAAGAAAAGAAAAAAGAAAGTACAAATTCCAAAGGCATGAAATAACAGTTTGACTGGCTCCTTGAACATCTAAATGCTCCAGTGCACAAGCAGGCTACCTTCATTCTCACCAATAGATCCCAGTCATGACCCTTGTACAACGCAGAAAACATAACAAAACAGGCTACATGTAATTCACTTTTTTAAAGCAGTCTCCTTGTTCTCTGCCATAAAAGACCAGTTTGAAACCACATTTTATGCCAGTAAGAAATAATAATCCTGTCTTCCTTGAATAAGGCTCTGGGGTTAAACATGTTACTGCAATCACAAAGATACAGATAATTAATTATAACTATTCATTATTTTGGCTGATGCTTTGCTTCAAGATGTGACTGTTCATAGTGAAGGAGAGAAAATACTGTAAAAATTCATTCCTGTTTTGCAAAGTTCTGTCAGAATTTGTCTTCTCTGCAGACGTGTAAGCTGCCCTCTCTCATATACAACTGTGGAAGCAAGTCCTTCTAAAAAGATTCAAAAATTGAAAGAAATTAAAATCAGTATTTTAATCAAAGGGCCATATTGAAGACAGCTCTGTAGGTCCTCACTGCCTCAGGGAAATGTCCCAATAGTTGGGGCTGTTGACTGACTGAGGACACTTGCACAATAATCCCATTTTGGAGCAATTTAGATTTGTCTAAATGCGTATTCACTTCACGAAGGAATTTAGCTTGGGTTTCCAGCAACCCACAAAAATCCCTTGACCTCAGGGCTAGTGTTTTTCTGGGGATGTGAATACATTCTTTTATAGTGGAGAAGTTTTAACAAGATGGCTATTTATAAAAAAGTGCAACGGAAACTTCAATTTTGGCAGGCTTACACCTGATGGAGCTGATTTAGGCAAATGCTCTGAGAGCTGGAATATGTGGCAGTTAGAAGGTTGACTGTCCTCATGATACTTCAGAAATTGCTGACAGGTCTATTTTTTAAAATCTTTATATAAAATACACCTATAATTTTTTAAAAGTCAAGCAAGTAAAACTGTCTCCTGTCATTCTCTATAGGTGGGGGAAGAGCACTATTGCTTTTGCAGACAAGACACAAAGGATAAAAGAAATTTTTGTCCTATTTTCCAGAAACACAGGCATGTCAAGCCCAATTTATCTAATCCATGACATGTTGGATGCTCCAGGCTGCATCTATGGAAATAGATAAAGGCTTGTCCTCCACAGATTTAATGAATGGGAATCCCTGCCCATGGCTAATATAAATTGTGCTTGTTGGTGGATAATTCTATTGATTGCAATCACATTACATTTACACAAGTACACATTAGAGTTGTCCGTAAAGCACTATAAACTATTGGCCAAAAAATTCAAACCTAACCACATAATATGTTCATATTTCTTTAAGCTGTATAAAGTTAGTTATGATTTTTCAGCTTTTAATTATCCTATCCAAATATTCTTCAAGAGTATTTTACTATCATGTAATATAAAATTATACCTTGATAAATGCACATGTTGTTATTTTTCTATTTGGAGGTTTTTCCTCATGCAAAAAGCAAAGAAATTTTTCTAGGTTCTGACACAGATTTTGCTACAAGATTTCCTGAGTCGACCATGCAGCTTGTAGCTGTAAACAGAAGGTTCAGGTGAATATCCTGTGTGTCTTGGTTGCCACTTTATATGGGCAAATGTCTAAATGAGAAGCAAGCAAGCAAACAAACAAATGCTCCCCCATGAAAACCACCCCCCAAAGAAGTATAAAGGTGTCAAGGAATGGCCTGCATACCAGTGTGCAGGTTTTACTGTTGGGTAGGAATAGCAAGGCATCGTTGAAGGGATAAATACTATTCATCTGCATTTTCACATAGGTCAACAGCCTGAAACCAACTCTAAAGAAATATGATAAAAGCTCAAATAATGGTAACTATCTGAGCCTGCTCTTCGGTCTCACTCTGCTCAAAATCTTTACTTGAAGCCCTACATCGCTATTAACATTTCACTTTCTGTATAGCACAAACTCAGGTTAGACATTCAGTGATTTTTAACAATCACAGTTGGTAATGGTTTAGAATTCAGCATTTTTTGAACTAAATGTAAATCTAGGAACAGGCCTCGAATATTTCAGTTTGTTCTATTCAAAGACTATTTTTCATCTCCCTCCTTCCTAAGGTGCTTAAAGAATCAAGCCTTCAGCATAATACAATAAAATTCACTCCCCATGAAAAAATTACCACAGTTGTCATGTTTTATTTTCTTTTTAAGCTCTATCTGCTAGAAAGGCAAAATAAAATGGAAGAACTAACTTTGATTTTGTTGCATTACACAGTTATTTGAGAGATACTAAACAAAATGTCGTTTTTGAAAGGCATTTCTACCAGGCCTTGTAACCATAATACAATAGAATATAGTACCAAGAAGAGAAAAATTCCTGTGCAGACTTTTCTGATGATCCACGAGATCAGAGGGATCAGAATCACGCATCTTAATAGTGTTAAGTCTATGTGTTATAATTCCAGGTGTCCAGGTGTCATTGATTGGGCTATATTTTTTTTTTTCTGTTCCATGTTAAGTCATGGTATTGCTTTACTATTCAGAGTGAAGATCTAATTATCATTTGACTTCTTTGCATCACATTATTTTACATGTTCCTAATATTTTCATTACTTTTTCACACTAAAATAGAAAAGTAATCCCTTCAGTTTAGGCAACAGGCATTTATGTAATTGAATTATATATCAAGCGATTCAAGTAATTTCTCAATATGCTTTTATTACTCAAGATGAGCAAGTCACTCCATCTACAAAGCCTAACACCTTTGAATTTTAATTAATTATGGTATATTAATCTCATCAGAAGAATCTCACAAATCTAACATGTTAGGAGGACAATGCAAGTGCAAAGAGCCTTCAATGGAACTGTGACAAGTTGAATCCCTCCTCCCATCCTCCCACTCTACTGCTAAGGAGTGCAGGGAGCCTCACATACTGTAATCATCTTTGCTTTCCATAAAAGGTAATCATACAATACATTATCAAGATAATGAAATTATATTAAACCAGTGAACCAACCAATTGTTAGATTACTACAAGGATTTGCTAAGCCTCAGACAAACCTCAATCCTACAAATACTTTTGCACATACTTGCCTATTCCAATCCCTCACATCAGTGAAACATTAGAAAACATAACTATTTTTAAATTCATGCATGCAGAAGTGGGGTCCGTCTCTTATTTGCCTGACTCCATCTGACTAAACATTTAATATGTTCCATAATAATGGGTTTTAAACAAAGAGAATTGTGATTTTATTAAAAAGGAATTAAAAATTTACCAAGGGTGCTCAACTTGAAGAGTGAATCAAAACCCTGAATAATTGATCTAGATCATCATATGCAAGAGAATTTGTTTGCATAATCCAGAATTTGGCACTACTTTCTTTAAAAACAAAACAAACCCACAGAATACCAAGATACATTACATGAGAAATACATGAAAATGTAAACATCAGACGAAAATTAAGATATTCTAAGCATATTGCCAGAGATACACAAAGATGTCCATCTTTTCTTTATGATATCACATCATGAAAAAGAATTAGGATGATTACAGCAATTAGAACATGTTTCTTGCATCTAAAAACAGCATTAAAGAACTCCCATAATCTTACTGCAAAAAGACAGTGTGTTCCCCATATAATTCCAGTGACATAAGGTGAATTACATTGGGTATTAGTCTGAGCAGTAATACTAAAGTAACAACTATTGCAGTGTTCTGAATCTGTTTAATTAGAGGTATCAATTCAAGTAATGAGGCAATTTTCCATGCAAGCCTCTAAGAAACCTGAGACCAAACACAGCTTGCCTGAATAAGGGTTGCATTCCAAAGCTTAACCTCAAGCCAATTTTACAGATCTGGACTTCCAATTAAACATAAATCACCTGATTTACAGCAGAGTGTTTTGAGTGTGTTAACCTGAAATGCTGAGAAAATTTCAGCAATGTGGGCCAAATGATGACAAAAGATATTCACATCCTTCTTTAGCCCCAAATCACTGGTGCTGGTGCAGCTCTCGTGTCCATGTGTATGCATTATTCCGGGACCTTACATCTTCTTCTCCTCCTAGTTGAACACAGGGTATCTGTAGCTTCACACGTCTGTTGCCTTTGTTTATACATTACAGAAAGTTTTGATTTATCATTTGAGAAAAGACACAGCAAAACTGTATTTCTGGCTATTCTGTTTTGCTTAGACTTGGGGACAATATGTGGTAATCTTGTCTAAATATAGATAAAATTTAAATGTGGAGTGATAGGATTTCTTTATTACATTTTTCAGACAGCTAAATTATACTTGGAATACATTGAGAAGACCTAGAGTACAGCCAGCTGTTTGATGTTGCTATGTAGATTCTGTTGCTACCACATGTAAAAAAAATTTACATTTTCTTGCTCACTTAACTGACCATTTAAGTTTACGGAAAGCATCAAACGACTCACGTGTTAAGCTACGTAGTATTTGCAGTTCAAAAAGTAATAATGGTAAAATGAATCTCTGTGTCCAAGGTCAAGCATCAACTGTATTAACCGAACTGTTACGAAGGTCTTTAAAGTTGCATGTAGAAGAACATTGCAGCTTGAACACAAAAAAAAAAAAAAAACAATGAAGAGTTCACATAGGGGTTGCCCAACTGTTTGACACATTTTTGTAGAACGTTGCCAAGACTAAGCCTGGTCGTGTTACTAAATTGGTAAACTCAGATTACCAAGACTGGTGGAAACTCAAGAATAGCAAAAAGAGATCAAGAAAGTCATGTAATTCAGTGTCTTGAACACAGTAGCTTGAAGTGAATAGGCCATTTTTCTCTTGCAAGTATACGATGAGAATTTGGTTGCCACCAGAATATTCCTTTCTTGCAACAATAAGACACTTCAGTGTTTCCCTACAACTTCCTCCACAGATACAAGCAAGTTGGAGTTTGTCCAATTTTGTAAAAAAATTTAAAAAAAAAAATGCCCCAAAGACTACAACTAGAACATCCCTTGTGTTAGGATTGTCACCTCATGTGATTTTCTGCTCATTGAAAGCTGGGAAAACACGACATGAGCTATTTCTTAGAGGGCTACCACACCCTGAAAAAAACATGAAAAGCATGAAAAGCAGTAGCACATAGAGACCTAAGGAGAGTAGAAACCCTTTAATTTTTTTCCATGAAAATCTATTTTTGAGAATATTTTCTTAAATTATTGCTCTCTCTAACAGTATGGGCAATGGCCTCTTATTAGACATGATTTAGTACAAGATTTTATCTCTTTCCCTCTAAATTTCACTATAAATTTCAAATTTGTTATTTATTTTTTACAGTATAAAGTTATTTGTCCTTTCCAAAATGGCACATTCAAAAGTTGAACTGACCTTCTAATTACAAATTACAGTTTTCTTGTCACTAGAAACTATTACCCATATACAATTTTCCTATATGTCCATTCAGTAGCTTCAGACACACAACTGCAAATGTTAGACTCTTGCAGACTAGAAATGAGCTTGACCCACATGCAGCTTTTTCTGGCTGAGTTACAAACCTACAGAAATGATAGCTTGGTATAATTTCTGGCCATAAATTTCAATAAAGTTGTATGAGATGATGCTGTAAGAAAAACATTAAGCCTTCTCTGCTAGCAGATGGGGTGAGATGGCATGATAAAGTGAGGTGGAGAAGGAACTTCAGATTTTTCTTACTGCTGCTCCTCTGCTTAACTAGTGTAAAGTCTGCTAACAGAAAAAGAATCACCAAAACCTACTGAACTATTCATTGAATTGTCCTGATCCTTTTAATGATATTGCCAATAATGTGCCTTAATGAGACAAAAAAGGCACAGCAGTTCAACAAGTCACTGGAGAGGCTGCGCCCTAGAAACTAAATAGAACTTAAATAGGACTACTGTGAATAGATACTCTACATAACTTGTACATAACCAGGAAAGCTTGCAAGCCATCATCCTATATATAGATATATGAATTCCTACAAATGTAAACCTAACAAGGACAGTCATAGTAGATTTAAAATTTTTTGGTTGGTTTCTATTTTAGTTTTTGTTTGTGAGGGTAGTGTCTTTTTTTTTTATTAAGTAAGAATGGCAATTGCTATAGGCTTAGGAGTATATAGAATGAAATAGTTCTGTTGATATAAGAATTTCATATTATTGTGGGCATAGATAACTTGGCAATGGAAATTAATAAGAGCAATAATGACTATATCTGTTTGCAACTGAGAGCTGTGTGCTAGTTTATAGCAAGGAGATTGGTGATTTTAAACTCCTTCCTGAAAAATAAAACAAATTAGGGGAACTTTCATTGTGTGTTGACTCCTAAGCCTTTCTATGCAAACCATCAAACCTCTGATGAACAAGAGAACTGATGGATTCTTCCTCAGTGAGACCTGCCAGCATCATGTTCCCTCTTGCAGGTGCATCTTCCCGTAAGTGAGACTCCTCACAGAGGGCCAATGCAATTCAATTTATAAAACTGCACAAGCTCATTTTTCCATCACGTTCTGTGCCCCTTCCCACAAGGATACACAGAACAACTGTTTAAACATGATCTGCAACTCAAATGGATAAATCCTTTCTCCCACACTTCCAGATAAGTTGGCCATGGTGCTGGGCACATCGGTGTCCTCCACCCCTAGACTTGCTGCCCAGCTGGGTGCCAGAGTTTGACTACACTGCTGATGATCAGTTTAAGAATTTAAAGAACATTTAATTCATATTTGAAGACACTGGAGTTATTAAACACAACTGTTACAAATTATTTGACACTTACCTTAATTAGAATAAGTCTAGTTTAATATTTCCAATACACTTGAAATTCTTACTTTTCTGGAGGCCATGGAAGTTTCTCAACATGTAAGGTCCAGTAAATGAAATTGAGTTCAAGCAAATCTATTAGCACAGTCCAGCACTTTCCACACTTCATTACAAATAATAATTACTTTCTGAAACTTCTTGCTTCACTATGACGAACAAATCTGATTCAGTAAAAACACTACCACAGTGAGGAAAGCTCAATTTTCGCTGAAAGATTCTTGAACTTGCCAGAACTTAGCAGTTGCCATGCGAACAATATGTCAACAGGTTTCGAAAGTTGCCCAACTTCTTTCAGAAAAACCATCAATATTACCTCAATTAATATACTACCAAAGCCAGCTCCCTACATTATTTACTAGAACTGAAGTTGGCTACACTGATAGAAAATGCTGTAAAACTGCAAATTTGCCCATTACAGGCACCTTGAAAAGATTTCTTAAAAGCTTAACTTGTTATTTTAAATATTCTCTAACAGCATTAGCCATCTATTGCTGTGAGTTTCCAGATAGAGGTAATAATTTAGAACTACCATTATTTCTTCTTATCTTTGTGATTTGGAAGATATTATCTCAGCTGGAGTCTCTCAAACAGATATTTCATATAAAATATTCATAATACATTTGACTGTATACTGAGGTCAGATGGCAATGTTTCTGTTTCCACACGAATCTAAAGTGAGCTTTGTATTGCTGAAAATGTGCTGATATAGTTTTTAATTTTAGAAACTCCTTTAATAAATTACAGTAAAGCAGTTGTTATCTTTGTGAATACTCCTGTGAAGAAATCTTCCCACTAGAAATGCATAGAAAGCTTGTAGAAATTCCATAAGCATTGTGAGAATAAACTGAGGTATATTTTAGGAGTTAGGCTGAGGCTTGTTAGACTAAAGGCTTGTTAATGTTTTTTCCAATTATAAGTATCATCAAAAACTGCCTACCTGAGACAGTTCTGTTTTGTTTTTAATCACTACTTTGAATATTTGTTGATATATTTACCTTTAAAAAAACCCCAAAGAAACCCAAAGTAAACAAAACAGGGCATGGGATAACAAACAGTAAAAATATCTTATTTTCTACACATCTGTTCTTTCTTCTTAAAATCTGTAGAGTTGTCTGTGTGTCCACAGCAACATATAGCATCATACTCTTCACAATGTAAATTTCAGACTATTTAAATAAATTTTCTTCCCTGTGCATTGATGATAGCAGGTGATGACAATTCTGCTTCAAGCTAGTCATTATGGCAAAACAGCAGATTTGTTTGCATTTTGCTGCAGCACCAGCATGCCATTTTACCTGCTACCTGCTTGCCTTACTCTGCCAGCAGAGTTTTTATATATTTCATACACTCTAAAGCTTTCCACAATCACATTTTGATTGTGTTTCCTTTGCTAGGAGAGATTTCCAGTGTTGCTTTGACTTTTTTAATGTTTTCAGCCTGTCAGTGTTTGCTTATTGCATTTGGTACGTTCATTCATGCAAAGGAGCATGTGTGGGCTTGTGTGTAGTAATGTACCTCTTTAAGGTCACTGACTCCTTCAACCTTGAAAACTTGCATATATTGGGAAAGCAACCTGTTGCATGTGCTGTTAGAGTGTGTAGAGCTAAGTGCAAATACGAAGGATATTCAACTCATGGATCTGATCATAGATAGGTATTTAGACAAGGCACTGTACCTTCTATAAGGTATATCCAAAGAGATTTCAGATGTTTATAGGAGCCCAAATAGTGGGCTGCTAATTAACATTGAGTTGGCTTGTCAGCTATAGCTAAGTGAGAAAATATCTTTTATGTTCTATAAAAATACTGCAAAGGATTGAGGAGAAGAAAAAAAAATTAGAAAAGGGAAAACCATTGGGAATTTATAAGTGTAATGAAAATTTTTGCCTCAAACCAATTGAAAACAAACAGAGTTATTTCAGAACCTCTCCTGGGGAGAGAAAAATCATACCATGTAAACCAATGCAATTTCCAAATACTTGGGGGCTGCTAAGATTTAAGCCAACAGAATCTAAATTAGGAGGCTAGTGCAACTGCCCTAGCACTGCATGTGGAGAGGAGGACTAAACAACTAGTTTTACATGGTAGACAGACTGTGGTCAGGATTGGCAAGACAAATGTTTGCGAATGATTACATCATGTCTTGAGTGACAAAAGTATGTAAGGATAGTAGAAATAATGCATTGTGGTAGCTTCACAGTACCCACATCCATGTGGCTGCCATGCCCTCAGTCAGAAGGAGAAAAAAAAAGAAAGGATTTAAGTATGTCGTTACATATTCATACACAACATTTTATAGCCTGTTTGGTTTGTTAGAATTTGTCCTTTACAAACACAGGAATTACAAAATTAAATAGAAGTAAAGTTTCATGTATGCCTGTGAAATTATTACTTTTTTCTGTGTCTCCTAAAAGCAGACAAGGCATGTAACTTCCACTGTTGAAAAATTTGCTACCTATAGCAGCACGACTTACCAGTTATAATAGAAAAATAGAGGAACAGTGTGCTTACTACACAATAGTCACATATCTGGCACACTGAATGCACCTGTTACATTGCTTATTTTAACAGGAGGTTAGTGGATTTGATATCACAGGTAAATACCAGCAAACAAAACCTAATTTGCTAAACATTGCACTATAGAGACAGTAGACCCTCAGGTCACTATGGAAAAATGACTTGGCTTAGCAAGAACAGCATTGATATTCCTGGCAGCGCCAAGACTGGTTTCCTCTCCACCTGCTCCTTTCTTTTGCATTCAGAATTGCATATCTTATCAAGGTTCTAAGTTTTTTCTTTTTTTTGATCTTTTTTTTCTCTTTTTTTTTTTTTCATTCAATATTGATCCCTAGTGCAACGATGAATAACACTATTGGAAAACATTGCCATTATCTCCCTCTATCTTCATAACTTACTACAATCCATAGTAAATAAACTGAGTAAACAAGGTCAACAAGAACAAAAGAAGCTGAGAAAATTTTCATGGCTTTCATTTGAATGAATTGTCCGCCTGCTTTTTCAATTACAGCATAAAAGTAAATATGTAAGACAACCACTATGAAGTAATATCAGAGAGTAAATGAAGCCTAGGTTTTTTCCTTTGTTCTTAAGCAAGCAATTTTAAGATTCAGAGGAGGTTTTCTAAACTCATTTTTTAGTTTCTATCTTGTTTTTTTGATGGAGAGAATTGGAGAAGAGACTGCTGGCTTGCATTGTAATAAACAGAACAAACAAACAATGCACAGTATAAAAATTACTATATGAGCCAAAGCCCTCTGAGTTCCTAAGCATATGCTAAAATTTCAAACAGCCATACCCAGTTCGCAGACACTCCTAGTCAATCTCATTTTTGTATCTCCTGTTACTGCTTCAGAGATGAAGATACGATACATTACCAAACCCCTGGAGCTTTTCAAGCTTTACTTGAGAAGCAAGTGGTACATTATGGTTTTAAATTCTGAAATCTACAGGGACTATAAAACATAGTAAATTAGTTGGCTTGGTAATAGAGCCAGGACCTGATCCCATAGTGATGAAAGAATTTCCCATGACTTCCAAACAACTGGTTCAGCCAGCAAGAAGAGGCATTAAAAAAAGAGAAATAGATTGATCTAACTCTACCTTTTTAAAACAGAGGTAACTCTTGTCAAAGCAGAAATGGAGGGAGTAGACTGAGGGAGTAAGGAAAAAAAAAAAAAAAAAGTAAAAAATGAAGACAGAGAACAAGTGCTTTTGTTTAAAGATAGGGACTCAAGGTGTCTTGCCATTTTTTAAACTTAAATTTAAATGCTTATCATTTTAAGCATCAAAAGAGACAGAACTATTATCATAGATAAGAGGCAAGGGTGCACAGTAATTGAACTTTCATATAAGCCTCCCTTACAATTCTAATTTGAAATTACAGCTGCATTTTCTTATTTCACATTTCATCTAGTCCCTTGCCAACTACTTTAAGCTGTCATACGATGCTAAAGGTTGCAGTAGCTTTTATGATGCATATGTACAAAGAAAAAAAATTGTTTGAAAGGAACATGTTCATGAGCGTCAGACTGATGAGCTGAAAGGAGTGGTCAACAAAATGGGCAAGGAGAATTAAATATGTCAGTATTCCAATAATGCATCTTCATATATTACATTTTTCACCCCTAAGTAGATGTCACAAAAATGTGTTGCTAAAATGGCTGAGCATACAGGCTGACCTACAGAATGTGACTTTGCCATATAATGTGACTTAGCCTACAATAGAGCACTTTCATCCCTAGCAATTCAATTCAAGTGCAATATCAGACACTTCAGGCTTCAGTATTTCTAGCCAACCTCTTTTGCTACATTTTCACTGAATGTTACCAATCATCTATGCAATTTCAGCTGCAAAACTAATCTTTGCAGTATATTAAATGCAATATCCCTGTTTAAAAAACTGAAGCCCTTATGACCTCTGTTGTATTTCAAGAACTTTTCATGGTCTAATAGTAAATGGAAGTATTTTCTTTTTCCAGTATAAATATATTTCTTCAACTACCACCATCTTCTTTACTGCAGTGAGAGGCAAAATCTTTAAAAGGATCCCTGTAACACAATTAACATTTTTGTAATTGCAAGAATTTCTAGAAGTGCCACTAAGTTATGAAACAAAATCAAAATAATACGAAAGGCTATTTGCATACAGACACAGAAAGATAGAAATCATATTACTTTGATATAATTCTGCAGTCCAAGGGTCTCAATGTATTAAAATATTTTATAAAAATAATTTATATGAGTAGCCTTTTAGAAAAAAAAAAATGAAAATGGACAAATCATGGCATCAAAGTGAAAATTTTTTAAATCTTCTTATATTTCATTTCTTAACAGAAGGTAGACATGTGTTAGGAAGACATGCAGGACTAAATTCTACAGTCATCCCAGTTAAAATATGTACTGACACATATTCACGTGAGCATGTGAGTGCGCACATACTTTCTGTTAAAGGACCTTCAGTTGAAGCAACTGTGATCTAATCTTCACTAATGAAGGAGGAAACCATTGATTCCAATTTTGGTTTTGGAGCAATTCTATCATCCACAAGAAAGATAACACTTCAAAAGACTGGGGTTTTTTGTCTGTGAAATGGCAAACCTTTTATTTATGGCAACATACTGGATATATTTAAAGGAATTTAAAATGGACAGTTTCTGTAACAAAAACTAAAAGGGTGCCATATAGAACAGAGCAGTTTCTGTAAGTTCAAACAGGATTTTTTTAAAAATTGTTATCAAGTTTATATGCATTAATGATTATTTAGTACTTCAGGATATTAACTTCACTGCCCAGGAAGCTGAAATGTTCCAAATATAAACACCAGACTCCTGCAGTTTTCAGAATCCTATACATTGGCTTCCTCAGCTGAATTCTTCTGTCACACACAGCATCCATTACATATTAATCACACTTTCTTATTTCAGATGGCTGATGATAAAACATAGTAATCCAGTATCTATACTTCTCAAAATATTTTAAAAGCACAGCCTTATCAATACTGATTCATCCTGCCTCAAATGAAGATGAACAGAAATGGTACTGAAGGCCTCCACAGTGTCTAACCTAGAAGAAAATACAGCCTCCTAAAAACCAAACAGTAACAACTAAATATTTTCATTGAAACAAAAACACTCCTGTTTCAGCAGTGGGTTGGTTGGTTCGTTCTATGTGTTTTCTTTAAAGAGGTGGTGAGATTTGGGATGTGGGGGGGTATTTTTTATTCTATGACTCATCCAGCATGAATCTCTTCTACAAGAAAGCGTTCCAGAAATAAAAAGTCATATTCAGAATAGTAGCATATATGCAGATGAATTACTACACTCTACACTACAGTGACTGAAAAAAACCCTACTGAAAATGAAAACAGCCATCATATAAGCAGAAATGGGATGGCATTTTCAGGCAAAAAATTGTTTGTTCATTCACCTTATCATTATATTTTATTCCATAATATATTAATTTTTATCTCATTATATTAATTTACTGCATAATGTGAAAAGAAACATTGAGAAGTTGCTTAAAACAGTAATGGGTTCAGAGGAGGCAGGGGGGAAGTTAAAAAAAAAAAGAAAAAGGGAAATGTACAAGGTTTCCCTTTCTTTCCCCTCCCTTTCCTTTGCAAATTTTAGTTTTAGTTCTTTTATGGCTTGTACTTCTTCAGTAAGGGCAAAGTATGGGGGTGTGCGGAATAGTGATTTTTTTGGTAGTGGGGGTGGAATATTGACTTTGCTCTTAGTTCTAGTCAGGGTTTACTGAGCCCTCAGGACCTGTGCTCACCGTCCCATAGCTGCAACATCACTGCAGCATTTCCTCCAGTTCAACAACTGTGGTCATAGTGCAGTGCGTGAGACACACCAAGAGCTCTCCTCCTTCCCCCCGTGAAGAGCACGTTCCGTCTGACCTGAGCAGCCTGGCCGCCCAGCCCGAGGGGCGGCTGCGGAGGCCACTGCGCTCAGAGGACAAGCCAGCTCCCGCGGCTGCCTGCGCTGCCAGGCCGAGGAAGGCGCAATCACGGCAGAGAGGCCAAGTCAAGGCAACAGTGGTCAGTGGGACCTTTTAAGGCAGAGATGCAGCGTCCAGCCACAGCAAAGCCCTGACATTGAGCAGGACTAGGGAAGGTTCCTCTCACCAGTGTGCAATATCAGCACTGTGGCACAGACAGCCACCCACCATTTCTCCTCTCGGAACCGCTGTGAGTGGTCACAGCTGACTTATCTCATGCTAAATTATTAACTTGATGATAAACGCAGACAAAAGTTTCTTTGGGGTAATTATGTATGTTCTTAAGTGCTAAACATCTCCCTACAATAATACTTAGCAGAAATCTATCATTTTCGTTGGCTTTTGAGTTATTCTACAAACATACTACATCATTTTGCAGGATTTTTATTACTGTTATTATTACAATTCCATATTTCTATTCAACTCAAAATGATGAATGCAAAATCAATACAGTAAGTAACAAATGTATCCACGGTGACCAAACAACACACTAAAAAGCACAGCATGGTGAGTGAAAATGAACAGTTCTTGAAAGAACTTCATCAAAATTCTGTTGCAATATAAGAGAAAGGCTCGTGTAATTAGAAGGGTTACAACAAGCTTAATTACTTGAAGGCTTAGCTCAAATAATACAGTATATTCAGTAGAATGTAACAGAAAGGTAGAATATCTTCTCGAAGGCTGCATCTTTAAAGAGAGAGGGAGAAACATGATGATCAGTCCCTGGGTTTAGCAACTTTTCTCTCTGATGATTAAGAAACTCACTTCACCCATTAACACTTGCTCTATAAGAATAACATTTGCAGAATGTTAGGTCTTACTTTCCATGGTAATTATTTTTAATATTTATTTCAACCTTAGTGCTGTACGCATGCATTCCCACTATGCCACCTTACATCAGCAGCAATTAGACAAGAAGTCCCAGAAAAGCAAGGAAGGTGCACATGAACACACAGAAATACTTTTTTTCTTCCCTTTCTATAGTTATATGGTCTGATAGTAGCATGCATGGCCAAAAAAAGAAAAAAAATCACAGAATTTTTTATTACTATTAAAAGGAAAATATATTTTTTTCCTCAGAAAAGGTAACATTCTGTTATTGTCTATGTGATAATTGTACCAACTTGAAGTCAAAGTAGGTGTGAGATGTATACAGTGAAGCTTTCATCTGTCTTTGTGCAACACTGCTTTGTGCAATAACAGGGTCAGGTGAGATTACGGATGTTCTGGCTTCTCACAGACAAAGCAAGAAAATATGCAGAATAGCCACATTATTAAGTAACCATTATCCCACATCAGCTCATGTTTTGTTATGTAAAAGATAGAAAAGATAGAAATAAGAACATTAATTTAAAACTTAATATTAAAGGTAACTTCAGACTGCACAGCAGATAGAGAACCTGCCTAGCAGAAACTTTCAGCTCTGCTCTCAGAAGTGAAATTTCCTACAAAACAGAGAGAAAGCACAACCCAGTTTGTTCCATTTAAGAACTTGTGTTGCATCAGAAAACAAATAAGCATGAGAAGCTGATTTTCTTTTCACAGTAACACCAAAATAAGTTTGATCACCCTTACGGGTTTCTGAAAATTATAGACAGGAAAAAAAAAAAAAAAAAAAGAAGATAAAATTAAGTACAATACAGATGAAACATATCTAATACTCTAATTGTATAACTTCAGGAAACTCCGGCTTCTAATCCTTGTAACACAGGCAAAACTGATTGTTGAAAAAACAAAACAAAACCATCTTACACTTGCAATGCTGTTAAAGGTAGAAAAATAATCCAAAAGAAATGAACAGCAAATTGAACCTAACTGACACTTTTAATGTTGAAGAGACTTAAATTTCTCAAACCTAAAACCGTAATGCTTATCTATTCCTCCTCAGCCTTTGGAAAATGTAGTAAAGCTAAAACATTGCAATTCTTCCTTTGAAAGGGACACTGAACAGTTCTGATAACTCATGCAATTTTTATTTTATTTTTTCTGCTAAGGCACTTTACATCAAAATCAATCTGCTTTCATAATTGACGTGTTTCACTGCTAAAGACAAATCAGACACACCACACCATTCCCCAGAAATCTTTAATTTTATGAAAATAAGAAAATAATACTTAGCATGGCACAAAGCATAGTACTTTTGTGACAGGGCTGAGAATATTACACAAGTTCTTCTCTTAAAGCTTGAAGTGAACTCCTGATTCAATATTTAATGAAAGGGAGAAAGCTGCTGAATGTCCCAGAAATCCTCCAACTCCCTGCTCTGTGTTCATCCTAAGTATTATGCAGCTATAAATTAACACTGAGGCTAGATGAGGTTTCAAGAAGTCAAGAATAGCATTTTTTCCATCACACCACCAAATTGTCTATTTTATTTTTTACAGCACTAAATTGCAGCATTATATTGCAATCATATATCCCAGCCCAGTACTGCAGCACTACATTGCTTAGACACAGCTCTAAGCTCCAGCATGTTTTTAGGGTATGCAGCCAACTCAGCTGTAAGCCTAAGGAAGATTTCCAACAAGCAACAAAACCCTGCACAATTATTTAACAGCTCCGAGACTCCTAAAGGCTTAAAATAATATGCATTTTGTGGCATGCTAGGAGCCAACCCCACACCGGATCTGCACAATATCAGAGTACCTGGCAATCACACCACTGCAAATAAAACATTGTTTCACTTTTGTACTTTTAAATTCTTCAAACTATAAGCTGAATGAAATACTAAGGTTCACTGTGCCTCCCCAGCACAGACAGTGCAGCAGCAGCTCGTCCATTACGTTAAGTTCGTCTAAAACTTCCCATGCCTCACAAGCATTTCTCATCCCCTCTCGGCAGATGGAACACACAAGTTCATTTCAAACAAACCTAGGATGAGTTCATCTTATCTAGCTTGTTTTTCAAACCGCTAAAACTACGCAGTAGCCCACTCAAACAGAAAATTTCCCAGACAATGGAATCCTTTCAAACTGCACAGCCGTCAGGATTCCCCAGTTGTCAGTTTTAGGTGCGTGCCAGCACGAAATGTTCTTGAATCCAAAATCTGTAATAATCACTGCTATTGATAATGTGAGCAGAAGCAGAATTACATCACGGTTAACACTTACCAAAATACATTATGTTTCTCATTAATCATGCAGTCAGGATCCCACCGCTGTGTATTCAGCATTAGCTCCTGCACAGGGCTGACATGTAAAACAGAGCTTTTTCATCCCACATTATGTGGAAATTTCCCAGCACGAGAAGCGTGAGAGAGCAGTGTGCCGCCTCAGGATGAGCGCTTTGCAGGCAGTCTTATCCCTGATACAATCCCTGTCTGATTTAGCGTTTACTCCGGCTGCATGCTGCACTGCCCATTCTTACTGTAATCTGACTCCTCCTTCTGATGTCCTTGCTGTGCCTGTGACATCAGGACTAAGAGTACTACAAACAGATCTTTTCTTTAACGGGCTCATAACGATGTGCTCTGATATGCTGGTTAACCTAACTGGTTTGGACAAAAA
>VXBA01003622.1:129738-223568 GCA_013399895.1 Serilophus lunatus | reverse complement strand
AAAAAAAAAAAACAAAAAAAAAAACACAACACAAAAAAGCCTTTCTACAATTCTATGATTAGTTTTGGGGGGTTTGGGGGGTTTTTTGTTTTTGCTTTTTTTTCTTTTGGCAGTAAACGCATTTAGTGACATAACGTGCTCAATTACATAATAGGTAGGAAAGACAAAGCATATATTGTTAGTGTATTTTTCTTTGAAGGGCAGACTGCAGGAGAAGCCTTGAGTGCCCTGATACCCCAATTTCAATAGAAGACAAAGATGCTTGGCACTTTGCAAGATCATGTCCCCCTAGGACATTTTTTTAAAAAAAATCAATAGTTCCATTTCAATAAACAATTTCAATCCAAATGTTGAATAAAGCTCAGTCTGTTTCTATTTTTAAAAAATAACCGACAAATAGGTAGTTCAATTTCAATACGGCTGAACTGATATTTTAAACTACAATTTCTTCGCATGAATAACAGGGCGTGGAGACAGGAGGTACATGACAATGACAATTTGTAATGGAGTTTGCAACCTTTCGCCCTCCAGGTCTCTGGTTTCTTTCTGGCCCAGGTTGATAAGTCATTAGCAGCTATTTTATTGTTCTGTGGCAAATGGAATGGTCCTAAGTTTGTTGTAAGTGGGTCCCCACACAGTCCCTGCTGCACTATGAACTTGTAGCATCTTTAGGGGAAGAAATACTAAAGAAATGCTGAAATACTGTCTACCATCTACACATAGTGCCTTGGGACAGATGTGACACATACTGGCGTGGCAGTGTGGTGAAGATAATGTGGCCTGTATTTTGGCACGTATGTCTCTCCAATGAATCAATAGAGGACATTAGTTTCCTGCTGTCAGTCTGGCATGTATCACTGATAATACACTTACACTAAATAAAGGTAAGAAATAATGGACAGTATGCTGAAGCGTTTATTTCATTATAATAGGATCTAATGGGATGAATGCTTTCATTCTACAGGAAAGAAGTTGACAGGTATAATTCATTTAAAGCTCCATTTCTTATTTGTAAAACCACCACACAATAACTGCTATTTCATGAGGTCCCATCACTTCAGGCAAAATTATCACACCAGCACAGCAACCAAGGAACACTTCAATTGCAGCAACAGAGTTAAGAGCCCTGGTGCACACTGCTGCTATGCACCTCTCAGCAAGAGTCCTCTGCAGCACTGTTGTCACGAGGTTTCATGCTACCTGTATGAATGCTACAGAGATTAAACACTGTTGGAGGGAACTAGGGCAGGAACTTCAGTCCTGTTCCTCACGGGCAGTCCCACAGCTATCCATTTCTGATACCTAGCCTTTCTCATTGCCCTTTCTTATTCCAGCTGCCCCTAGGAAGAGGAAAGCTTGAAATGAGAGGTATAGGGTACACAGAAAAACTCCAAAATCAGCTTAAAAAAAAGCATAAAAAGCATACGGTGCACAAGCACAGTTTGAAGCCACAGTGCCCAAGGGAGGAAGATCAAGACTTTTTGCATGATTCAGGCTGATCAAGAACTAAGTGAGTTGAATAAAACCTAAATCATAGTGAAAAAATGCTATTTACAAACACCTAAATAAAAAAAAAAAAAAGAAGAAGAAGATTAATGGTCTATATTTTCAATAGACATTGTGGAGAGTATGCAAAAGAGGCTATTTACAGTACATTCCTTTCCTTTATTTCACCATTACAATGCTCATTCTCTTCTATCATACAGGGAAGTGCACCTCCCTATAGGGGAAAATACCATCTTCAAAGACTGGTTTAAAATATCTGAGCTGAGCCACTCTAGTGTTCTTTGAGCAGTAGATAGAAGAGAGGAGTCTTCAGCAGCACAAACATTCCCTCCTCTCCCTTCACTGAGGGTAAAAGCTCAGAGAATCAATTCTCTGTGAAATCCTTCAGCTCCTTTTCCAGCTCTGAAGTGCTTTTGCAGAGGCACTGCATGACGTCCTTTAAGACAGTCTGCACCCAGGCACAGCATTTGCCTGTTAAGCTGCATTTACCTTATCACAGAAAAAAAACCTCAGGGTCATTTTGCTGAGAATCAGACCAGGCTAACTGTAGTCTTGATGTTTTACCAAGCCAAGGTGACTTGTTGATTTATAGCATTAACTGGGCATCTGAGAACCCAGTCTCAGATGGGGCTGAGAAGCCCCATGTCTGTGTAGATGTACTATTAGCAGTCAGGCAATGACTGTGCTGCCTTTAAACACCCCTTCTTGAAATGGCTGTTGTGTTGCAACACCTGTACCAATTTGGTGGCGTCTGATGGCAGGTCAGATCCTCAGGAAATGTAAACAACAAAGCATCATATAGACTGACATGTTCTCCACTACTTTGTTCTCAATATTACCTCCAATTCTGTTTTGCCCTGCAGGAGGTAAAATAAGCAGGAGCATCTACCCCTGTATTGCATCTTATTTATGTTCTGACAGTAAGTATGCAATTAAAGCAACCAAAGAAGCTAAAATAAGAATTTAAATTTCTTTGCATTTCAACTACATAAATGCAAGGTAGGAGGGCAATTCACTGGTGGTCTGTCTTGGAAAGCTTTCACATCCCAAATTCACATACTGCATGACAAATTTTGCTGTCATTTACACAGATACAGTGTTAATAAACTGCAAAAAGAAGTAGAGTTTTAAGCAAGGAGCAAAGAATGAATTTTATTCCCTGAATGGGATATTGTTGCTGTCAGTGAAAGCAAGGTTTAGCTTAGTAATTGCAATCCCCAAAGGCTGGTGTTTTAACACAAGTACGGAGGATTCTGCTGAAAACAGCTGTAGGGAAGCACAGTCAGGAGCAGCAAACACTTAACGTGTGTCTGGAGGTTTGGGTAGACCCAGCCTGGGCATGCAGGATCATGCAGAGTGAATGAGCAAATTAGTCCATGATGTCAGCCCATGGTGCAAACTTGCAGTCATCAACAAGCCAGAACAGGCTAATCAGCGTTTAACTTTGCTACAGATGCAGGTCAGCTGCAAAATTATCATATTTTCATGCATGGTTCACTTATAAAAACAAAATCCCCAAATCCTTGTGATTCAGGAATAGCATAAACGTAACAAGAAAAAATGTTCTTCTGCTAGACCAGCCACCTCTCACTCTTGTTTTTAATAACGGAAACAGCTTCTTCTCCCTGAAATTCTCTTTTCCAACAACCTGCTTCTTTTTTTTTCCTCATAGTATCTCCACCTTGAGTTCTTCTGCCCTTCCTCACGTTGGTAAAGGCTTTGCCACAAAGGGCAGATTTTTAAAATGCAGAACACCCCACAAGACATTACTCTCTTGGAGTAAACAAAAAGCAGATAGTACACATGGCTATAAAGTACAGCACATACCCTACATTTCTCCAGAGATGGGAAAGCTACAGGTTACTCCCTATGCCTGACTTGGTCTAGAGCCAGAGGGCCACTTCATGAACTAGTTCCATGCTTTCTACTGATTTTTAACTGTCTGCTGATTTACACAATACCTCCATAGTAAGTATTAAATTCACTCACAGGCATGGTTTTTTGCAGAGACCAGTTAATATTTAATATTAATGCACACAGTTAATTCCTTAGGATTCCTGGAAATCTCTCTTCCAGTTTTGAACTTTCCCAGGAGGCAACTAATATTAGATTTATACCCAGACTCTTACCAGTTGGCTTTGATGAATTTCAATTAGTGAGGCTGACCACAAACGTTTTCTTGCAAGTAAAGAAGCATATCAAGGAACTCTTTGCTGCAGAAATACAGTAGTAGGCAACAAAATACACTAGTGACACATTATAAGTCTACATATCATGGGTAGTAGGTTAAAAGATCTTATACATTTGAAATGTTTCAACATTTCCTAAAATAAATTTTGTCTGCCTTACAGAGACAGCTATTTAGAATTAAAATTTATGGTGGAAACAATAATTTCTGAAAATAAAATAGGAGAAAAAAATCTAAGTTACATTTGATCTAGTAGTTCAGAAAATGCACCCCAAAACTAAAATAAAGGTAAGGTAGGACTAGAACTTCCAAATAATTTGGAAATTTATGTGTTGAAGTTATTTCAATCCTATTATTACTACAGTGACCACAGTGCAGAAAGAAAGAACAGCAAACAAGCGACAGGTTTTTAAGTCTCTAAAAGTAATTGAGAGCGTTTCCAAGTGCACGTACTTTTGTGCCTCAAATCAAATATACTAGGTACACCAGCTAGAAGTTTGTTTTGTTTTTACTTTGAAGCCATCTGGAGTAGTTTAAGACATACTAGACAATAATACAGATTTTTGTGATTCATTACTAATTTCCTGAGGTTACCCTAAAGGATAAGAAGGGAAGGAGCTAGTTACATTTGTATATTTTAAACAGCAACGGAGGCTCATCTTTGGTTTTGCACATTCTCCACTGGCAAAAACTACCAAATGTATTTTTTACCCTTGACTCAGAAGTGTCAGTTCTGGAAATGTGCAATATTTGTCACCATGAATACCATTTAACTGCAGCAGTACCCAAAGGAACTCTGTACCACCACACGTGAATACAACTGGAGGAACTTAATTAATCTTCCTGTCACTTCCATGATGCTTTTCATTACTTTAGCTGCTATCTGATCAACTGCTCCATTCTCTATTGGAAATGGCTTACCAGAAGCTCCTATAAAAGTGTTTTCAAGAGGTAAACAGGCTCACTTTTGATTCTGAGGGCCTTAGCAAATCTTTACCATGCAGACTTTATCAGTTCCATTACAGTACTTACAGCACTGTTCTATTTGAGAAACTAGAAATTTCTACATACACATCTTAAGAAACATAAATAGAACAATATGCATTTTTCTAGGCTTAAAGCTAGTACTCATGGTATTTCGTACTTTGAACACAGATGAAACGTGACAGTTGAAAGGTCATATTTTTCTGAATTTCATTCCTGTAGATATGAATGTAGTCACTAAACAAACAAACAGAAAGTTGCCAGCATAAAAACAAACTCATATTTTAGGCACTATTGCTGCTAATTGTTTTACTAAATATGGACTCCTGTCACATTTTCCTCCTAAGCACGGGACCAGATTTAAGTTAATGAATGAATACACAGCTGGTGCAGAAGCTTCTTTGACTACATATGTTGATAAATTTAGAGAAATATCGTTTAAAAGCAAATTATGTGACTAAGATGCTTGTCTAAATCCATGTCAAATGTATTTTCAAACACACACAATCTATTTTTTTTCAAAGAATGAAAACTGGAACTAATAGCAACAAGTCCAACATACATAGTCCATCCTTTCTCCCTCTTTCTCTTGTACTGCTTTCAGTACAATTTATCCAATGTGATACCACACACAGAACACATCACATGCAGACAATCTATCATTACTTCTTGTGAGATGAACAAATTAGTCAGTGTTTCACTTTTTTTGTCCATCTATCCGACACTCTTTTGTAAGATGTACCACCAAATTCAGGCGTTGTATTCTCAAAATTTATAAACTTATAAATTTAAATTTATAAATCCAGATGTTGCATTGAGAAATCTTGTACACATTTTGGACTCAGGATTCTTTTATTTTTGTGCTCTGATTTACAGGATGCATCTGGTCATTTATGAACAGCTGCATTTTGCATGTCTGATGATGCCATCAATTGTCGAAAACTATACATTTCTATAATTTACATAATCATTGTTATCAATAAAATAGACTCAAGTAACAAAATATTATACAGTAAAATAATCTACTTATACTGTCTAACCATGTTTGATTAAATTAAATTTTATTGCACTATTAATTAGAGATCATTTCAATTTATTTTAAATGATAAAGCAATTATTGCATAGGTATCAGTTATGTTTTAGGGTGAGAGTGTTTGGTTTTCATTTGGGGTTTTTTTGGTGGGAGAGGGTGGAGGTTGTTGGTTTTTGGGGTTATTTTTGTTGTTCTTTTCTTGGTTTTGAGTTATTTGAGTATGTCTTTTTCCTTCAACAAAGTGCATCAATGAACTGGAAATTTCCTCAACAGATCATTTAGGAGTCTTGTGCAAAAGTTATCCAGGATTATTGATTTTAAATAGTTTTTAGTCCAAGAAGTTGCTGCTTTACATCTTCCTTTCTTTCTTTCAGGCCTTTTGGAAAGTGTCTCAGCACACTCATAACATGGAGAATGCATCATGCATTTTTAAAAATAAAGAATAAAAATATTTTTTTAACATTTATGGTGCTTTCAAATCACTTGTAACAATCTTACTATCTCCATCTAGTGGCTTATATGATTAAGGCTTTCGCTATTAACACACTAAAACCTTTTTATTGTCCTCTGCCTTGCCAATCAAAGATTTTTCATTTTCTCTTCCTGGCTTTAGCTATACATTTTCCATACTTCTTACTTCAAATTTATATCGATTACTATCTGTTTCCTCTTTTACAATTTTGTTCCAAATTGCTTTTTAACTTCTACTTGCTGTAGGTGAACCAGTAAAGACTTTTAGCTAAAGATTGCCCTTTTCTGAATATTAAATGATTTTGTTTAGTTATTTGATGATCTCTACTTATTTAAGAACCATCAATTTTCTTCCCAAGCCTTTCTACCTTTCTTGTTCCCAAACAGTTCTGTTTCTAATTTTCCTTTAAGAAATAAAACAATTTAAACCACAAAATATGTAAAATAATTTGTTTGTATTCTGTTTACTCCTATAGAACATAAAAAAATCCACTTCCACACTCTTAAGTACCTAAACGGAAAAATTTGAAGATATAAACATAAAACAACACTCAATTTTCTTGATATTGTATAGAGCTGTTTGAAAAAGAAAAGGGAAAAAAGTAGCAATGCAGTAGGATTTTGTATTTTCCAGTGATTATGAAGGCACTGAGCTGTGATTTAAATACACAACTTCAAGAGCAAAATGCCAGTACATGAAGTCCCAATGTGAATGGGTGCGAAGCTGTTTGTTTTTTATACTGTATTGATCAATGGGAGCAGCCAGGAAGGGAAAAAACACTTCCAATTACACAGCACTACTACTTCTCTTCTGCTTTGTAGAGCTAAGATACTTAGCAGCAGCACCCAAAATGATTGCAAGGCGCCAGCATCACATCTGAGCTAAGAACAGGAAGGAGCTTAAGGTACACTGAAGTAGCCAGTGCTACAGGTGCCTCCTGGGGCAATTCATCCCATGGTAAATTGTAATTTGAAAGGAAGGAGATAAGTCTCTCTATGCAAATACTTCTCTCATTCTACTGACTCATAGAAGGGTATCAACATTTATCTTAGGTTGGATGATAAACTTTTATAGTATGTTATAGTTAATCATGAGAAATTTCATCTCAAATGGCTACAAAACAATTACATTAATCTCATAGAAAACATAATGGATGTGTTTGAATTCCTCTTTTATATTCAAGGAAAAGTAATTTTGGTCAAAACTACCAAGGGAACGCTAGTGAAAGGTGCGTAAGCTGCAATCTCTCAGAAACTGCCATCCAAAAAAGAGAGGAGACAAAATGGCCACAGACAAGGCCCTTCTTTGAGGACATAAAAGGATACAACTTACAACATAGTGTTCAACTTTTATGAGATTGTTTTCAAAAATTTATATTGGTTTTATTTGCACCCATATTGAATTTGGTTGGCCTGTCCATGTGTAAGCATTTTGCAGTTCCATGCATTCACGTTTCAAAACAGTTTAAGAAACAAATGAAGTGAAAATATCAGCAACATCTCACTATAGGTGAGATTTCAATAAGCAACTGACACTTGTTTAAGAGTCTATTTAAGTGCCTACATGTATCTGGATGTTTAATTTCCCATCAAAGAAGATCAAATTGATGTAGCCAACAAAGCCAGAAGAGTTATTTACTACATCTGGAAGTAGACACCAACTCTGGTTGGCCAAGTAGATCTCTAAGCCCCATTTCACCAGTCAAGAGGGGAGCTTAGACACCTAATTCATACACAGATACCAATACACACACACACACACATGTGTACACATACATACTTTGAAAATTGCAAGTTGAATCCCAGACAATGCTTCAAAATCTCATAAAAGGTCAAGGACCCCTGGCAGATCACTCATACCCACTGAAGTTCAGCTCCACCTGGGATCATCAGCACTTTAAAACAGAGCATGAGAAACACCTGCAAGTGAAAGCAGCATGAAATTTATACAAGAAGAACTGAATTATCTCCAAAGGAATTAAATATAAATTAGCTTCCTCAGTGTTTAGGGAAGTTTCCTGGGCTCTTAAATGACCCCACAGATGCCTCAATTTTTCACTCTGTGCAAAAAATCAAAGATAAAAATGTCAGTCTCAAAAATGTCAGGCATAGAAAAAACTACCACTGTTGAATTACCAAAATGGCTTCCTACCAAAATCCCTGTTGATTAATTTATGGCATTCATGCTTACCTTTAAGAAAAAAATGGGTGCACATCACAAAGTGGTTGTTAGATGACATAGCCATTTGATATTAATTGTGAACAGAAAAAAATATTAAAATCACCTAAACCCAATTTATTTCTTTTAAATTTCAAATGCTCCGGTACTCTTCTCCCAGGGGGACAGGGGGTGTAACTGATTTTTAACACTCTACCAATAGTGTTCAAATTCATTCCTACCTGGTTTGTAATAATTAACAGTAAAAGCAGTTTTCATCTCTCTTTTCAACTTTTGATCTTATTGACAGGATATTCTGCCACTCTAATTCAGAACGACACGTACAGCAAAAAATTCCTGTCTGTATCTGTTCCTGACTTTTTATTACATCTTTTTCCTGTACAGAGTCCTTTTGATCTGCCATACCTCTGAATTTAATTATCAGGTTTGGAATAATAACCATAACAGCAGCTTGTAGGTAATTCAGTTTCCCATAACTATATAAAAACATTGTATCCCAAGGCCAAACCCCATCTTCAACATGCACTTTTCAGAGTCCATCTCAATACAAATACTTCACAATTTATTTATGCCAATATAATTAGGAGAGTAACAATTTTGAAATGTTAACAGCCTAAAAAGTGCTGTGGCTATTTTTAGATAATTCAGTGACTTCATTTTTAATGATTTTGTCACTCAGTGCCTCTTAAAATACAATCTATGTAGGGACATAAAATACTGGACTACATCCTTACCTCACAAAATTTTTTCTTCTCTGCATTATATAGATGAACAGCATACAACAGATGAAGATGTACCTAATAGCTTCACTTTATATTCCTAAAAAACATTACAATTGAAAGAATTTCAGCTAGGTTTGAATGCCCCAGCAGCAACATCTCTCCAGACTGTACATATGAGACAACTATTTCAAGCAAACTGACTGTCTATGAATTCATCTTGCACAGAAGGACCATGTTATGCCAATACCATAACAGCCCAGAAGTAATAAAGGAGGAAAAGCTGGCTGTAAGATTGTTGGGGTCTGTATCTCTGTCCAGCCCTGAGGAAAGGTCTGCAGATGGCAGAGCACGAGCTGAGTTTTTCATAAAGTTACATTGTAGTAATAATGGACTTCTACTCTCACTTCTGCAGATTCACTTCTTTCTCTGTATATAAAGAAAGTGACTGTCATTTCATGAACATTTATGTTCTAACTGCTCAGACAGAGTTGGCTGCAGAGATGACTTCTAGTTCATCTGTAAGTTGCATTGATTTGGCAGTTTAGTTTTGTGCAATGGAAAACTGCATTACTGACAGAAAAACTTTCATGGAAAATTGTACAAGAAATAGAAGGCCTTGGTAAAACCATGTATTGCAGAAGTCTGCAGTGCCAGTTTTATCCCCCTAAAGACATTTTATCATGTTCTCAAAGTTGCTGATACTTTTTGTACTGATACACTTTTCATTACTTATCTACTGCTTCCTTCCTTAATCACTGTCCACCAGAGCATTTAATTAAGTAATTATTTTTACCAAGAGTAACTGTCTATACGTTAAAATCCACTGGGCCATGCTTCATCTTCATTTAAATCCTTTAAAACCAATGACTTTAAGAACAAATTCAGGAAGTACTGAGTATGAGTAGTGCAATGTTGCATAAGCTATATAGGCATGCTCATGTACACACAAATTTATATTCAGCCTTGTGCACACACAAATGCATGCAGTGTAACACGACAATGCCATATGCTTTCTCAAGTGTATAATTAACTTGCTGCACAGGTCAAAAGCCACATAAGGATTCCGCTTTCCCCCTTTCTCATTCCTGCTCAACAAGGTAGTATTTTTTTCATCATTGGATATGAATGCAATCAAAGGGTAGAATTAGGAGTGATAAAATTTGCACTCTATTGTGTTAATTTTTACTTGTTATTCAGTATGCCAGAGACATTTGATTAGAATGAGGAAGTTACATTATAATGCTCAACATTTTAGCTGGTTACAATATGATAAGTGTTAGGAATTGCTCTTAGTAGAATCCCAGTGGATTCACATTCGTTGATAGGCATAAAAAATTTCATGACTGACTACTCTTCCATCTTCTATGCCTCTTAACTGTTCTAGTCTGGTTATAAACCCGTTTTCCCCGTTTTCATGGAATATGGCAAACACTGCATACAGTAAGAATAACAGTAAAACACGGTTTTAGTCAGGATCCTTTGAGATGGTCTTCCATGGGTAGAAGTCCACTGGAGCCACCTGAAAGATGGGAAGATTGGCTCCAGCTGGAGGTTAGCTGGCAATTCTGCAGACCACACAAATCTTGTCCCCCTTATGCAAAGATTACAATTCACAGTTCCATAGTATGTGCTTTACCTCTCATCATCTGTCCTCATACATTCATTACAGGAATATAGGAAAAGTATTTATAGGAAAAAAATTTACAGGAAATTATAGGAAAAAGACTACTATCTCCTAGGCACCTGCTGAGTACTTTAATAAGCTTATGACTTTGTTGACTTCTGTCTGATGCTATGAATATTTTGAATTAAGATTCCATCAAAGCAAACAATAAAAGACCATTTTCAGAGTAGCTCTCTTGTGTTAGCAGGTCAGCCAAGATAGGGAAGACCAAAGCCAAATGCCTTGGTCTGAATCAAGATAATTAAAATTTTCCCACAAATTCATGTAACCTACTTATTAGATTACTGTTTTATTTTTTTTCTGGGGACAAAACACGATTTCTGACTGAGAAAGCTTATCACAGAAGTGGTGAATAGGTTCCTGCTAATTGAATTTTTTTTGAAAAAGAATAAAATGGAGGGGGGGGGTGAGGTGCCTCAGAGAAGGGAAACAAAATCTATTGTTACTGTTTAAAATATTATTAATTATTGACTTTTCACTGGATTTGGATAAATTTTAAATATAAATTACAGAAAATTAGAGATAAATTTGAAGGAACAATAACCAAAAAAGGGTACAGTTTAGAGGTTTTAAGATAGCATTTAATCATAAGTTCTTTCAGGTTTTCTTTAGAAAAAAAAAGTTGCATAAAATAATACCTAGCAACAGATGAATAGCAAATTCAAAGAAACAGATTTTTCTGTACATATTATATGACTACTTAACCTGATTTTCCAGTTGAGAAACAGATGAACTGGTGGTTTGTTCCTGCTGTTGCTTAAACTACATATTTCATAATTTTTCTGCTACAGTCTTTTGCCCTTTCGTGAAGACTCATTTTAAACTTTTCATTGAATACCTTCTAAGGGAAGGTCAGATCTGAGAGGTTACTAATGGATTAGCCTTTGATCTTTCTTCCTTGACTTATTCAAGCCTGCCAGAAGGTTTTGCAAAATGACAAATGCAAGAGTTACTGACTGAATAAGAAACATCTATTACTTTGAAGGTGGACACCACAGGAGTTGCAATAGTTTCTACCGAATAACTGCAAGTTATGTAATTTATAGAACTTTAAGGAAGGCAAATGTTAAGTACTACTACTACATTAACATACATATTTTTGAAAGCATCAGAGAAACAAAATTGTGAGATAATGAGAGCATATTACATGACTCATCAACGCCTGTACATTCCAAGAGAGGGATAATTAGTCATTTCTTATGACTGGATAAATACTATAAATACAACTCCACTGTCATTCTGGGGTCACACTATGACATTCTTATAGAACAAATAAATCCTTTAAAGAGGGGCAGTTTGACTGTAAATCTTTTTCAGTAGGAAGCATCACTGTACAAATAGTTCTCTTGCTTTTTAATCCAAGCTAGAGACCCTTTCAACTCAGCAAGGTAAATGGCTCTTGCACATCAAAGGCAAAATATTTTCACCTTTGGAGATGTCCCCTTACTAGTGTCAAGATAAGCTTCACAGAATTAATCTTTCTGTACCCTGACTGACCAAGTCCCATTTTACCACACTTGAGGCATTCATAATACAAAAAGATCAAAGGACATTAGGATTTATGATACAATGTTAATATTTTTGTAAGAGCTGTTGCAGCTTCAACTAGCTGATCTTAGAAGATGGTAAATAGTATATTCCTATTTTGCAGAAGAGATATAGGTTTAAAATATGAGAGACTAGTTAGAGACAGAAAAAGGCTGAATCGCTGGAGCTCTTGGCTCTAGAGCAGCATTCAGCTCACCACATCCCCCATTTTATGTACAAAAATCCAACTGTGAGAAAGTGTATATAAAACCTGTACTTATCTCTCTCAATGCTGAAAGAATATATACAAAATAGTTTACTATTTGTAAGAAAACAGTGACTCACATTTTGCTTACACAGTGGTCATAAGACAAAATGGGTTATTTTCTCCTGGTATAGCTTTTGCGTGACTATGGAAGTTACATGGAAGTGAATGTGACACAAATTGTGTCAGGAAAGGAGCTGTGCAGCTAATAAGGAAAAGTTGCATTTTGAAACTATTGAATAGTTTAAAAAAATGCTTGTGAACAATCGCTGTCAGCTTTCAAATGTAATTTTATAAAATTCCCATGGCCCTCAGACATACTACATTCTCATCCTTATCACACATTACATCACATTGCCAATAATGTCTTTGGGATGAATTTGAATTCTTCAGGCTTGAATTTAATTAAATTATGTAAACTAGAAAATGTCTTCAGTGTGCTTTGAGGGAATAGCTTTTCTTGGCAATTGTTAAATTCTGTTTTGTTTAAAATATTTTCATTTTGATATCTTCATTCTGTTGCATGCAGCATTTATTGATCTTTCTCAGGAATCTATTTTCAATATAGTGCATTGTATCTATTTTTCATAAACCCTCAACTATTCTAGAGCATAGTCTTACATAGCTTTGAATTAACAGATATCAATATTTTGTTTTATAGCAATTATAAGACAGGGGAATGCATCTCTATACCTAATTTTTTCTTTCCTCTGTACTCCTCTGGAGTACTTTAGTTCACACTCTGGAACATAGCAATGCTACTTTAGTTAAAATTTTTCACAGGAAATATACACTTACATTGCATGCTATCTGAGTATAGAAGTTTTTTTCTTTCTATCTTATGACTCATTTACTACCTATTTGACTCATTCAGTATATGCTTTGTTCTTACAGGCTTTTTATTTGTTTATTTTTTAGGGATTTTGAAAGTATTTTTGAGTACTTTCTGGCGCTCTGCCACTCATTTCCTGATTTCTCTCTCTTCTTCTGAATCTTCCCCCCTTCCCATCATTCTCCCTTCTCTCTTACCCCCTTATGGCAATGATAACTGCATTTTCAGACACAATCCAAGTATTTTTTTTTTCCTTTCATATCTACTTCTCAGAACACATCTATAAATGTGGAAGCATTTTACAGCCAATCAAGCCAAGACTCTCTTCCACCTGCACTTGAATGAAGCTCTTGAAATGCATGAAAGACAAGTTCTAATTAGGGAGGAAAGATTGCAAGCATTATGTAAATTTCATCATCTAATAAAAAAATGCACACATGCAACAAAAGCACACAGGCTTTCACATCCTTTCTAATTCCTGAAGTTTAAGAAACCAGTTAAAAAAAAAAAAAAGAAATCACTCCACAGCTTGATATTAGCAATGCGTAAAACACTGTTTCCAGCATGCAGTATCCATGGCCAGCTCTTCCATAAGCATCTAGTGAGTCTATGCAAAGACACTGTCATGAGAAGTCTTAATACCATCACTTATCAAGATCTGACTTTAAAGTGCAATATTGCAAGTAATAGCATCCTGCTAGTATTTTGCTATTTTTCTAAAGATAATAAATCTCACCTTCAACACTCATGCTAAATCCCCTGAGCAGATTCAGTGATAGGGTGGGTCTCAGCTAAGCGACAGAAATGAAGGATTATTGCAATCACAGTGCAGAAGTTTTGATCAGCTAGATGTTCCCATGCAGTAGATAGTGTTCAACTGCACACCACATCTGCTCTGGTACAAATACATCCAAAGAGGGATATGGGTTTGGCCAAAAAGGGCACTTTTGGCATGGTTTTGGATTCTACTACATTTCCAATGGTTAAAGTATAGGCCAGACAGTTTTGGAAGCTTCCTAAGAAGTGGAGCATACAGATGAACAAACATATCAGTATGTTGAATAAACAGATATCATTGCAAATATTGACATTCAAGTACTCTAAATGCTTTGGGAATTTATTTCTTTAAGTGTTTGATAATTTAAAAGTAAATCCTCACTTCCACAAGTTTCAAACAATTTAAAGGAAAAGCCTTTAGTTTCCACAGCATTAAGAACAAAAAGTCACACAAAACAGATTCAATAAAATAAAATTGCCTAATAATCTATATTAAATCATGGATTATGCTTTTCTTTCTTTCATTGTTTGAATTAGGTCCTCTTACTGAAGATATGTAATACCTATTATTTGAATAAGATCAAATAATTTTACAGTTTTCTGTCAGAATATGTTGTAAAGTAATATGCCACAGGCTTGCTTTTAGGCAGTTGTCTGCCTAAAAGTGCTTCCAACAAGAAGTAGGGGTATATAATTTTAAATGCATATAATATGTATTTACATATGAAGATATGAAAGATTCTAGCTCCCGCTTTCTTCAAGAATTTGACGACTTAATTTTTGTCAACAGACACAAAAATTGCCCAGGTGGTTTATATCAGCTGAGCAACATTTTCACATAGATAGTTGTCAACTAAGCAACAATAAAATTCTTTGGTAATGTTGACTTCAGTCCTTACTTGTAATCTGTAAAGAGAGGGAGCTGATGGCAAACATAAAATGATATGTAACATCTAAGTTTACACTTTTTTGTTGACTAACTAACATATTTGTAAACTAGTCATTGCAGATTTTCAGTTGTGATCAGACTCTCTGTATGTGACTTATATACTCTGTATGTGGTTTATATAAATTCAGCAAAATAGTCTTTTTAATTTTGGATCAGAAACAAAACCCTCTGAAGAACTCTTTCTGCCTTTGTTGGATCACGTCATGTAACAGTGGTGATGGGCTGACGCATGTCTACATCAGCTCCAAAGAGGATACAAAAACCAAACTTCTGGCAAACCCTTTTCTACTTCCCATAATGCCAACAGAGACAACAGGCACTCCAACAACTCAGCCTACAGTAGACTGTATGAGGAATCATTACTTGGCAGTGTTCAGGTTGATTTTGTTTCCCCTTCTATGTTAAAGAAAAAATAAACAATTTGGTTTGGTGTGGTTCTGAAATGTAGAAGCCTAAATTTCCTTAAAAATCATCTTGTTCCTCCTTTTAATATTGAAGCGATGCATGAAAATCATCCTTCAAGACAAACTTACACGAATAAACAAGCCCTTCATTTAAGCTTGCCCTTTTAAATTTCCAGGAGAATAGCTGAAACCATGCCCTTGCATGATCTCTTCAAGTGCTCTCCAAGAGCACCATATAATAAGGGTAATTTAAGGTGGGTAACAAAAAAAACAGAATTGAACATAATCTATGATCAAAAAGTTCCCAGAACTAACTTTTCAAAGCAGTCAGGAAGGCTCACATGGATGGATTTCATCCCGATTCTCTAAAAGTACAAATGTTATTAGATGGAGACTAATAAATTAGCACACATTTCAAGTTACTACTAAAATTCCTCTTAGTACCAGCAAATCACTTGTTCAAAATATATGGAAAAGTTTACAGATATAAGCTATGTTATATGGATCCAAAAGTAGAGGACTTGAAACCAAACAGTGATATTAACAATTACATGGCATTAAAGTTTGGATGGGACCACAGAGTGGGATTAACAACCATCACAGTCTTCTACTTTTGTGCAGAACATGGGGAACCAACAGAGCAATTCACAGATGTGCCTTGCAATAGGATCAGATAAAGAGGGCTAAAAAAAAAAAAAAAAAAACCAAAAAAACCCCAAAGCAAATCAGAAAAGCACAAAAGATTTTCAAATATTGTTTTGGAAGAGGCAGAAAAGACAATTTATTAAATGGAAGCACAGACAAAAGAGCCTCTAGAGACCAGATTTATAATAATTATTACCTCTACTGACACCTTCCTGCCTTTTAAACTTTGAAGAAAAGGGTGTGGGAGAAGGTCATGCACATGAAAACATTTGTCATCCAAAAGCCTGTCCTCCATTTCTATGATAGAATAATTTCTCTTACAATACATTGTAAAGCAATGGACTTCAGTTCCCAAATTATGCTCTGTTAACATGAATCATACTGGAAAAGTGCACTCTCATTTATTTCACCCAACTCTAGGCTCACCATTGTTTCTTCAGCTATTTCATTTATGTGAATTTTTGTTTTGTGTTCTTGTGGACAAAACCAAAAAACCTAAACCCACACTAAACTAATGCCTAGGACAAGCAAGTGAAGTACCATACAGAAAAATTGAGCAGCCTCTTTCTGTTATGCTTGCTTCCTGTGGTCACCTATTTGGTAAGGATTCAGTCATGAATGCATTGGCTATATGCTGCTGTTGAAATTATCTTTTTTTTCTGGCCTTTAGTCTTCTGTCCGAGGAAAAGTATCTATCAGGGAAAGTGTTTCCAAAATATGTTCAGTTTACTGTGCATAAATTACACTCAGGTAGACAAATGCCACCCTTGCTGTAGGATGGCATATTAAAATTTCCTGGTTTTACTTCCTATTCCCAATAAAATAGTAATGCTGATGCTACATCACATTTCACTGGGCTAGATGCAGCCCCTGAAAGAATATCTATTTTATGTTAGCAGAAATTAAATTATTAATATAATGTTGATTGCAAAGAAGTTTGTGAGTAGAGAGTTGCCAAACCCTTGGTTGTTATATATCATCAACAGTCAGCTCTCTGACAGGTTCATTTGATGCATCCTCAAACACAACTGCCTCATACATTCTTAAATAAGATTTAATGTATATTCTTTAAATAAAACAAGGTACTGAGGACAAAATATGTGTCGACCAAAATAAAGAATTGTTCCCTATGTTGGAATTTCTCATTTAAGTATATAATCACTTTTATTCTGCCCACCTGACTGCATGTTGACAGTTCATTATCTTTATATGTAATGCTCTTACTTCTATTCATAAAGCCATGAAGGAATTCAATACAAATATAGTTTATGTGTAAGTCTAAGCCATCTGTAACTCACCTTGAGTTCAAAATTCACCTTTGTTTTCCCATGTGACATCACTGAGACGCACTAGGCAAACAATTTCAGAGCAGTCTTAGGAATGTATTTTATCCAGATACATGATTAAAGATAATGATTAAAGAATATAATTCAAAGTGGCTGTTTCATTATAACACACAGTAATTTCTGACAACTCCTCTGTTGTTTATATGCAACCACCTGCACTTTTAAACATTCTCTTTCTTTAGAGGGAAAGAGTAAAAATAAATATAAAAAAGAAGGATTAGATCAAACAATTTGTAACTTCACTTCCAACCTAGGGCCACTGTGAAAGCCCGTCAGCTTCAAAGCCACAACCTATGAAGTGTCATCTTTCACCCTGCTGAAAGGTAGATGTAAGGACATGGATTTGAAGGAATTTTTCAAGGCCATTTTCTCTATCTGAAAAGCTAAAGCCATTCCCAAAATAATTTGATTGACATGCATAGACTGAAAATATAGATGGTAGGCAAGTCTTACAGAATACATTTTTGCCTCTAGCAGATGTTATAGACCTTACTATGGACTTATCAGGATTACCAGACTAATTTAGCTGGCAATCTATATCTCTTGTACAGGTGCTCATCAGTCTGGCATAAGAGTATTATCACTTAGTACAGTTTGGGTATTAACAGCTAGCAGCTCTTTAGAGCACATTTTTCTAGTAGCGGATTGGGTTTTGGTTTTCTATCCTAAAAGACAAAAAGTATCACTTTTAGCACAAATTTCTCAATTATAAAGTTGTTATTGAGTTCCTGTGAATCAACCTTCCATAGAATAGCAATTATTTTTGACACTGTTTCTCTAGTTTCTGCTTTTTATCTGATACACTCACGCTGATTAAGTTCCAAGCAACATGCATGAAAAGCTAAAACAAAATTAACAGTGGACTTCTTAGTGCCTAATTCAGCCAAGTTTATGAATTTCACAGAATCACTGGATATTCTAGATTTGGAAGGGATCCACGAGGATCATCAAAGTCCAACTCTTGGCTCTGCATAGGACCATTCCCAAGAGTCACACCACGTGCCTGACAGCATTTTCCAAACGCTGAACTCTGTCAGGCTTGGTGCTGTGACCACTTCCCTGGGGAGCCTGTTCCAGTGCCCGGCCACCCTCTGGATGAGGAATCTTTTCCTAATATCCAACCTAAACCTCTCCTGGCAAAACTTCAGGCCATTCCCTCAGGTCCTGTCACTGGTCATCAATGAGAAGAGACTAGTGCTCTGCAAAGTTCTTTGTGGTGACATTAATAATCCATGCTAATGATGATGCACTGTTATTTATCCTTGCTGTCTGATATTATCCTGTATTTTATGCAGCACGTCATGACTTTCTTTGGACTGGTGCCTGAAACAGAGAGAGGTTAATTTCAGATTATGCAAAATTTGCAAAATGCAATGTATGTGTAGCCATATGACTCTTACTATCAATACCTGTTGGTGACAACCAGCTGAGTTCTCTCAAATTAAGGTAAGAACCCAAATGTCTGTATCCTAATCCAGATTTTCATAAATTCAACTCTCTCAGTTTCCATCCCCAATGGCATTGTATTTTGTTTATATATACACCTATTCATAAGTGTGAACAAGTGAAAGTTGCGTCCAACATGAAGGTAGAAAATTTAGATCTGACCACTTTCTTATTCATTAAAATGACCAGTAATCTTACATTGGTGCTGCCTCAGATTATGAATCAAAAGTCTCATTTTTAAAAAACCATAGTGTCTGTCCATTAGATACATTTTAATGCCTTGGTGTGAGTGAAAGTCTGCACTTCACCAGGTGCCTTAAAATGACACATCCACTTTCAGTCAGTGTATTGTCTTAGAATCAAGATAATTTGGTACACTAATGTGGAGAACAAACACACCCTTGGAAATGTCTTTTATTGTCTAATAGTGGTGTTCTGGAACAGTACTGCATCGGCTATGAGAGAATAATAATGCTATTTATACCTTTAATGCTTGATAACTCATAAAACTAAGTCACATCTAAGTAATTTGGGGGGCATTAAAGCTTTTCAGTGTCTGCAGAATAAAAGTATGCTAATGAATTAAACAATTTTTTTGTACATAGAAATGAACGTTATCTTTCAAACCAGAACCAAATTCCCTAGCTAAATCTCTGAATATAATTTTCTCAGCTTGTGTAAAGTACTCCTTTATGTATGATTATTATTTTAGTAGCTCTGCTAAAAAAGTAAATCTCCTACATTCATTAAAAACTAATAGTTGCTTTTTAAGCACATTAGTATAAATACATTCATCCCTATCACAAGGAATCAGGCTATGCTTTGCTGACATTCATTGTCAGAAAATAGTCTTATTCCTTTTTTTACAGATGAACTTTTGTTTATTCAGTTATATTTTGAAAATTAACTCTAAGAGCAAGTTAAAATACAATTTAAAGTCCATATACTACATATTACTCTTAAATCTTCAATGAGCAAAACTTTAATTGATTTTTATGTTTATTACTTTTTAAAGAAAGAAAAAGTGATTATTCTCAGATTCACACAGGTTAAGACCCACGGGTTAGATTGGTTAATAAGTATTACTTTCTCTAGTGTTTCGACAAAATCTTTTCTTAATTTCTACCTTTCTAAGCTACCTGGCATTTAGCAACAGGCCCAAACCACCAAAATACCTGAAATGCTTCAGGAACATCAGGAATGGGTTTAATATACTTCTATGAAATGGCAAAATAAAGCACATATTGGTCACTATCCTCCACTACAGGACATATTTCGAATATGAACAGAGAGAAAACACATAGTTTAATTGCTAAAGGAGTCTCTCTATGCAAAAGGGTCAGCTTGAAGAAAAATATTAATTTGGGTATTTTGATCCTCAGACATAAAGTAAGTCATTGCCATGACTCCCTGAGCTACACTTGAAACTGCCACATTCCAGACATTCAGGAGGAGTTTTCTTTAGATACTATCACTTATGAAAATTGAAAGTTGATGATTTTCTCACATCTATCTAGACATTTTTTTTTTTTAACTAAATTTTGGCATTTTACTCAGAACTCTGAACAGACGTCGTAGCTGTCACAGTTAATAAACAACAGGCAAGGTGAGTAACGGAATGAGAAACTGGCCCCTTAACCTTAAAACCCATCAGTGTTTCATATAAATGCATACAGGTACGAAACAAACAAAAGTGGTGGAGTTTATATGTATAGCTAATGATAAATTTGATGCCTGGATTATTCATACCCTGCATAATTTCTGTGGAAAGCTATGGACATGGTACAGACTGTAAAATTAAGAGAACAGTTGTACAATCGATCCTCTCATTGATTTTAGAAAACTGATAGTAGTCTTGGAAGGCTGACAAGAGGAAAGTTACTGAAGACAGAGAAATGGACTAATGAGATACAGCAATAATCTGAGAGAAGTCAACGAAAGGGGAGGGTCATACATCCTCTGTTAAGCAACATGAGACAAGTTACAAGTGCCAAAAGGCAAGATCCAAGGAACTCTCACCACTGGTAAATTCACAGAAAATGCTTATTATGCCTGGTACTCAGAGCAGCCTGAGACAAGATGAGAACCTCCCTTATACAAGTGGCTTCAGGTTCCCACTGTGTGGCTTAGCATCCTGCAAAGGGGTGTCTACCAACTGTATTGCCTTCTTCGGTCTAAGGCCAAGATTTTCCTCAACAATCCTAAGCAACACAGAGGAAATTTTTTCTTCTCAGGTAAACCATAAGGCTACACTGATGATTTTATTTCTTTGTGTAAACAGATTTTTCCAAATTTGGCAGTTGAGGCTGTAAACTTCTGCTTTGCCTGAAGCAGTATATGCTTTTTTAACCCATAAAATTTGATTAGTGTGAAAAATGAATACTGCTCAGCTGACAAATATACGACACATTAACTGAGTCCGCATTTTCCCAAGAGGCTGGGTGCTGTGGACAGACAAGTCCATGACAGCCTGTAAATGAGCCTGAAAGGCTCAGGAACTCAATATGCATCCCACCAAGCTGCAAGAATTAGCTAGAATGTGAATTTAATAAGATCTGAGGAAAGTCTTCCCCTACAGTTGTAGCTTCATCACTTTGATAACTAAAATGAGGCGAACCAATCAAATCAGAGAAGGATAATGAGAAATAAAGCCTAGATGTAAAACCTTTCCAGGCTTAACTTTACTCTAAATTTTCTCTACCTCCTCCCCCCAGTGACACATGGATACAGTGAATGGGGATGGTGGTCAGTTCATCACATGTTGTCTCTGCCATTCCTTCCTCCTCAGGGGAAGGACTTGTTACACTCTTTACCACAAGCTGCAGGGGAATCTCTGTTCCAGTGCCTGGAGCATCTCCTTCCTTCTACTTCACTGACATTGATGTCTGCAGAGTTGTTTCACACATTCTCACTTCTCTCTCTGGCTACTGTTTCTCCTACTCAGTTCTACCCCACATTGCTAAATCTGTTATTCCAAAGGCAATACCACCATTGCTGATGGGCTCAGCTTTGACCAAATGTGTGTCTGTCTTGGAACTGTCCAGAATTAGACATAGACACTATTAGACATAGGGAAAGTTTCTAGCAGCTTCTCCCAGAAACCACCCTTGTACACGCCATCCTCTCCACAAAAACCCTCTCCACACAAACCCCCACCACACAAACTCTCATTTTCAAGTTTACAGGTAGCCATTTCGTAAAGAATTGCTGCTTAAAGATCGCAGCACTGAGAATCCCAGGTGCAAGATGGCTTTCAATAGGTCAAATAATTTCTTTTATTTTTAACCCCATATGCACAAAGGGTCAAAGAACATTTAAATCTTGCTACTACTCATTAGTTTCAGGTCCGATAATTTAGTTTGCGTGAGGAAATTGTTTTACATTATGCACTGAATCAATGAACTTGACAGCCACTTGGTCTAAGTTTCATTTATGTTTGTCTTAGGAATGTAGTTTTAAAAGTGCATTTCTCTAATGCTAGCTGGAGGTAGTATTTCTATTCCTCATATGAGTCTGCTGGGAAGAAAATAGTTTCATTATTTAGGCCATAAAAGAGTAATCAATGTGTGTCATCTGGAACCCTAATATTAGATTAAAAATGTTTAAATATTTCTATTTCTTTCCTTCTTTTTCCTTCACTTGTCACCTGTTATTGGACATCTATGGAATATTTCTTATTGCCAAAAATAGAAACAGAAGTCCACCTGTATTTGATATGTTATAACTAGTCAGTAACTTGTTCTTCTCTATCAAACTATCAGCTATCGGGAGCAGAAACTCTCATGTGCAAAAAAGAATTGCTTAAACATCAAGGACGTTTTAAGGTGCTGTGGAAGTAATTTTAAAGAGAATTAAAAAAACACCTTTAATACTCTCAAATTTACACTGTGACCCTGAACCTATTTTAACAGAGAACAAGAGGAAAGTATCTGTCAATGTAAATGGGAATAGGACAGGACTCCAGGGAAGATTCCAAATGCTGTGCTTTTTTCATATTAAATCAATGCAAAGACTTCAATTTTTGTGGTAAGATATACATATTTTCAAATAGTGCTACATATCTTATTCACACATACTGAAGATAAGAAACCAAATAAAAAAATGTGAATAAATTTATATCTCAAAATGTAAAAAATGTATACAGAATGAAATCTCCACTCCCAACAGTGGCACAGACCAATGACACCTGTATTTTGTAACCATGTGTTTTTTTAATTGTATGGCTTGTAAAACGACTTGGTAAATGTAAAAGCCAAGTAAACGCTTGACTTTTAAAAGTCATGAAAGCATAGTGGGCTTGAATTATGCTAAATAGTGGATTTGGGATAAAGTAACCTCATTATCCTATTTGCAAGTTCCAGATAAAATAATATTTGAATGGCAAAATAAATAAATAAAAATAATATTTGAAATACAGCTAATATAATGTTGGATAGTTATTTGGATTGGAAATTTCAGGAAACTTTGACAGTAATCTAGAGTCAGATTCTCATGTCACTGAAGTTTTCTAGTGCAAATCCTGTAATAAGGATTTCTTTGACTGACATAACAATATTTAAAACAAATAGACAATCCTAAACAGAAAATAGTGCCTAAAATTTTAATCCTGCTTTCATCCATTCGCAAGCCTTACTGCTGCCATGACAGTATTCAGTCCAACAATTCCAACAATACTGTACTCAGAAGTTCTTTACCTCTCAATTACCTCACTGTTGCTTTCTCCTACACCCTCCCCTCTACCCCCACATCTGTGATCACCTTGGCATAGCTAGAAATTGCATTTTACTATATTTATTTACCAAAAACCAATTCAATTAAGTGATAAAGAAACACCCTGAAATTGCTATCTTTATCTTGTACATGTGTTAAGTAATATCAATAAAGTATTCTGCTGCATTTTACGAAGAACTAGTTATGCCATAAACTCACATAAAATAAATTTAGAAAGATAAAGACTTACACAATTTGAAAGGCTTGTCCCTTTCTAATATTATGCTCTAGAAGTTTTCTTATTGTTATTGTATAATGATCTACTTCTTTTGCTAGGATTAAGAGTATATTTTCCATATAGTATGACTTCTAAATAACAGAAGCCTTTTCAAAATGACAAAAAAACCCCCAACCCAAAACAAAAAAAACCCACCATTTTTTTATGAACACTGCATATAGCTTTAAAAACATCAAAAAAATTTTGCTACTTCTAACACTTTCAAAACGAAACATTTAGCTTTTCCATTATGAAGCAAGTAGAGAGGCTTTCCAAGCATTTTTGAAGACAATTCTTTCAGATTAACTTTCTAAGCCTATCATTATCTGGTTTACTGATTCAAATGAATACTAAGAAATCCTTTTGAGTAAACAACGTGCTCCAGGTGTCTTGTAGGTTCTCAAGTTCGTACCTCATATGACTAAGGATCATAACTTTTCTTCTGAAATGGCCTCAGTGAAATACTGAGAACACTGTAAAAAAATTTACTTACTCTGAGGAAAAGTGTGCTTACACTTTAGGATTATAAACCATGAAATATTAGTAAAACCCAGATGACAGAAATTCTAGGCAACCTTTGATGGAAGTGTTTCACATTTCCTATTCTAAGGTAGTAATTTTGTCACCAATTATCTGACTAATGTAGAATCTCTATGCAGAATTTGCAGAATCAGGAACCATCACCAGACATTTCCCTTATTACAAGGAGGACTCAATGCACAATCCAGAGAGGAACTACTTAAGATATTTTATGTCTCTACAGTTGGCATTCTGGCAAAGCTCCTTAAGAAATCTAATATTAGTATAGATCCCACTAAAACAAACTTACAGGATTTGAAGGCTTTTGAAATCTGCATTTCAATTGGTCTACTGGAGCCTCTCATTAAATGACACATGGAATAATCCATATTTCATGTTCAAGGCTATTTTATCCGTAATAGAGAATCATGTGTTTTAATTTACAAATACTAGCTGTCAGTCCTTTTCTTGAGTCCTTTATATCGCCTAAACAACCAAGGATGGCACAATCATGTTAGATGATCACTGATAAAAGGCAGTGGTGAGAAATGAAAGTCAAAGCACAGACAGCCACGCAATCATTTGTTTAGAGGATTCAATTATCACTTTCATACAGATCTTGATTCACTACCACTTCTGACACTGTTTCCTATTATTGCAGCTAAAAATTTATGAGGAGCTTTCACTTTTCACTAAACGGATACAAACTGGTAGATTTCCTGTCACTTCAAAAGCCTGCAGTCAATGTTCAAGCAATAGACACTTTCAAATAAATAATGCAAATTCCTCAAGCTGCCAACGTAGTTGGCAGAGACAGTGTACACTTTGTATAACCTGTCTGGCCTCACTCAGAGAACATATTAGGATTCATATGCAGTACGAACAAATAAAGGACAGAAGGGATACAGCCATACCTCACGAAAGCTATTCTTATGGAAATACATATAATGTTTTGCAGTATTTATTGCTTTGGTAGTTACACCCTACATCTCAGTAAACAATGAAGGCAAAATAAAGCTAACTTTGAGTTAGTTAAGCTTATGGCAACGATTGATTTTTAACATTTTATTTAGTATTATTCATATTTTAATACTTTAAAATTCATGAGCAATAAATTAGTATCTAACCACAAAGATTTTTGGCCTATGGTCAATTCAAGTTTGTGTCACATTAACGTCCTACTAGATCTATTAGAATTCCCTCTTTTTAACATAAATGGCAGAAATGCAGAAGGAAATATAAAAACAGAAGTACACATTGACTAGTAACCAGTGATCAACAATGGTGCAACAGACTGGAACTCCAAGTTGCATGTGAATTATTCAAGATCAAAAATGTGTGCACAGTAAAAGGTGGCAGAATATCATGCTAGTTGCCAGAAAGCATACGTTCCAATTTTCTTTAGACAATACATAAATTTGGTTGCATCAACAAGAGTTATGCATGCAGGATAACACTTTTAAATTTATATTTCTTGCTCCATAATTCAAAAGTGAAATGGAATAACAATCCATTTGCCTATAACCAAGTTTTCTTCCTACATTTTTAACACTTGTGAGACTTCAAACTGTCCCCCCCAGATGTCACAGATCAGAGCTGCCCCTGACATTTAATTACATTAGGGAAGAATATGCCTCAGTAGAAATGGAAACAGAGTAAGTGCATTTCCAACAGTTGTGGCTTTTGTACTGCGACTATGTTGTGCATGTAACATCAGATTAGAACACCACTTTGTAAGACTGAAATCATACCACAGGGCACGACTTTGAGGAAGATGATTACAGTTCTGTTAATATTAAGCAAGGAGAGCGAGTTAAAACAAACTCTATGCCACTGTTTTCCTAAAGGCAGAAAAAACTGCCTTTTCACTTTGCTGATGTTCATGTCACAGCTGAACAGAATAATTACTTCTCTGAAAGCTGGGATGGAAAAAGAACATGAAGTCTAATCCAATCAAATCTATATGTCCTGCAAAGCACTGGCATGATTCTAGGCTAAGTAGTTATCTATCCTCAGTAAACTTCTATCACTTTGATGTTGAGACAGATCAGGTCAAAGGCATGTTGACATAAAAGGAAACCTCAACAGTAACTACTAAAATTTTCTACAGAAATCCTTTACTTTCACTGTCTCATTTTGTGGAAGTACTGAAAGTATCAAAATTCACTTAGATTTGTACTGAGATGAACTCTTGCAGTACACTTCAACTGCTTAACTCCTAGTGGCAGCAAAGAGGGAGATTCCAGTGAGAATTGATACAAAAATACAGCCAAATCATAATTAAATAGACTACTGTTAACATGAGTCACTTTTTGATGGCAGGTGCCCACAATGCACGCTTTTGCTTGCATTAGCAGCATGGGAGCACTCCTATCTCTGCTGGAACTTAGGTTGCCTCCCACTTAAGCCAGGGTGAAACCACATGCTCGAAGTTACTACTTTGCTCCTGAAAACTGATTGAGATTCACCCCATAATAACTTCATTGCCTCATTCAGTTTTAGCTCAAGATTAAATGTTTTCCTTAGTTGACGAAAACAGATGTACCTGACAAATACGTCTTGTGTCCATCCTTCGAGGTTTTCAAGGTCTAAAAGCTCTGAGGAACCAAGCCAGATCTCACAGCTTTCTGCTTTCAGACAGAGGTTGGACTAGAAGCCTTTTGAGGTCCTTTCCAACCTGAATTATCCTTAAAAATAAATAGATATAATGTGGGGGTTTTTTTCCCAATGAAATATCATCAATGAAATGTCATCATATTATTTATTTTGAAATCAGAAAATAATTCAAACTGAATATGGCAGATGTACTTTGAAATTAGATGAACCATTTTTTAGATGAAACATAATAATTAAGGCAACTACAACTGCTCTTTCTGCTCTTTATTCTCATCATGTCTTGCTTTAAATTATTGTAATTGCCTGTGGCAGAAAATTTTTCCTAGTACGTGCATGCAAGTCAAATCCAAGTCAGAAACTCCCCTGTATAGCAGATGAATATTCATCATGAATGTAGTTATGAAGCGACTCTTCACAAATATTTTTTCCCAAGGTGAGTTTCAAAAGCCCCCCACCTACTAAAGTTATGAAATATCTGAGTTTCAAGACTTGTTTGTAATGCACTGTTTCTTAAGGCATAGCTCCATAAAGGAGCTATTGCAAAATACTGTTGCTGCTTTCCCCACATAGTAACTGTCGTTACTACAATACCCTCCTACGTGCAGGATGCATGTCTGTAGCTTAATCCTTACCCACTTTTAAAGCAGCAGAACTGAGTGGGCATTCTTTAGAGTATATCCCTGACAAGACCCTTCCCCCCATCTAAGGATCATTGCCTACTCATGAATTCCCCAAGCACTTCTTTCTCCCACTCCAGTGGAGCCTGAGTGCAAATTGCAATGGGAGGTGCAGCCTCTTAAGAGAGACCCAGTGCCCTTCTGTACCTGAGGTAAAGAGCCTCTCAGAACAGCTGAGTATGCACACTTGTACATATGTTTGCACTGCAAAGTCAAAGAGCCAGCCCTAAAAAGCAGGCAAAAGATTACTTCCTTAGGCAATTAAATGGAGCTGAGATGCAGATCCTTCCTGCTCAGATAAACAGCTCTTGCTTTACTTATTCAGCTTTGAAAATAACAAGTCAAGAAGCTCAACAGAGGAAGAACGTGGACTATGGTCTCACACAGGGGTACATGACTTGAAAGTTTTTTCTATAAAAAGTGGTGATATTTTATAATAACTATGAATAGCAAAAGTCTCGGGAGAGATTCCATGGATAAATGATCAAGCATCTTCCTTTAAGGAATCATCAACCACAGAGCATTCTGGATCCATGTGGATATGCTCCCGCCTTCCATCCTTCCTTGTTACCATTGATTGCTTTGCACTCCTTGGTACCCAGTAAAACTATTCTGATTCTCATGAAGTTTGGTTTAGTAGTTAGACTAACTCTAGGGCAGCTGAAACATTAAGGGGATTTCACATCAGGTCATTTAAGGGCAAAAATCCAAGAAGAAAGGGGAGCTATTGTATAGTGAAATGTTAGCCCAGCAACACAGAAAAATAAATAAATAATGCCACCTTGTATATTAAGTCTACAGTGAAGTAACACAATAACAGCAAGATGGGACAAAACACATTTGTGCCACAAGGCTTATATATCATTCTGCCTTATGAAAGCCATTTATAGATGCACATTATTCACAGTTTTTCCTCTCTATGCATTTTTAATTGTTTTGTTTACAGGGTAAAATGTGACTTACAGCTTGAACTAAGAGAAAGAAATAAGTATCGGTATAAGCCATAATTAAAATGAGCAGAATCTGTGGCAATGACAGCTATCAGTGAAGGGTAATGGTTTGGCAAAAAATCAATCAGGTGAAAAATTAGCTAGCTATTAAGGGGAAATAACTTTGTGCTATTGGTAAATTCAAAATAACAGCTGAAGTTTTCTTTACTACAAACAAAAGGAAGAATAAATAGGAAGTTTTTCTATACTGTTCATCGAAGCTACAGTGTTTTGATGCCTGCTCCCTAGCTACCATACCCGGTGCAAGTCCTTCAATCTTTACTTGACTCAATCTGACAAACTCTCAGAGCCTTCTGATTTTAACTATATGAAGAGTAAAACTAAAAATAGAACAAAAAGGACAACTTTAAACTTTCCTCATGATTTTCTTTTTGCCCTAAAACTTACTATACCAGGCCTGTAAGAGGAAAGTGAATATTAGAGACGTCACATATTACCTTTATATAGACTCTTGTGAAAGGACAGAGGAAAGCGTAGTATAGTATAATATAGCATATTATACATAACATAGTATAATTCTATACCAAGAAGTCTTAATATTTCAAGGCAAGTCTCCAGTGTCAGTATTGAATCTTGAACTTTGATTTTATTTTTTTTTATTATCTATAGGAGAAAAAATGTATCTATGTTCACAAAAGCTACTTTCCAGTGGGAAGAAAAGCCATTTCTGCAAAGCTACCAGTTTCAGAAAGAAAAGTCTCATTTCATGATGGGAGAACCTTAAATCCCAACTACTTGCTACACCTATAGGAGGCTCATGCCAGTGTAGTAAAAAAAAAAAGCCTAAAAAAATAAAACAAAATAAATGCAATATATCTTCCCTTGTGGGCAAGGTAGCAAGGAGTTTTAATTGAGTTAGGACTTAATAAAGAAACAGGCTGTCTCACATCTTTTTTCACTTTGTCTTCTACTGCATATGATAAAAGATCTTACATGTAGGTCAGAAGATTGGAAAAATTATATCAAAACTATCAAATGTCAAAAACCTTAAATAATTCTAGTAACAATCTGCTAAGACTGAAAAAAAAAAAAGCTTCTTAATGAACATTTTTACTCCTGGTAACCTTTTTATGTTGGAGAAACATACTTATCCTTTTTTGATAAATTCATAAAAGAAAAAAGTTCATCAGCTCTCTGAGTTTTTATTCTGGTTTTATCCTCTGGGTGATATCAGACTTTTAATCCAGATTTAAAAACAAGAATCACCAGTAGCCCTGAGTTGCCTCTAGAGTCCGTATAAAAAAAGATAGAAAATTACTATATAGGTCCCTTTCACCCTTTTTCTGCCACTTCTCTGTCCCTGCAGCTGTCAGATGAGAAGAGGCAAAAAGTTCAGTTCTCTTTCTGTTATTGCTGAGTTCCTAGCAAGGGAGCTGAAAAAGCTGATGAGATAAAATGACTGGAGAAGCAGAAGATTACAGATAATATCTAGACTTATCTATTACATAAAAAGAATTTACTCAGTGTCTAGCAAAAACCAGAAGTTAAAGGAGCCTTGAAATAATTTTAGAAAAACAAACAAACAAACCAACCCCAATCCAGTTACTAGCAGAAAGAGAATCACTTAAAGGGAATTTCCTCTTCCACATCAAGAATATTCCCTACCAAAAAGGAATATCTCTTCTCAGAATAGTAAGACAATCAATAGCTAGGAGGATTTTTATGGTTTTGTTTCTTTAAACTCATACTACCATTTGTTTGGCACATAGTCATAGGTCAAACAAATTTCTGTTTCTGTGTGGGGCTGATCAGTATGGTTTTACCCATTATTATAAACCTGGAATTGGTAAGCAGTGCTGGCAATCACTGCTTTCACATTTACTTATTGCAACTCATCTAGGAATGCAGCCACAGAGCCTGAAAATGTTCCAACTGGTACGAAAGCCTGTTTGCTTAGCAACAGGGATACAATGAACTGGATCATCTGAATGCTACTCTTTCTGCGTGTGCTCTCTACTGAATTAAGAATCCTTTCTGCTTATTTGTGCAAAGACTCTGGAGCATGCAAATGGCACAAGAGCTGGACCCACGTGAGGCTTTTTGCAAGACATCAAAGCTGCTTATGAATTCCGTATCACCTACACCCAGTGAAATTTCAATTAACCTTAATTATGTACTTTATTTATCTATACAAAAGATGCCCATTCATAAATCAGTAAACGGATACAAAAAAAATTCTCCAAAATATAAATGTGAATCAATTCTATTACAGAAAGAAAATAAATTTTTATTACAGAGTATTTGCTGCTAAGTAGGCACTGGCACGCACCTCTCTATGGTGATGAGGTCATATTATCATCTATTAAAAAAAAATTATATCTAAGTAAAATTGGAAAAAACTTACCACTTGTATTTTGTACGCCCTGATGGATTATGCTGTTTACCACAGACAATAAATTGTTTGCACTTATTTAGTGTGATAAGTCAACTTCATTTGCACATAGCCATCTCGTAATTTTTTTTTGTAAATTGCACAGTATCTTAACATGACATCAGATTTCATGGTATCAGTCATTATCTGATTACAGCATGGTGTGTAACTGCTGTAAACAGTTAGGAAATCCTTACATCACTTTTAGCCACACCTTACTCCCTCTCCCAAAAAAGCTCTCTTACAAGCTAATTAAGAGCAATAACTCATCAAATTAAGATAGAGAGTTTTCAAGTTCTCCATATATTTAACTCAGATGTGTAATTCCTGTCCTCACTTTTCTATGTCCTGGCAACTTACTTTTATATTCCAAGGGGGGAAAAAAAAAAAAAAGAAAACCATCAATAAGGTCAGAAGTGGTTTTTTGTCTTTGCATATGTATAAGGCATTGTTTACAATCCATGAAACTTAATCCACATCTTCATCTGATTTGATACCTTCCAATCATGAATACCGAAGTCTTCATCCCTATTCAGCAGGAAATATGATCACAAGGCAATAATTTAGAAGACCAGAAAATATACCAGTGAAAGTACTTTATATTCTCTTAACAGTACATTCCTAACTAAAAAAGTTACCATCGAGCAAAGGATTAGACCATAGGCATTCAAATACTACCTCAAAACAGTGATTGCAGAGCAGCACAATCCAGTTCTTTCCAATTTGCAGTCATTTTTTGCAGTCCATTCCCCAGAAAACTCCCTTATGTTGCTATTTCAAAGGTCTTAAAAGCTTATGCTTTCTTTATCTCAATATATTTTTCTATTTTTAGTTTTCATTTCCTGGCCAGTTTTAGCTGTCACTTGAACAACACATAATAATCCTTAATAAAAAGGGGATACAAACTAATAATAATGACTGCAACATTTTTATAGTGACTTGGAGCAAGCCACTTCAATTATGACTAAAAATAATAGTTTTATCATTCATACTCTGCCATCTGCAACTTCCCTAACCATTGACAGTCCCTATATAACCTGTAAGAATTTCTTGGGATACTCTTGCCCTAACATAGTCTGGGTTTTTTGGGTTGGTTTTTTTGTTTGTTTGTTGTTTTTTTTTTTCACAAGATGACACCACACTTTCATCATCTGGTCTCTCTTCTAGCACCATCATCATTATCTATTTTAACAACTACTAAAACACATAGTTGCTGATAATCCATACAGAATGACTGCAAACCCTACAGGCTTATTTATTCCATCATGTGTAAAAGGTACCCACATCAACTCATGTATTTCAGTGAAACAAAAGAATGTGGGGTGCTGTGGGGGAAGAAAAGCATCCCACAGGCTTCAGATTAGAATAAAAATGGTCTTCCTACATTATTTTTGCTACAGGTAGCAATGGGTTTCTCTGAAACACTTGTTAAAAGGTAGTATTCATGCACTTTTAAAGACATGTTTCTGCATCTTAAGTAAAATTCCAGGACAGCCACACTCTTTTTTAAACTTTAGGTCAAGGAAACTGTTCAGCTTTAACTCAACATCTCTTTGAACAATGTCAAGAACGCCAAAAAGTGCCAAACCAACTAGAGCTGCATGAAGCTGATAAGAGAGAGATAGAACATTCATGTAAAAATCAAGCTGGAAATCAATAGGGGAACCTGGATTTAAACTGAAAGTAATTTTTATAGCTCAGCTGTTTATATCAGTGGGAGCCTGGAAGCTTACTGCCATGTGCTTACTCAGGATAAGCTCTGAGACTCATTTGTTGCATGTCTTCACATCTTCTCCTGGCTTGTACTCAAGAGTGGAGATTATAACTAATCGTTTGCTTGGACATGGGACCAAGTTTTCCCTCACACCTATAGTTACTCTGCTCTAGCTGAAGGCACCAACCATAACATCGGTAGCTTGGCAGAAGCAAAGAGAAAATTCCTCAGGCATGACCAACTGGCAGAGCTCTTTCTCCCACCATCATTCCACAAAGGCATCCCGCAGATGATGACTCATTCATGTACTTCTTCTGCATGTAGGGGGCCAAGCAACAAGGAAGAAGCCTCGGCCAATGTTTAAGGCACTTCTGAGTATGCTCTGAACTATACAAGGGGTCAGTGTAGAAGAAATAAGTACCTTTAACCTGTTCTTTCCCTGCAAACTTGCCAAGTATTCCTAGTACTTATAGGGCACAGGCAAGAGTAAGATTTATTACATATTCTGATTTCCATCATATTATTCAGTAATCAATTTTACTATTTCAACAGGTCTTCACAGTATATCACCTGGAAATTAGCTGCAGATTGCAAATAATTTGAAAATCTCACCTCAGGGTTTTAATGAAATAGTTGGGTACTTACATAAGCATGTCTAATGTATTGGGCAGTCTAAACATTTGGCTCAAGGACACTCACATTTGCAAAGAGCTTCAAATCATCACTTTATTTCCGGTTTGTAACAAACTAGCAAAGGTTAGCTCACAGAGTAAAATAAAGAGTACCTCTTTTTGCATCAACAGCAGTGACTAACAAATTCTTCTACAGCACTAAAATTAAAATGATTATGCAGTTTCAAAGCAATTATTAACACAATTATAATTTCCAACAGAGTGGCAATGAATTGGGTTTTCTGTGCAGACCTTTAGTGTATTCATGTATACATTTTCTTTGAAACAAATTAATGGACCCTTAGGAATTCAAGATCAGTGCTGAATTAAATTTACTCAAGACAGGTTTCTTATAATTTATTACTTTTGGAGGAACTGATTCTTACTTGGGCAGTCATTACTCTTTTTTTAGAATGTCCTTTTAATAGAAATTAAAATGTTTATGTACTTTTCAGGTGAACGAGATACAAGAGCATACATATACTACAAGTCAGAGGGAAGACAGTCTGTCCATCACAATCAAATACAAAGGCTTCACAGTCCATGAAATCTACATGTCTGTTATAGAAGCATCCCTATGCAATGATGGTACAAGGTAACAAAACAGAAACTATAAATATAGTCTTTATTACTTTCTAAAACATAAATAAACCAGAGAAAGCAAGATATATGTCACAATAAACTCTCTGGCTTCATTCTGTATTTTTTGTGTTGAGTTTGTCAGTATACACTTTGTTTTAACACACTTTCTTTTACAACAGGCCTTCTCTAGAGATCCAGTGCTGATGTATAAAGTTGAATTTTCCAGCCCAAGGACATCAGTTTGCAATGTCAATAACAATATTCTACTGGTGAACTAAAAGACTCTACATATGGTATCAAAACAGAAAGCTCGAGATCCACAGATGTCTTTTTTCCAGGCAATATGATGCAAAAATGCACACAAAGAAAACATCTACATATGACCTAAAGCAGATTATCTCACTACAGGACCCAGAGTTGCTGCAGTAATCAGCCTTGTCAGTCCCCTATGGAACACTGTTGCTTTCATTTATTGAAAATCAACTTATGCAAATAGACTCAAGAGAGCTGTATATTAAGCCTGGAGTGAACCTGTCATTCTGTTGTGCAGTCATTAATTACTTAAATACCTAATGATTCATGGCACAAAGAAGTGCAATTTTAGCTGAGCATTCTCTGTATATGTTGAATCTCAGTCACTATCAAACGGCATCTTTTCTATTTTCACAGCACATCAGCGTAAATCATGAAATGGAAAGTCAATGACCAAAGGTGACTAGTTAAATCCCAGCTATTTTATTATATTGGGACAGAACCTCTTCCTTGCCCTTGAGATTTATCTACACTCCAAATTAAGTCTTAAGATAACCATATGTAAAACCATTTCCCAAAACTATACAGCTATCAATGTTAAGTAGCTGTTAATATTAAATTGATCTAAAAATGGTCAAACTGGGAATTACAATAAAGAGGACAAGTTTACAAATATAGTTATTGATATTTTTATTACAGCAGTGCTTAAAGACTGCACACAAGACTAGGTAGTGGTTAAAACACAGAAAGAATGGCTCCCTCATACTAGACTCTACAGTGCTAAGGTTAAGGATTGTTTTAAAATTGCCTGGGTGCTTACAGCAAGCAATTGTTTGGAGGCAGATGACATGACACATTAAAGGACAATAGAATATTGCATTTTTTATGTGGATAATGAACTGCTGAGAAGTGAGATTTTAGGTGACTGCTTATACATATTGTTAATACAGGAGATTTGAGCTACCCACCTAAAGTCATCTGGGAAACATGCATTAGATTCAGACGCGTATACCAGGTCCTTTTGCACATGAGTATTTCCTTATCATGTTAAAGAATTGTGAAATTTATATTAATAGTAATGTTAAATTTCCCTCACTGCACAGATTAACTCACAAAGCCATATCTGACACTTCATTGCCTTTTCATAATGTATATTACCTGCTTCTTCTTACCACTTCTTTCAGCCTGATAAGGAAAACACATTAGCAAGCTGATTAATGGCTTTCCTCCTTTTCATTTTCCAATTCCCATGTATTTGCACAATACAGAAATGGTTGAGTTACAAAACACTATAGAAACTGAAGCATATCAGAGTAAACCCTCTGTCTTATATCTGTGTTTGCTATTAAAAAAATAAGTTTTCTAAAACTTTATTTTTAGTATTGCAAACACTTCTGTTAGTCGTTATACTCATCACTAAGATAAACATAGGAAATGATTGTTAACCAAATGGAACTTTCTTAGGTTATCTGTTAGTTGCTGGCAAGTGTAAATGCTTGTGGTCCTGGACCGTTGAGATTGGGCCCACACTTGCAGCATCTCTTTGGGTAAAGTACTTGGACTTCCTTCTCATGGGAACCAAACACACAGAGGAACACTTATTTGTGTCCATGTAAAAGCCAGAAGAGAGCTGTTGCCCATAGCAGAATCCAAGAGTTGGAAGCACTTTTGGATCTTACCTATTGGACTTACTCAATAACATGGCTGCTTAAAACATCAGCTTTCCCAAGTAAGGTTTTTCATGACCATGTTATAGTCCTTTCTGTGTTCTGTTTCCCGAGTGTCAAAACAATGTTATCTTGAAATAAATTATTTTATTTTCTCAAATACATTGCAAATATGTGCAAATCCATTCTTATTTTGTTTTCCACAAAGATTAAGATTTTAGTTATTTGACACTTGTCCAGACTCTTATTTCAAGTTCATTGGCAGAGTGTGATCTCTATTGCTCAGGTGTTCATGCTTGTGTTAATAAGAATTAATAATTTGGAGCTTTATACTGTCTTTAATGTACTGCCAAGGCAGATAAATCTTATTATCCATATTTAGAAATGGGGAAAATGAGACAGGGGAATAATATGATTCATTTAAAATATGATTGCAGACCCAAAAATAGAATATATGTCCTTTTACAATATTATGTATCAAGTGGCATAGCACGGGATTAGAAAACTGGTTTTAAAAACCTAGAAATTCTTTAGGTATTCTGCCCTAAATATGAACTTCACAGTACTTAAGTGTTCATTTAGTTTATCTTTTAAAATGCTAGTTCTTTTTCCTAATTTCTTTCTCCTATATTCTGTCTTGTTAATGACTTATAAATATAAACTAACTAAATTAATAAGTATTGGAAATTTCACAGAAAAAAACCCTTTTTTTCCTTCGATTCAAAACAAAGTTGTTCAAAGCAAGAAAAGAAAGAAAGGTAGTTATCATCCAGGTAATCTTCACTGCACTGGAAACAGAAATCTTTTTGATTAGCCAATTACTTGCTATGTGCCAGGCACAAGCAATCACATCTAATTGTGTGTGCGTATGTACTGATGTTATCTTTATATGCGTATGCATATATTGATAATCTTCTTTTCTTGTTATTCTCAAAGCCTGTGACATCTATCTAGAGGATTCTTTTCATCTCTGTGATAATACAGCTTTCATCTGTTAATCTGTAATTTACTAAGTAAAAAAACAAATTTATTTTCAATACATTTTGCTGGAAAAATGCTGGAAATCTGTGTTGCAACCACTTTCTCACACAAAATTTACACCGTTCTTGTCACATTCTTGGCCCTCCTGAGTAGAAAATGCTAGCTCTTCAATGTTAAAATAACCTTTGGATCAACTATGTTGATCTGCCATTACAGTAGACAAAATTTTCATATTCTTCTTGTTTGAATTTCACTCACATTTGCAAAATTCTTTATTTATAAACGTGTTAGTTAAAACATTGATAGTCAGCATTTGATTTAGTTGCTAACTTTTTTTTTCCTCATTCCACTGTTCTTATCATCTTAGCTAAAATCTAGCAAACATTGTGCTATGGCATATGCTATCAGAGAACAGGAATGTGCTTTTTAGATGTTATGAAGGTATTTCTTCTCCTCCCCTCCTCTCCTCTCCCCCCTAAAGGCATTTCTGTCATTCTAGGATTTTTGCCTTCAAGCTTCAAAGAAACTGTGTCCTCTCTAAGCTAGCGATAAAAATATCAACATTTACTTTTAGAGGATCTGCACCAAATAAAAAAAGTTTCTCAGTAACTGGTAAGTCTTATTTAACTATAGATCAGTATTACAGATAAATAAAATAATTACTAAGCAAAGTTAAGTCTCCTTAGATTAACCCTGACAACACCAACAAGTTTGCACAGTTTCAAATTAAAAAAATTAAGCAGGTGGGCATGAAATATTGGGAGTGTATTGCAGTTTTTTTCAAAGCCATATTTTTAAAAAATACAGTAATAAGCAGCAGGAATATAATTGAATAGATCAATATTTATTATTTGTGAAATTAATAGTAGAGTTCGGGACTTTTTTTCTTTACTATGCAGAAAACAGGTGCAAATCAGCCATTATATTAATGCATGAAAGTATGCAAGGCAAAGATTTTTCATCTTTCTGGAAGATCATATTTAGAAGAAAATAATAAAAAAAAAAGAAGTAGAGAGTGGAGAAAATGAAATCTTTTAAACAATTCCATTTTGACTGAATTGCAGCACACAATACTGAACACAGAGAAAAAATTTTCCAAAAAAGTAAGCCCATTTAAATAAACTATTCTCTAAATAAATAACATATTGTGATAACTTTTTTGTTGGTCAAATAAAATCTAGAATCTTAATTGTTGGTTTTTTCCTTTCTTCCTTCATTATGAAGTATATACTCTGTGTGTGGAAAAAAAACCTAATTGGACCTTAAAGAAAGTAAAGGAAATTGAACAGCTAAGAAATATGTTAAGCAGAAGTCTCTTATTTGAGCAGTAATCTAGACAATAGCAAAATATAATATCTCTAGCTCCTTTCCAGCCTTACTAGGAATTTTTTTATGCATAAAAAAGGGAGATTTCCTTAACAGCTTTGGGAGATTTTTTTTTTTCCACTGGCCTGCTATCAAGATTTCCCAGGCATTAAGAAGGACTCCTTGTGTGTCACTGGCTACTGGTGCAGATGAGGTCTCATTCTAGTGCTGTGATTTTGTTCTTGCCTATTAATCAAATATGCACTGTCTTCGTAGAAAAGCAGAAATTCATAGTCATCTTCCCACCGCAACAAAATGAAGCTTACTTCTAAGGAAATTTCTGATCTTCTAAACATACAACTCTCAAAATGAAAACAATTTCATTGAACCAGGAGAGTCCCGTTTGGCAGGACACGTAGTAAAGACTTCAGAGTAAAAGAATAAAATATCAAGAAATGAGCAGAAATGAGCTTAATGACAGAACAGGAACATTAAATCACATTTCCACTTTTCAGCACAGCATCTTTGTATCTCTTTCTAAAAACAATTTGAAAAGTGCAAACCTTACTATATTTAAAGTTAACAGCATGTAAACATGAAAGCATGCAGCATGTAAGATCTTGCAGCCCATAATTTTTTTATAAATATATGACCCTAAACAAACGCAACTATTTTATGTGTGGATATAAGCATAAAATCAATAAAAAGCCCTATCTGAAATTTAACATTCAAAGAATGAACAAAACCCAACTGATTAAATTTGTTAACAATAGTAGGAAATAGCTGGATTGAAAGGACTGTGAACTTGCTTAAGGGAAAGCTTACCAGTTCTGGTAAGTACCAGCTTCTACTTCCCATAGAGACTTTTACATTACTGTGTTAAGTAGCTAGAATATAAAAACAAAGTCTTTTCTAAATCCAGCATGAATCCTTACCCTTCATCTTCGGGTAAAGGTGGACTGGGGTCCTTCTCCAATGTCAAACTGAGAGCAATATGAATATTTTTCCAGCCAAGAAGCAACACTGATCATCACTCACACAATTTTTTGACATCATTATGATCCTTATCTAAAGTGAAGTATCACTTGTAACCTTAACAGAAGGATACAACTAAGTATTCACAAGTCTGTGGACACTACATCGCTGTTTAAGTCATTTGTGTGTTGGAGCATTTTAATACTCAAACACATGGAGGCTTTATTAAATACCAATATATTTTCCTGAGATATTTTGACCACTGTTCAGAATTATTTATGTTTAGGTATCTGTGGAGGTGTGTGTATATATTTTTGCATGCACACACACAAAAAACACTCTTGCTGTACTGCCAAACAGCTGTTGACTACTTGTGTCAGCCACAAAGACTTATATTACTTTTTTTACTGCATTATCGCATGAAATGGTGAAGATTTTTGTCATAAGCTGAAAAAAAATTCTAAGACAAAATTCCTGGTTATTGCAGTTAAGCAAGTCTAAGATGATGATTTGAAAAAATAGAAGCATTGGTTGAAATCTTATAATATCTTCAAAATACTTTAATTAGATGAGAAAGTTAGGAACTGCTACTGTTTTTATTGCACTACAAATGTTGTAGGTAGGAATAACATCGGTTAAAATATTGACTCTACCTATCAATGAGGAAAAACTATTTTTTAGTTGCACAATCTGAGGCACTGTGCCCTACAAATTTTGTAACTATGTGGTATTAATTAATTTGAGCTTCTATAGTTAAAACTATGGTTTTGTTTACTCCAAGGTATAGATTCCTTATAACTTTTCACAATGAAGAGATAAATTGTGTGAAACCAGTGATACTTTCAGGCCTATTCATCCTTGGAGAGATATTGTATTACTGGCCACATAAGTCCTCAAAAATATATCATGAAAATTGCTAGCCCAGTTGGTAATTTCAGAGAAAAATAAAGTACTACATCACTATGAAAGCTAAACCCTTTTTCTCGATTATGAAGATCAAACTCCTAGTCAGTACTAAGGTTCACTATCTTCTCAGCATATTGATTGCTAGCACATTTTGCAAATATGCAGTATATATATAAAAAAATATAATGAATTCTTCTATTTCAAGTTGCAATAGCTTATTTATTTCAATGTCATTTTTTCTGGTGGAAAGAGGATTTCTTTTTTTCAAAACCATAGCAGAAATTGGTGGTGACTTATATAACTTCATCTCAATACATTTAATATGAGGATATTGAGGTAGAAATTACAAACCTTCTACTTAGACATTTACTTTTTGCAACAAAGGTTGAATTCTTTCTGTAATTTTGCTTTGAAAGATTACAAAATTATCCTGAAATTACTAAACTGTTCAAAGTCTGAAAAGTTTTAACTGAAAACCTTTTAACTAATACTTCTAAGTGTTAAATAATATATAATTTAGTAAAATTTGTCTTAAAATGTATCATATATCTTTCAGTCTTGCTTTACACTTGTTAAGATTTACATATAGTATTTAATCATCTTTAATCCACTAAGGTTATTTACATGCAACCTATATGCTTATTTTAAGAATAAAATACAGCTAAACATTTATTCTTTTATTAACTTGAGGAAATTTCTAGGAATTGGGTTTCTTTGACTGGAAAAGTCTATAGCTGAAATTGAATTTAGCTGTCTGTGGTGAAAAATAAGTGTGCAGAGACTTACGCTGTGCCTGACAGAGATAGTACTTCTTCTGTAATGGGCAATAATAAGTATAATTGTTCTGATGTGTCATGAACTCAGGCATAAAACCCTCAAATACAGTATATCTAATACTAGGGCTACTACTTTATTCTTTAATTATTATTATTTTAAGAATGATTCTTTCAGCGCAAAACGCCACTGCCTAATGGAAAAACTTCTTATTAAGCTAATGTAAATTTGTATGGTATTGAGATCACATTGTAATAAAATTAAATTAAAAATCTAGAGGTGCCACATCAGACTTACATCCATCTCCAGCTGCATTTTAATGCATATATATATGCATGGAAAAGATGGGTGAATGACCCCAGCCACAGAACATCCTGATCATATCAAGATACTGAACAAGAAAATTGTGAAATTCTTTCATAATAAGGACGATTTTTCTTCTTTTCTGCAATGCAGACTATTTGCTAATTCTTCTGATTCAGATGAGTGCTGAGGGTAAAGCATGAGACTAATTAAAATTCTGGTCTACTGGGTGATATTCCTCACCTAAACACTTAGCACAGTTTTGCCTTAGTTTATCATCTCCACCATGGTTGTACAGTATGGCATTTGTTATCTGCCTCACAGAAGTGTGGTGGGGATTAATTAGTCAGTGTTTTAAATTATTCCAGTGCTTAAACTCACTACTGAAGGTAGGTCTAGGTGTTAGACTCAATGACCCTTGTAGGTCCCTTCCAGCTTGGCACATTCTGTGATTCTGTGAAGTGGCAACTGCAATTACTAATTATCCCTACAAACGTGCACTGATTTATCTGTTCACCTGAAAATTGTTCAGCTTTAGTAGGCTGATAGTTTTTCTCTCCAGAAAGTATATTCCAATAAACCTATAAAAGTCTTTAACTATAATGAATTACAATTTTTTGAAAGAAAGAAAAAAGCTATCCTCTAAAATTACAGCACATTGGGCCTAAAAAATACATTTTATTGTCATCATTATGATATATTTGATGCTGGAGACAGTGATGATAAAACTCTTTAAAATAATAACCATATCAGCCTTAAGCCCTCTGGAAAAAAATACCCAAGCTTTAATTTAATTCTGTTGATTTCCCAATTTTATCATGATTTCATGATACTATGGCACAACTAAAAGTCATGTTAGATCCTGACAGCAAGCAGTTTCCCAACTGAAACATGAGCATTATCATTTCAGTTTAAGTCTGCTTGAAAGATACAAAAGCATTCCTCAAGAGGACACATTGCCAAAGTGAAGATTATCCCTCAGAAATGCTAAACAGAATCATAGCAAGCCAGTGGCCTAGAATACAAGCATACACACCCATCACTATTCCACCCAAATAATGACAAGAGACTATGCACTTAAATTTAGTTTTTCGAAAACATGCTTGCTGTTCATAAACATTCATAATTTTGTTTCACCACAGATGGAATAAGTAGATTGTATCTCAATTATTTATATGCTTTTGGATTTATCATATACTTGCCTTAATAATTTATCAGATTTCCACCAAATCTATATTTATCTGTATATAGCATACCTTATAGTGAGCATATGCCTCATTTTTTTCCTATTTATTAATTCCTTTTACTACTGATAATTAGGATGCTCAAAGTGAAATTGAGTAATTCCAGATATAAATCAAATACCACAGTTCAGTTACAACACAGTAAGTCAAAGTGTGCAATTTCTTTGCTTTACTATGTGTCTATTACGTGTTAATCCTCTTTTATCTAAACATTTATGGAAAGAGTTGGTTGCAGTTTTTTGTGTGTACTAATCAATTTTAAATGTATTTTTACTTCTCAACCAACCTTTCCTTAGGAGTAGACGCCTATAAAATAATCGTATTCCACCCCATCTCCACAATTACTTTCTATTTTAGCATGAGTATTATTCTTGTTTCTCTCTCGGGGCGTAGACTATTTTAATTATCTGCCTTTTGCATTTCTCTAAGCAGCTTTCATGCCACTTCTGTGTTTAGTCATATAAACAAAATTGATGGAGTCTACTTATGGTGAATCTGCCATGATCGTATGTTTAAATCAATGTGAATAATGAAGGACAACGTAATATAAGCTTGAAATTTTGATACTTTCATAGCATTTGCTTGCTGCTTTTCTCAGAATTTTACCCTATTTTACTGTCCTAGAAGAAGCAAAAAAAAAAAAAAAAATCACACATTTCAAAACTTCCAAAATCTAGAGCCAAAGAAAAACATATTTAAGAGAAAACAGCACCCACCTGCAACTTGTACTGACATTTGTTTAAATGATAAAAATAGTGCAACAGCCCTATCAAGTCTTTCCACTTGAAAGCTCATAAAGTGAATATACTTCAACCCCTATATGGACAACAAAGCTGCTAAGAAAAGTGCTACACAGAAACAAGGAGACTGTGGTTCAGAAATGGCTTATCTGACTCCTGAAGACAAACAAGCTTTATAACAAGTAGGAACAATTTCTATTTCATTAAAAGATACACAGAGGTTTTGGCATAGTCTATCATTCCAAAATGAAAAAATGACACTGAGAAGGAAAAAATAGCTTAAACAGCACAAGGGTGATCTGGCCAGAAAAAAAAAACCCAAACACTCTCCCATTGGAGCAACAATGTATGGAGTTTTGCAGCATATGCTGAGGTTGCAGCTGAAGCACTGTATTTGTCAGCTTCGCATCTGGAAGCTTTTCTGGCTTCCTTTCTGTATAGCTATAGGTGCTGACCCTATTGCTGGAAGAAGAAGATAAGTAAAATATTTTAATCCATACATTAATTATTAAAATTCATACTGTAAACAAATATTTTATGAAACTAAGTTATTCCAAATAGATTATTTTTTGCCCTCATTCCCCTGTTACACCATTTAAAGCAGTGTGTAATTATGTATTGTTTCTAATGCAAGGGAACTTTTTTAAGGGGAAACTCATGCATTATGCATGACTAATACAGTGGGTCACTGCATAGTTACACTTAATGAGCTATTGAGATGGGATAATAATTCCATATAGAATTGCAGAACGGAAAAGAAACATACTTTTTCTATAAAGACATTTGAGAAAGTACAGTTGAATTAATGGTCATTTAATTTCTTCTCACATTCTTCTGCCTTTTCCCAAAGGAAATTGAGGAGGTTATAATAAAAGAAAATGAAGTGGTAGCACAAAATATGTCTAATGCACATTATAAATATCAGTGATGGTCATCCAACATCAGAACAACAGATCTCGACCTCAAGTAGCTTTTCAAGGCACAAAGAAAAAAACATGATTATTTTTCGCCACTAAGAAAAGGGCTCTAAGGTTCCCAGTGCAAACAATAGGAAGACGTTTATGAACAAAGAGGATTTCAAGTTAGTTCTCTCATCTTGAACAAATATTGAGTGAGGATATTATACCCTCGAAGATGAATTTGCCTTATGCTGAAGTAGTTTCTCTTCATATTTGCTCCTTCAACAAAAAAATTGCCAGGTACAATCTATTAAAAAAGACTTTTCCAAAAGACCTCATGGGGTGGAAACATTCTCTCAAGTATTATTGAAAATGAAGAGAATCAGGCAACACTTACTATGGCTGTGTTTCTGTAGGAAATAAATACTGTTCACTTCAACCAAAGAGACAAATAACAAATAAAAAATCACTACCAAACAAAAAACAGCTCCCCCACCCAAAACCTAAGAAACAGATCTCCTAATCTTCTTTGAAATACTATGATGATGGGAAATATAACCTCTCAGTAGTGTTGCTCCCCCACTTTCCAAAGTACTGTGGAGCAGTACTTTATCCCTCATTAGCGTCACCTCTGGTGTGCTCCAGGTATCCATGTTTCATTAATCCATAATATCAATTAACACATAGTCACATAAGGAAATATGTAACTCGCCATTTGATCATTTTTCTCGGAAAACTCTTCCCACATCGTTATCACCTCATGGCTGCATTTCAGAGCTTTTCGCTTTCTTCTCCACTCCTCTTTCTTTTGCTTCTGCAGCTGGCCATGCCTCAACTCTGATCCTATGCAAGCCATCATTTAGCACTTTATTCCCACCTTTTGTATCTTCCCTCTAAGGCAAGCATACTCCAGTATTTTATCTGTCCTTCTTCGTATAATCAAGGATGAACAGTTCAGATCTCCTCTCATTTTCAACAGAGAACATTACTGTGTGGATCTAACAGGATCTCACTGGAATGGGATCTGAAGTCAGTCCTGTCTCTCAGGAAGAAGTAATATAATGTATCAAGCCTTGGCAAATATTTAATTGCCAGTCTCTCTGTCTTGGGAAAACTCCTGTCTATTTAACTGGTCCATGTATTAAATGGTAGCTTAGAAGGCCCACCATAGCAGCCTGCAGACTAATTTATGTTTAATTGAAACACATTTTAGCAGTACAGAGTTAACACATAGTGGAGGATTGCTAACTAAAATTCACTACCTCTAAATTTGAAATTTATTTAAAATACCCAAAGTAGCCACAGGAATATACACTGTCAATTTATTAACAGCAGTGATCATGACCAAAACACGGGGAGGTATTTGCAAAAAAGGAAAAAAACAAACAAAAAAACCCAAACAACAACAACAACAAAAAAAGGGAGAAAAAACCCAAACAAACAAACAAAAAATCCCACACAAAACCAAAAAGATGAAACTTGCCCAGATCTTTGGAGTTATTTTAGTAGTAAATGATTTTTAGCAAGAAAACAGAAGAATTACAGAGCTATGAGACAGTTAAAAATTAAGACTTCCTTTTCGTTTCTGATGTAATGACTGTCAGCTTTGTTCCCACAATTTCTCTCATGAAAAACCTATTTCACAGTCTATTCTTTAAGACCAAACTAGCCATTATCAACATCAGGACTTTACAGTTTCTCTGGCTAAAAAGATAAGTGAATGCAGCTAGTCCTGGCAGCCTGCCTATAAGATGTCCTGACAGGGAAAAAATCAAACAAAATTTTACTCAAAAAATTCCATACAAATAGCCAAATATCTATTTAGGCATGCAGAATCACAGAATAAATTAAGTTTGAATAGACCATTGAGATCAAGTCCAACCTATGACTGAACAGCACTTTGTCAACTAGACCATGGGACACAGTGCCAAATCCAGTCTCCTCTCAAAAACCTCCAGGGATGATGATTCAACCACCTTCCTGGGCAGCCCATTCCAATGTCCAATCACTCTTAATTGTGAAGAACTTATTCCTAATGGTAAACTTAAACATCCCCTGGTGCAGCTTAAGACAACGGCACATTTAACAAAGTTTCAGACTATTAACTCTTCTCCATTTTTCCAAGCACTATTATCCTAGCATCTTGCACATACTTTAAAGTTGAAGCTTGAATGACTATTTTTCCATGAACTCTCTGCCAAAAGAACGATTCAGTCCAGCAACAGAACCCTTTCCCATTCTTATCTAAACTTAAGAATGGCTGCACAGAACCTTTAGTCCCTTGTACTAAACTTGCAAGCGAGAAAAAAGATTTAAAACAAAGGAAAAGACAACATAGCATGAACATTTTTATGACTACTAAGAAAAGAAGATCACTAATGTCTCACAATGCTATCTAACTTACAGGAAGACAGAATGTTATAGGAATTGAAGGTATATTGCAATATAATATTCCAGTGTCTCCATCCTACTTTAACTGTTTCTGCCAAAGAATGAAAACGTGATCCATCTGCAGGATAGGTACCTAAGGAAAATGACTCCTTTAAGGAATCAGAGATTATTTGTGTGAGTGATATTAAAGGTCCTACAGCTTTAGCTGGGTATGTTGACACAAAATGACATTAAAAAGGAGTACTATTAGCCGACCATAAAACAGAATATACTTCATATTTTTATCTCTGTTTCGGTATGCACTAAAAAAATTAAACGCTATTTTTACTACCTTTTGTGTGATGCATCAACGAAGTAGACTTATATAAACTCATAAGGACAAGATTAAGACAACAGAAATGAACTAGCCCATTTATTGTAAAGACTCACCACTGCTCATGAGTCTATTTCTACACAGAATAGGGTCAGCGCAAAAAATAATGCATACAGATAGCTTCAGACAGCTTTCAACAGCTCTGTTCTAGAATTAGTTCCAACAATTTAAAACATATCAACCACAAAATAGCTTTTGAATGTCATGGTTTCTTAGCTGCAGTGCCCTATGAATGCTTTCACACGCAGTGAAATCCTAAATTGCTTTAACATATACAAAATAGGTAGACACACCTTCTCAGAAATAAATCATTTACAGTTCATGATAGACAATTCAGAGAGCTTTCTAAATTTGTTGAGAAATTGTAAAGTAATTTATTCTTGAATTCGATATAAGAAGCTCAAAGCAATCTCACGCACCTACCTTAACTCGTTTTTCTTGCTTTGGGTTTTGGCGATGATGTTTTTTAAAATAATGACGTTTGTCTCTAAAAAAGCCAACCCTCTGTCATTTTCCCACTTCCAAAACACTGACATTCTCTGTGCTTTTATCCATGAGGCTTTGAATTTACAGGGATTTAAACACATCTTTAAGCTGTTTAGGCAGGGATCCTGCTGCACTCAACTCAACCCACAATTAAATTAGTACTTTGGGATGCAATAGAGTCAGATATCCTCCACCTTGCTTATGCATCATTAAACACAGACCTAATTAATCAATATTGCTAAAATAAACATAATGTCCTTTCAAAACAGGAAGATAACTACTTCTATAATGAAGCATTTTAAATGTTCAACAGAAATACAGGTTTGTTTGTTTTGTTATCCATCACAAGTAGTGTCAAAACCAAAGGAAAACAAGGACTCATGTCAGTCTGTACTTCATAAACTAATTCATTATATTAAGTACTAGTCTGAACAAAAAAGAACACTCTTTTTTAAAAAGATTTTTTCCTGTATAACATGCAGTTAATAAAAAACAAATTCAAAATTTGAAGTGCTGTATGACCTGAGATAATCTTGTTCAAAACTTTGTGAAATCAAATAGTTATTAGGCTCCTGTATCAAATGAAAGCAGCAATAAAATTCTTCTTCTTAAAAAATAATCAAAAGAAAAGCAGATCCGAGATCTGCAATAGCAGATGCCTCATGCATTTTAACAGAGCTCATCCAAATTTTTTGCCCCAGTCCAGGACATCAAGATAAAATTAGTCTCTTTACGGACTTCAGTGGAAATTGAAACATATGAATAAAAACACATAAAATTTTAGATTTTGAGCTGACCCTTATTCTCTTTTGTCTGTTCCCACAGAGCAGATCCACCAGGGTAACTTCCAATCTCACTAGCTTTGCCGGACTCGCTTCTAGAATCATCCCACTCTCTGTCAGATTTGTATAGTATAGCTACTGTCCTTACCATCCTAATGACTATGTGCTTATTTATTTACCAGGATACTCATCTGGCTTCTTCCTTAGACAAATGAAAACACTCTTAGGTACAACTATGCATCCCAGGTTTCTCCTCAGTTTGAAAACAGACAGCACTGAAGTTTACTATGGAGAGGCCCATTCTTCCCTTCTGTAACTAATTCATAAGCTTAAACACCTGGTTAAAAACATGAAACTTCACAGAGATGAGTACTCGCCAATTCCAGGAGTTAACAATAGGCAGGCATCCATATAACACATCAAAAACACACATTTGTGCTTTAAAGTAAAATATTTAAAAACATTTTCCTCTTTCATCTGCTTGCCAGCTTTTGGTGCCTCTTGAAAAAGTAATATCACAGATATCTAGGGAAAAGTTTAATTCCTTCAACAACTAAAGCAGTTCAGAATTTTTACTACTGAAGAAATAAAATTTGCCAGGCCTTGCATCTTAACAGATTGCATTTTGCTTTTAAATCCACTTTTTTGATGAATTGAATGGAGCCCTCTGCATAAGCAGAAATGTAACTCCACGGGTATTGCAGCCATATCTGATTACAGAGATAGATTATTGCTTTTGGCAATTTATCATAAAGGCACTGATGGAAGTGTCATATTTAAGGTCACGTTGAGGCTTATATATTTGTTTTTCAAACTTTGAAGACTGAATTTTGGTTTAATATTTAACACACTCTACAACAAAACACAGATCGATATTCTGCAATATTTGCTTATTAAGGCACTGCATTTCATGCTTAGGAAATGAATTAAAATAAAATATACCTTTAAAAATCATTTTATTAAAATGTCAGTGCTCATCTCAGTCTTAAAAGCTAATGAACTACAGTCTACAAATTCCAGACAGTCAGACAAATATTTTGACACAGAAGGTCCTTGCAATTTTCTAAAGAGAAACTACCTGATTATTTCCATCATTTTATGCTACCTCCTTATCTCCAAACCTCTTATGCCAGTGATTTTTGACCTTAAACAATTTTTTATCCTCTACTTACCTAGATCTCAGCAGTGTTTCTTCAAATGAACCACCAAAGAAATATTAAAAAGAAGTGGAGGTGAAACCTGCTAAGAAGCAGACCTGTGAAAAGGTTCCTAGTAATCACCTTCTACTCCCTCATCTCCCACTGCCTGTTTTTATTTCCCAATTAGAGTTTTTCCATCTGTTACAGACTTTATTTCCACATTTTGCATTTGTATCAGGAAGCGTTAGAAAGATGAAGTGACTGACGGACTGTGAATGGAATGAAAGTGAAATGGAATGGAGTGAAAGGATGAGATGTGAGGGAAGCACAGGTAGCTACAGTGTATTGGAGTTTTCTGGACAATGAGATTTTGGTGGTAAAGGGAGAGTTGGAAAAGTCATATCACAGATCTACTCAATAGCAGTGCATGAGCAGAATGAAGCCATTCTTCTGCTGAAGAATTTATCACGGCCAGGAAAGCAGGGGAAAGAAGAAAAATATATCTAAGGGACAGTGATACTATAACAATGATAAGACTACAAAGGACAGGTTACACAGACACGTGCACACAGACACATAAATGATATTATCCAAACTTCGACAGCAAAATCCATGCCAGCCTTGACTTCCTTAGTTTTCTTCACCTAACATTTTCATTGACTTTTAGCAAACTCTATGGCTCCTCAGCTAAACCAAATTTCAAATTGAGAGACAGTCCCACCATAAACATATCCAAATAACATTTATCTTCCACTTTCCCATTTTCTGAACCACTTTCTCACAAGTGTCTTTGTGCTGATCTCATACCTTCATTTCTAGTCACAATCAAGGTTGAAAAACACTATTCTTTTTAATAGAACTTACGATTGCCTCCATCAGAAAACCCAAAAAACCCAAAACTCTCAAGAACCAAATATGTGATGTGTTCTCTGCTAAAGAACACATAATAATTCCAGGCCAACAATCCTTCCAGCTGTAGATCTGATTGAATTTTTTCTGATTGTTTAGAGAAAATGCTCATTTAGAAAGCTCCGAGTTTGCTTGCAGCAGAGCCATCTCTACTGTTAAATAGCATTATGTTCCCTCCTGCATTCTGAATGTCACACCCAGCTTTTTAATGAGATTCAAAAGAACAAATATAAATCAGAGCAAAAAATTGCTAAACCTACTCTTTTAGTCAGAATTTTTCCAGGTGTAAAAGCTAGTCTTGGAATGAAATGTTCTTGTGCAGCTTTCCAAAACCACAGAAGACATTTGCAAAGCCGTCCCCATCAATTGCCTCTATGAAGCATGGTCCTACCCACCTCTGCTAAATCCAGCCTAGCTCTGGAGTCAGCTGGAGGGGTGGGGAACTGGCAGCTACCTGCCTCCAGCTGGCAGGGAATGAGGATCAGTACTGCAGAAACTATTTTCCTTCAATTTTGATGAAAAAAGTAGTGCAGTGTACCTTTTCCCTTAACTGGTAGTTATTGTGGAAAATACATTTACAGGCCAAAATACAAGCAAATAAAAAAGGAAACAAGCAACATTGTAAAAATTGCACAGCTCAACACACAATAGACCAAAACCAGTAAATATATTTCTTTCAATATTGAGTGAACACATCTTTCACTGCACTTCCTTGGACAAAGAAACCTGCTGAAAATAAAGTGAGTAAATCTAAATCTTCACCTATGATTACCAACAACCTTTTAACATGTATTCCAAGATGGTGTTCAGAATTTTTGTCTTTCTATCACTTTAATTACATAAACTTTCCAATTACTGTAATTTGGCTTATGTCAGCATTTTTTTCCTGCCTTTTGACCCCCATGACACACAACTTTATCTATTACAACTCCGGTCCCTTTTTTGTGCCATCAAAAGGAACAGTTCCACTTAGACAATACAGTAAATGTTTTTTGGGTGCCAACATGATGAAAGTTCTCTAATGATTCAAGTCAACAACTCTTCTTAAAATGTTGATGAAATTTCATTGTTCCTTCCTCAGATAACAAAAATAATAAAAGCTATGTGTAGATCGCTCTTAAGATTAGTTCTTCGATTTTATGACGAATTCATGAAAGAGTTCTTACACGATACATTATAATGCCAACGCCAAAAGCAAATTGCAGGACATGAGCATATTAGCCATCACTCTGACCACCAAGGAAAAAATCCATCTGAAAGTGAAATGTGATTCATCACCCAAAGCTGAAAGGCAAATCCTGAAGTAGAATAAGATGTCTACTAATGGTATAAAGTGATTGCAGCCCATTATGAAGAAGCTCTGCTAATATAAAAGCTTTGATATGCTAGATGTTAATTCAGTCAAAATACCTTTTAGCACTGCCATGACAGCAGAATTCCTGGCAACTGCATCAGCAAGATGTGCTAAAGGTTACATATGATATGTACAAGGGAGACAGAGACAGTGGTACTGAATGACTTTTATCAGCATTACTTCGGGATAACAAACTTCTCTGCCTCTAAGAGCTAACAGCTGAATGAATACTGTGGTATTTTGTCAGAAACTTCAGTAAGGTTTCAGTATCCTCCACCAGAAGCATATTCAAGCTAAGAAAATTAGGTATACAGGCCACTTAGATGAGATAAAGGCAAAAGCTGAAAAATGAAATTACACCTAAAAGCTAATTAACAATGTCTGACAGTCATATACAAAAGGTGTCTCAAAACAGCTCCAACTGGGAAACTTCAACAGGGGAACAAGGAAATAGACGCATTCATGATGTCAGCCACTCCAAAACAGGAGAAACTGCAACTTCTCCTGTAGGATAGGTACATGGAGGACAAGATAATATTCAAAATTATTTTGGCAAGTTGAAGACGTGTCCTGAAATCAAAAACCATTCAGCAAAAGTCTGGCTGAGGAAAGCAGTAAATCTGGAGAAGACAAATGCACAAACACCTAAGGCCAAAAAAATAGTAGTCACTGCAGTTTTGAAGTGAACAGTATATGAATTCCAATCAGTAATGTAATGGAGCTCAAAAAAAGGTAAACTTTTTTTTTGGATTTATTAATAAGCATGCAATTCATGACAACTGGAACAAAATCTATTAATTTTGTTTGTTACTGTTGGACTTCTTTATCCAAAAAAGGTATCTACAATAGAGCTTCTGGAAAGCGTTCAAGGAATTAGGACTTTTAGAATTTGCAAACAATCAAATGATTTTGGAAAGACATGGCCATTTACTTCCTCATCATAAAATCTTAAGAGAACTGCCATCAGCTCTTTTCTCATGTCAGAGCAGTTTACCCCTGTCAGCCTACAGAACTGGGAGAAGAATCATCATTTGACTGTGTGGCTAGAAGACGTAGGGCAAATACCAGAAAAATCTTTCTAATGATTATGGTAATTAAAAACTGAAACATGGCAAAATACTCAGCCACAGGTTCTTAAGAACAGGGTAGTGAGCTCCTGAAACAGATGGTCTGAGTATAAGGGCTCAAGCTAGGTGGTCCCCATGTCTATTCCAAATTCAAATCCTCAGTAGTCTTTCAGCAGGTCAGCCTGAATAACAGACTTCTGACACTATCTGAGGTTAGCTAAATTCCTGAGGTTCTTTTATTGCATCAAACACACTTATACAAGAAAGTAAAACATATATGTGGTAGAAAGTAGTTTCCAATGAGTCCATAAAGATTCTATAGCTGGCTACTGTAGCTAATATAGCTATTCATAGATGTGCTCATTATGAGTAGTAAATCTAACTCTCAGCAAGCTTTAATATTCTGTCAACATATTTAGTTTTATGAATGTAAACAGAAAGTTTCACGGTAGGTGAAAAGACACAAATAAGAGAAGTTAAAGGAATATGGCTAGGATGCAGATTTTATTGATATGAGTTTGTGTGAGCCTCTTTCTCTCCAAAGCAACACAAAAAAGGCAGAAAAGTTAACTCCTCAGTAATGTGCAGACCTGGCTATTTCCAAGCAGCTACTACATTTGTTAATTTGTTTGTTTGTTTTATTTTTGAGGAGAAAATATAATTACATAATAAACAATGTTATATTGCATATAACAAGGTAACCATCATACACTTCAGAACACAGCACAAACTCCAATTTCACAAAGTCAAAAAGCCTTAGCTTTTGCCTACCTCCCTTTAATTAAAAAATCATCAAGAAACTATCCTCTGAGTCATACAGTCATTCCCAACTGCATTTAGATATGCCATCAATATACTGATATACTCTGGAAATTGGGGTGCCAGGTTTTCATTCTTTATGGGAGATTTTTTCTCTCTTTCCTTTTACATACAAATATATCAGTTTTAAAACATGTCAAAACCTTCACACTTGACTCATGAAAAGTGACAGTAACAAGAGAGTCATCTGATGAGATAATTTGCTCCTTAGCTGATTAAAAAAATCGTCACAGATACAATAAAAACCCGACATTTTGCTGTCTGCAAAGCTCTATCGCTTCAATGAATACAGTCCTTTTGATGCAGAATAGTTTATTTTCATAAATTATTACTGACTGAACATAGAGCTATCTAAGTGACAGAATATATACTCATGAGGAACTGCAAGGTATTAATTTATTGCTATCTTTTTGCTTATATTGCTAGCTCTCTGCTACCTTTGTAGCTGCTGTTATTTTCACAATTAGTATAACTAGTTTACATTGAAAACATGTATTAACACAGTACAAAGTTGAAAGGGAAGAGGCCTTCTTTTTATTCTTATTTAGTATACTCAAAAACCTTGACTAATTAGTCACAACAGTATTATAGAAATGAGTTAATGTTATATAGTCATAAGATTTATTTGTTACAGAGATTTCAAATTCTACCTTCTACATTGAAATATCCTTAGTAGACATTACTGTAATGCAGCACTATTTTAATTTTAAAAGTCCATTTTTATGTAAGAAAAAAACGATTTATTTTTTCAAATTTTGTTTTATGTAAGTAACTTTGTGACAATCACACCAAGTGCTAAAAAGTATCAAACCTAATAAACCATTCCTTCATATGGTCAGTCTTTAATCCTGTTTTTCATGCAACTCATCAGGTAAAACAGGGTTTCACAATCTCAACATTCTTTACCTACAGAGGAGATGAATGCGAAGAATTACTGAAAGGTATGCAACATTCTCCCCCTCAGGTTCTTTCTCTAATTTGTTTTCATACAGTTCAAAGCCATAATAAAGGATTAATTCCCCAAATATATTGTACTATTTTGTCCCTGTATTAAAAAACCACTGTATGGCAGTGGAATGATTCAACGGTACAAGACGTACAAGCCAGTGAAATCCAAACTGCAGCAGGAATGTGAAAGGATATCACACAACATGCGAGGTACTTTAAAAGATTTGAAACAAAGTAGTGCAAGACCAAAAGTTATGTAAAATATTAACAGCATTTGTTGGCAAGAAGTCATACTTATAAGACATTTGAGCAGTCATATTTTTCAAATGCCTTAATATGAATATTTGCCTACATTTGATATTTGAATTCATTATAAGTAACTCTTTATAATCTAGAGTGCATGCTTTCATTGATCTACAGAAATTTCAGATGTAGGTTTTTCCAATTTGTGAAGAGTAAGGATTACACAAGGAATAAGGAGTATTTGATAGCAAGTTCCTGTTCCACTAGTCGTGTTTGTGTTTTTCTTCAGGACTTTCAGGCACTTGTATACAATTCTCTATTAAAAATAAACCTCATTAAAAACACATTCTGAAAAATTCATTGAAGGTAATCTGGAAATGACTGATGAGCTCTTCATCTCCTATAATATTTAGGAAATGACAACAGAACACACTATGTATCATCAGCAGATTAGACTGTAAGTAGATGACTTCTTAATTCATGTAGTTAGATTTATACCTCTGATTTGAAAGTATAAGATGTCTTTCCTGCAAAAATAGCATTATTTACTGCTTAATGACACACATTGAAAAGACTGGGCTATGGGAAAAGATATTGAATCACTCTTAAATCCTCTGATGCTTCAATGCAGACAAATTCCTTTTGCATTTTAGAAAATGACATATTTTGTAGTTTCATTCTTACTTCTCACATTTGTAACGTTTTTTGATTGTGTAGCTACTTAGACCAAACGCATCTGCAAATGCATTCTCCTGACATGTCAAGAGTCATGGCTGTGGCAGAGTAGGACTTTTCTTGAAGATTTCTTGTTGTTACTACTGTCGATCCAACTACACCAGTCCCAAAACCACCCCACACAGGGGCATAGAAATTATGAACTCCTGTCTACAGTGGGTGCCAAAGGATCTCATAGTTACTATACTGATGGCTGTAAACACTTTAGGTTTCTACTGTGTGTTTTTAATAGCAAAGGCTTGAAGAAGTAATGGAGAAATTCATGAAAGGACCCTTATTCTGAGGAAAACCATCAAAGTTTAATTGTGTGGATACTCCAAAAATACAAAGAAACTACAGAAAATTACATTGATGTCTCCAGCAGAAAAATATCACATGATCCTTAAAAGTGAGGCAGTTTGAACTGTTCGCAATGAAAAAAAAAAATAAAATTAAAAAAAAAAATGCTGAAATGTGTGTGTTTCAATGTTGTTTCAGTTTTGGTAAAGCTTTTTTCAATTTTGATACAAATAGACCAATTTTCCAGTGAGAGTAAACCCACTTTACCATTAACTGCTCTAGTTCTTTTAAATAAATGCCTGGTGTTGGGGAGGGGGAGGAGGGGCAGGAAATCAACAGTTTTTCCACACAGAAACTGTGTATGCTTTATTTAACTTTCTGTACTTACCCTCTCTGTTCTGTTTAACCTACAATTCTGTAAAATGAGGCAATCTCACATCCTCATGTCCTAACCCTCTCTCTCAGTTATTAACCCATTCTGCCTCCCTTGCTCTGATGCTTGTATTCATCACATTTATCACCAAGATGGAATAGTGACTTTATAAACCTGGAAACCACAAAAGATATGTTCATTTTCTACTAAATCCGTTCTCCAGACCAGTTCACCACAGGACTTCACAAAACGTGCTGTTAATACACAACAGCTAGCTAAAATAGATAAGCAAAAGGAAACTGGAACCATTTCTGTCTGGGCAGAATTAATTCTTATATTCTTTGCCACACTCTGTGTAGTGGTCTTGTTCTAGTGAGACCCAGAAAGGCAAGTACTGTAATCTAAATGAAGTTTCCAAACTGACTAGACATTTTTAACATGTCATAAAACCAAATTCTTAATACTCTGGTATGATATGGTAAATGTTTCAGAGTAGACACATAATTAAATTATGCATTCTAAATTAGAAGTATCGACATTTTATAGTCCCAAAACATATTTCTATTCTCTAATTAATTATTCTGAAAACCCATCTAAGTGCTGTTTAGATGAAAATTGTATTTTGAGTGAGTCTGAGGCCAAAAGATTAGATTGACTTCTGCCTCTATCCTTCTGCATCACCTCTGTACAAGGTACAGATTATAACAAGCTGCAGAACTCTCCTCTGTGAAAGGCTGAGAGAGCGATCTCAGCTACTCAGACAGGACTATTCAGGAGGGGACCCATGAGGGTCATTGAGTCCAACTCTAAAGTGAATGGCCCATACAGATATCAAACTCGCATCTTTGGTGTTATTAGCACCACGTTCTAACCAACTAAAATCCTTTTTCCGGCAGTGTCTCTATAGTGGTCTTTGGTGCTTTTTGTAAAGACTTGATGAAACTGATGATGATGATTATTTTTAAGGAAGCTGTCATTTATACTGTAGTCCTTTTTGAGACCCATGAGCTTAAAAGTTTCTATTATCTTATTGTTGTTTTGAAAAAGACTTCTTTTCATGAAATTTGATATCTAACACCTTAATTTCATGCTTCAATTTGTTTTCTTTCTTTAAAATAGAAAGCCATAATAATTTCCTTTATACAATACTTATTGTATTGTCGCAAAGTTCATATAACTTCCTAAACCTCTAAGCAACATCAACTTTGTTTTGTTCAATTATCTAGATATCAAAGACACAGTCATTTCTTGTCACTTAATAAGGCCAGTTTATCAATAACAGTTAGTTTTCTAGAGGATTCAAAATCTATTAAAATAGTTCAGTGACAGTCACTAAAATATATGCTGCAGATGGCTGCATAATTTGTTTCCATTTTGTTCTTTTGTTACATAACCTTTAATTTGTGTACTTTTTCTCCCCTTGCAATTCAAAAAAAACCAAATCAGCACATTCTCAACACTAAACAGCTACATATTCACATAATTTATTTTAATGCTTTCTATTTTTAGAAACAGTTCAGTTAAAACGCTTGAAGTTTCTCCACCTGGTCCAAACAAAAGAAACACTCTAACTGAACTGCTCGAAATGTCTACATCAAAAGAACTCTACAGAAGTCAAATACTCCATTTACTTCACGTTAAATGTCTTTGAAGACCTGTTCTGAGGACCAGTGTTGCTGATAGGAAGAACAGGTTGGAACGCTCTTTGAAAATGGAATTCCTTCATGTTTAATAGCACATTCTAAGCAGCAAAGCTTCTAACTGTGCAAACAGAGCACTCTAAAGCCATTGTTTATCTCAAAACTAATGAAACATTCAGATGTTCTCCATGTCAATACTTATACTAACTTAATTTGTTTTTAATTAAGATACAGTTTACTTTTATCTCCTATTTTGCCAATTTTTTTCATTAAAGTTTGCAGGTATTCAGCTCAGTGCATGTTTTTCAGAATAAACTATCAAGAATGAATTAAATAATTTCCTTAGTAGTTGTCAGAATAAATTTTTGAAGAAAAAACTCCTACTTCACATTACAGAGTAACAGTATTTAAAACATATCGCTGACCTCAGTTCAATGTGGTTTGGCAAGATAATAATTCGTCTTTAATCTCTTCAGTACACTAAATTCTTCCTTCATTTTCATTGCATTTGTTTTGCTACATTTTCTTCCATATAAATACAGTTTTTCTTTAATTAGAGTCAGAAAAACATAATATGCAAGCTGAATTCAGTTAGCAATGTGCAATACACACCTGCAAAGCCACAGGCTCTAATTCTAGCAAAGCTATGTTGCATTTACATAATAATAATATTCCTGAGAAGGAATATTACATTAAAAATATCAAGATGAGGAATGCTACATAATTAATTGAAAATGTAAAATTTTTGAGCTAAGATGCTGTAAAATAGGTAGGAAATTAAATTTTGCATTATAAACTATTATTAGGGTCTATGATCTCACTGCTAAAAGCAGGGATATTCTGACCTGACCCATGTTCTCAAAAGGATCTTTAAAATATTCAACAAATCAATATCTATTTAGTTATGAAAACTTTAAATTCTTTCAGGCTTATGCAAAATAGCAGATGCAACTTCAATATGAACTCACATCTTCCAATTTATATAAAAATAGGAGATGTTTATGTTTCTTCATCAACCCAAGTCTGTGATACAAGATCTCATTTCATCATGTTATCTGAATTATAGCACTATCTCTCCCTGCTGGGCCTCTCGTGTGGAACAACAATGTCAGCATGAACTCTTTACTGAATTTAGATTTCTGGTCATGTTATCACAAATTGGTTTGAGTACACAGCCTGCAAAAATGGAGAATGACAAATCAAATAACCCGCAAGGGAGAAGAAAGCCTTAATAGCTTCTTGCCTGTCGACTGGTTATTATAAGATGATGACAAACAACATTACAGTGCTAACTTTTCTAGACATTTGAACCTTGCTTTAGAACAAATTAACTCAAGATCATACTTAAAAAGTCAGAGGTCTCAAAAGATGAAAAACCACACTAGCAAGCCCACTTAGAAGATAATTATTTTTATGAAAAATGAAACTTGATGATAATCGAAGTCTTCAAAAATGAGTAAGTGGAAGACTCTGCCAACTCTGGAGATACACTGATATAGCAATCTGGTTGTGCATCTATTTTCTCCAGTGTTGAAACTACAGCAGTAATTATATACAAAGCAGACAACTGCTTTTCTGACTTTTGAATTTTAATTTCCACATTATGTGGAAGTAATAAAAATTAACAATATAATTGCATACATGCGTAGTCAACATCAGAAGAAATGTACTATATAGTAAGATCATTTTTTTGTCTTTTAAAAATTGTAATTTCTTTTTTTTTTCCTACAGTATTTATGGAATATGGGCTCCCTCCAGTGGCAAAATTAATATTTAAAAATCTTTATACTTGTTTATGTGCTTAATTGTACAGCCTAATAAATAAAGTAACAGACTTTGAAGACACAGGCACTGAAGGCAAGAAGTTCAAAGCCCTTTTGAGATGGGAGTTTTATTTGTACATATTTTTCTTTCAATAATATCAGATAGAGACAGTAACTTTAATGACTTTATTAAATGCCATGTTCCAAACAAATCTTTTCAACATTTCAGTTTCAAAACAAATTACTACCTCAAAAAAACCTTAGCCTTTTAATCAAGAAAATGCATAACTTTGGAAGTTTATGAAATTTGTATTTCACCAGTTACATTAAAAAAAAAAATCTTAGTAGCATCATACACAGAATATGAATGGCATCTCAGAAGACTGCATTTCAAATTGATAAAATTAATTCTTCAGGGAAGAGGAAGACACATCTTCCAATTTTGGCCCAGATTTGCTCTGTTCCTGCCAAACCAGAATGCACATGATATTTTAATTCTTAGGTCTGTATCAATTATAGATACCATGAATAACTTACACGATTGCTCTTGGCTTTGGCTAATTCCAGAGATGGTGTGGTTTACAGTCACACTGCTAACTTTGACTACATTTACCTCCTGATTTGCTAACTATGAAATCTCTCTATCCACAAGTTTTACTGTATCATGGCTACATTTTGCTTTCCATATTATTTCACAGTACTTACTGCTCTCTACAAAATACTACACAGTGTTGCATCCATAACAAAGAGAGTGACTGAAATAAGCCATCTTAGTGACTATCTGGCTGCTTGGAACCACAAAGTAGTTAAGCTACGTGTGAGTAAATCACTTACACAGATCCTTCATTTTAAACACTTAGTTTAGTTTGCCCTTGTGGAACTACTTTTTGCTTGAGATAACCCCGGCTCGGAACTACTAGATTTTAATCTTCATTACAGGGATTGGACTAGATGACCTTTGAAGGTCCTTTCTAACCCAAATTGTTCTAGAAATAAAGACTGGAACAAATAGTCATTAAAACTCACAGTAAGACTCCCACATAAGTGAAATCATTAAGTCATAAAAAGGAATGTCAGCCTGTTGCAGTTTTGTTGGCTCCTGAGAAAGAACCTCCTGTGGAAGTTGTACTATTTGCATAAAGAAATGGGAACCTTGAACACACAGCTTCCTTAAATATTGTAGTCTGTTCTTTGACTACTATGAAGCAAAATCTGATTCAACATTCAAGATAAAAAAAAATCGTAGACGAAATAATTACATTTAATTATAATTTTGTTTAGGATTCGTTTTCTATTCCCATAAAACCAATCAATAGTATATTTGTAACTTCTGTTCTGAAGAAAAAAAAATAAATAAAAAGCAAAGCCACTACCTTGGGAAAAAACAATCAAGGACATACTGGCATGATGCAATATCTGTGGAAGACAATAAACTAAATATAAGCAAGTACAGTAAGATGCAACGAGAGATAATCTGTCTCAAATCTCAGGAATCAAATTTAAACATTCCAGCATTCCTTGCAGAATTTTACTGCAATTTATTTCACTGAATTATTTCAAAGTATTAAGCCATTTGTTAAGCGGGGAAGAGGATATAAATTTGTCAGTCATAAAAATAGTGTGAGTTTTTCTGTGAAGTTTCCTTATGCATGCACAAAGAAACAATGTAAATATACTTCAAAATATTCTGGTACATAAATTTTTTAATCTTTCAGCATATGGCACGTTTTGATGAACACAGTTGCAGAACCGAACCTCTCATTTAGTCACAATCTCCATTTCCTATCGATTACCTTCACATGATCAGACTTTCATGACTTCAGCATCACCCCTACTTAAATACTCAGCTACAGAAGACAACTCAGAGAGATGAATTCATGGTCATCCTAACAGAGAGCACAAAACCACACATGGATGGGAGGGGTTCCAGAGGCGCTGTAACCATTTCTCATAAATTGTGATTTTTAGGTATGTGTGATTGGAGAGTGTTAGCAGTTAGCTAATAGGTATCTGAGGCACAGAAACCACTAGTCTAAGCTGTCAACATGCATACAATGAATGTATCAAGCAACAAGCAGGAGCCCCTCTTATATCACCCTTTTTCATTAAGGTTCTTGCTTGGCCTTTACTCAGCAGGGTGTGTCCAGTAAGTAATTCATCCACCTTTGAAGTCAATACTAGAATATCGCTAACGTTAACAAGGAGACAGATATCAGAGCTGGCATTTATTGGACCAGCCACTCAAACCACCAAAATGGCAGACCTGATGCACATGGAAACAGCAGCACATATAATGACTGAATAATCCTTTCCCTTTTCCTGAATCTTTTTAACAAAGAGCTTCATGTTAGCAGCTACATGATGCACAATCAAGTAGAAGGATGAAGGTCCTTTGTTTTTCCACCTTTCCTTAGAACAATAAGCATGTGGAAGGTTCTGCAAGACTCAGGACAGGGTGATATTGAAAGCCCGCAGATTACAAACAAGTAGTCCAGTATAGATCACTGAAAGAATGAAAGTTTGACAGTTGGCTAGAACTGACTTTAGGACAGTACAGAGAGAACAAAATATTTGTATACGACATATGTAAAATATCTCATGTACTGTGAAAATAACAAGAAGGTATAAGACAGTCACAAACAGTACAAAAAATAAAAATAAAGGAAGAAAAGAAAGGGATGACTTCAAATGTATCTCCTTCAGTATAAAACTCCATACTAGATTTGTTTGCATGTGTCTTCCTTCACTTTCATCAGGGGACAAAACTCTACTTCTTCATTTGTCATTTACCACATTTTTCACTGCAGTATCACGGTCATCATTAAAGTCTTTTTTTATTATAATGTTGGGTTATACAAATAAGAACTTTAAAAAGCAGTGCATATGCATGTTTGTTTTTTACTCTAGTCTTCCCACATGATACCTTGATTGATTTCCCAATATCAAGCCACATTAAGATTCACATTAGACGAGTCACATTAAGACTTCAGCACAGTAAGATTTAATAAGAGTACAAATGTATTAATTCACTTGAAAAATACTTGATGAGAGAATTAGACTTTTCCTTTTTTCCTTAGCTTCCTTCGCTAGGGATGAGATACCACTCATCATTTATAAATCTCAGTCTGCTGCTGGGACTCCATCAACATGCCCTTGATAGAAGGACTGGTGTAAAGGGGCCTTGTATCGAGTAAATAACTTTCTGTAAGTCCACTTTCAATTTCTTTGTAACATGGCCTGAATGCTTCATGCTTTATGGGCTCAGGGCATGGAGAGCTGCAATAGGATTATGTTTCCTGTAATTTTCTATTACTTTCCTATAGCTTGATCAGAAAGCTTAACCAGGAAGAAACCAGTGATGATATACAGCTGTAACAGACAGTGAGCTTCTGGGAACAGGGAAAAAAACACTGACTCTTAGGAAAGATGAGGAAAAATAATCTATATGCTATATCTACCCGTGTAATTCACTGCTACAGAAAAATCAGTGAGTGGAGTAATGTAAATGCAAAAAGCTACAGCACTTTATGTCCCCCAATATTATTTGTTGCATGTGTTGAATTACATAACAAATGCATGATCTATGATTCAGAACAAAGCACATTATTTCATTTGCACAAATTGTATATTATTTCCGTTTTCTCTTTTTTGAGGTTGTTTTTCTGGTTTTAGGTTTTTGGGGGTTCTTTGTTTATTTGTTTATTTTTTAATGAATGGCAAACGGTATGAACTCCGTGCCAAAATTCAGTTTTACCTGCATGAACTATCTTCATTAATTTGTACTGAATTCTTGAATTGCTTCCATTACTCCTCAAAATATAGCAAACAAGAACTCACATACCCAGTTGTTACTTAGCATATTGATGGCTGAAGCACTCCTCTAAGAAGCAGAAGACTACAATTTTTCCTCAAAAACACTGCAGTACACAGTAATCAAACCAATGGAGTTAGAGTAAGGTTTGGTGTACAGCCATGTTACCTCTCATCCTCAGTAAGATTGTAATTTTTTTCATTCATGAGTTACAATTCAAAATTAACAGTTTCTTCCTATGTCACAGAAGCACAGAAAGAAATTTTGAAAGTTGAAATACAAATCTGTATCTCTTTCTTCACATGAAAATAACTAAAATATTGTATTGATACAGTGCCTGCTGGAACAGAAAAACCAGGACTTTCTACAGACCAGTGATTACAGTTATCACTGCGGGAAATCTGTTTCGAGTCAAATGAGCATTTAAGTATCATATAAATAGCAAAGTGGCTTTAGGATTGGAATTACAGGTGCTTTATTACAACACTGCCCTGTACTAAAAAGAAATAAAAGATGTTATAACATCAGATTCCTCAGGATAAAAGCAGAAAAACTCTTAGATGGTTAATCCTCAGTGCATGTAAGAGAGACAAGTAACGGCCGTGAGCACTTAGGAGACTGTGTAGAAAAACATTGTACATGCATTTATTCTGCATGTGCTCTACCTAGACAGAGGCTCTGTGGCCCCATTAACACCTGATTCAGTACATCTCATCTATTACCTTGGGCTTCACTTTATGCAGATGAGGACTGTATGATTTCTGTCTAATTCTAAAAATAAGTAGAATCATTTTCTATCTATCTGCATTCAAAAACATCACCAAACCTTTGAGAATTCAGTGCTTCATACAAGGATCTTGCTTTTAGTCTCATTGAAGCCAAGAGCCCCATAATCTGATGGAACTTCTCTTTCTTTTAGTATATGGAAGAGAGCAAATCTATATTAATATTAATATAGCAGTCCATAGATAAAATAGTAAGATGATAAAAAGGAAGAGCATATAAAAAAGGAATATAGGTCACTGATCTTACTGGATTTTTATCTTGTGGTCATTATCTCTTGACTAGTTATGACAAAATTTTACAGCTAACAAATGTCTTATGAATAAAGTGCTCATTAAATGGCATTTAGCTTTCTGTGATGAAACTCATCTGATTAAAAGATGTAGAATTTTGAGTAGACAAAAAACATTATGAAACAGATTTGGAAGATTAAAGAAATTCAAACAGTTAAATCAATGTTCTTAGCATTCTGAAACGGCAGAAAACTAATCAGTCCTAATAGATACAATAGGTTAAATTTCAACAGCTTACGATCTATCTACTGAGTACCAAATCATGTATTTTATCCTTGAATGTAAATCTATAATTGTTCATCATTTTCATTTTTTAAAAATGTAGAAGGCATTGGTATTCCATGAAAGCTGCCTATTAATCCAAGTTAAAACCTCAAATATTTGCCTTTCTGCAGAGAGATTAGAACTCTTTCTTCATGGGGATTAGTAATTCAGGTTTTTTCTTTGATCACAATGTAAATTCATTGTAGACCCATACCTCATAATGATCCATCTGCTAAGTTTTTCTCTTCAGTAACTGTTAAAATTAGGAGAGGATTTGTTGGTGGGTTATTTTTATTCACAACCACATTAATGTAAGACCTGAACTAATCAATTTGCATTATGTAGCCTTTCATGCAGTTTGCACAGATTTACAACTTGGTTGCTTTATCTAGTCTCATGCCTGTGAGACAGCTGTTAGGCATTTAGGTAATCTAATTCTAATCCTCAGAGGCATTCTGATTTGTCCATTGAAAGGTAGATGCATGGACCACAGTTTACCATCTTAAGTATCTAATGTCACTCTTATTTTTTACTTGATGATTTTGGACCTAAATTTTTTCTGAAAAAGTTCATTAGAACTGTCTGAATAATCACAGTGTAGCAGCTATTGGCTAAGGTTTACTTCTCAGTTTAATTGTCTCATGGGTATATTTAACATCTCTTGTATCTTTTAAACCTACCATGCTGATTTCAAGGGGCAGTAAGCAAAGATTTTTTAAAAATATATTCAATCAACATAAAGCTATAAAGTGCTTTCTGCACAGTTGTTTTGTTTCTCCTGCCACTTACTTTTTTTCTCTAATCTTTTTATGATACTTAAAGAAATAAGGGGGAGAGATTATACCTTTTCCTGATTTATTGTGTTCCTGCCAACAGATTTTATCTGCAAAAGACCATTCAGCTTCCTTATTAAAATTCACAGCTCCTACATGACTAAACTTAATCGGCAAGAAGTCAAGAAACATAATCGTTTAAATTATGAACATTTCTAAAAACAGTGCATTATGATGAAATCATCTATTTATATTGTGCCATTTCATGGTGAGTGTACTTTCAATGGATATTTTATGTTGTTAAAAAAGTAGTAAAGTGAAAGCCTGACATAATTGAGACAGCTTCATCTGCTGAATACCAACAATCTTCAAAGCAAATTTATTTTTACATAGGAAACGAATTTATATTTTTAAAACTTAAATACTTTTTTCCTAATGCTATTTATATACTTGAGTGCTCAGCTGCTTGACAGCTAATAAACAATTTTACATTTATACAAGAAGCCAAGATAAAGTACTAGCTATATAATAATTGATAAAAATTCTGCCTCTGAGCTTCAGTAAATACCTTGCTTTAATGATGAAATCATAAACTATAAATGATAAAGATTATAGGCTGGCAGAAGACTGTTCTACCACTTAAATTAGTGGCAGAACTGCTCAGAAAATCTCTGGCCTCCTCTAGCTATATCATAGCCTGGCCTTAATCAAATCACGCTCTTAAGAAATAGTTGTCTGGAGCTGACCTCACACATCTTTCCTTTGTAATCCAATGCACTAACTAAAGGCAAGTGCCTCACTAGTTAGCGAGGGACTCTTAAAATGAGTACAGTTGTTCTTATACCCTTGCTAAGACTTGTTCACCTTTGAGCAACATGAATTTACCAGTGAGTAGTTAAGAGAGAGGGGGATTTCACCCTATTTTGTGCTGTTGGGTTTTGGGCATTGAGCCATGTCTGTGTTTTGGGGGCTGCAACGTGTGTCATCAACGTGTGATTTGACCTTTGGAAAAAGGTTTAAGAGGATAAGAAAAAAGCATGGAATGGACCAGGCAGTAGGAGCATCAACTTTATCCACCTCGTTCTCACAGGGACACGTTTTCTTTTTATTTTCAATTCCAGATTGTCAAGCAACAAAGCTCCATGATGTGGAGTGCAGTAGTAATGTAGATTTTGCCTTACACAGTCTGGTCCATGGGGTTTTTTCCTAATATTCAAAGTCTTCTTCCTAATATCAAATACAAGTCAGAAAAATAATTTACCTTCAGTTAGTTAAACAAGAATTGAATGCACTCAGTGTTATCAAGATGAATTCAGAAATCATACTGTGCATCATCCATATATTGTATCTTCAGACATCAACAGCCTCTTGGGATCTGGTAAATATTCCTATAGCTGCCTTCACTATCAGTGAGAATTTTTCACACCTGTGAAGATCTTCACTGTTCCTGAAGCAATGAATATACGCATCCCTGGATCATGCCAGTCTAATATATTTCCTAGCAAGGCACAGGGCCAGCCAAGCAACATATGTTACTTCTGTCCTACTCATATTTGTTAACCAGATGGTATTCCAAAGAATGCAAGTCAGTGATGTTCTCTGTACATCCATCTGCCTCGAAATTCTCACAGCTTAAGATTAGTAGACTTGCCATCCCTAAACATTAGGATTCAGTAAAATACAAGGTGACTGTGGCAAAACTATTAAGGTCAGGCATACACTCCATAAACAAGAATACTCACAGAAAATTAAGCAAATCTTCCCATCTTTTTCTTGATTTATGTCCTTGCAATTTGCATTACAACTTCGTTGCGGCATTACTTACCATTCTGAGATCAGCTAGGTATTGTTTGCACTAGATTGTTATTTACCAGTTTACTCTGCTGCATTTATTCAAGTAAAGACCAAATGAAGTAAACTCATCAAAATAATTTTCAACCCCTTAAAACATTTAATCTTAGTTTATACTGCCTAACTGATTGAACTAGGAGAAAGCCAGGGATATCCAGGCAAAATGCTGAGTTTTATTTTCAACAATAGACACATGGATGTCACTCATCTGAGCTTTAATCTTGGACCTACATATTTGTTAAATGGTAGAGAAAACGCGTGCTTCTCGCAAGGATAGTGTCTTCCACAAAAAGCTTAGCTGATTCAGATTTGGATTTATAATCAAAACTATTTATTTTAATAATTTTTTTCCATCGAATTTGTAACTCTATAGCAAACTAATGGCAGACATCTCCACACAAGCTGATTAACTGCCTTCATTTTGCAAGTGTGAGTTCCTGATGTCTGCTTGAGTTGACACTTGCCTAACCGTCCCAACTTAGCTTTGTCTTTGCAGAGCTTAGATTTCTGATTTTTTCAATGAAAAGATGGAGCTTTTCAACTTCCCTTTCAAAACTTACATTTATTCTCCTTTCCCACCTTTACTGGATCTGAAACAGATCTATGAGAACATAACAAATAAATGTTACTGTTAAAAGATTGCTTCAGCATTTTCTTTGCTCTTAGTTTTTAGTGATTCTGGTTAAAGACTCCATCAAATTAAGTGTTTTTCTCTTAAATTTTGAAGCTTCACTTGATCTCTAAGGCAAATTTATGAATTTTCAGTTGTGGAAACAAATGAATCATCTAAATACTCAGCTTCTTAGGCTTAAGATGTATTCCTGTACTTTTCAATTCATTTAGTCTTATGAAGTGGGCTTTTTGTTCAGAAAGATGTGGGCATACTGTCTCCCAGGAACATGAACATATGAAAAACAGGTTTTATATCAGTTGTCAGCCTGACCATTAGCACATCAGAAAAATAATTTTAAGAAAAACAATTGAAAGAATTAACTTTTTTTTTTCCCCAAAGAACTTACAAAATTACTCTGTATTATGTAATGCGGACATGAAAATTCACCATCATAACAGGAAAAAGGTTTATGAGTTTTCAGAGGGTCAATTAAAGGTTTAAAAAATTTCCTGAGAAATCAGATTTTTAATAAGTTTTATTCCAAGAGTTACTAGACTTATATATAAGCACGTAAAATAGATCTAATTTCTATGTTATCTTAAAAGCCAAATATTTCTTCTTTAACATCTTTATTCATTTATTTACAACCATATTTGCAAAGCTAATTTACTGATTCTAATTTTTATTCTTTGACTGAGCATACACACAGACAAAAAGACATAAGGAACTACATTTTCACTCTAATGAGGTGCACTTTTCATTCTTTCCTGTTCCACTCATCTTGTAGTAATTAGAACCCTTTATATGGATAATAAAGCTTATTGTGGGAAAACAGTGTATCTTCTATTAGAAATTATAAATTTTCTGATTTCTATAATGTTTACAGATGAGAAACCCTAGTTTAAGTCATGAAAAAACCCTAGAAATGAAGATAATAGCTGTTTATCAAAATTTGAATAGCTATAATTAACATACAAGCATTTTTTGTGATTAAATATTTATGTATCATTTTGTTACAATTACTATTACAGTAGTGTGTTGGACAAACTATTACCATTGCAAAGTCTCTGCTATTTAACTGCTGCTCAGTATTTCATAGGAAATCAGTTTAATGCTTTTATTTGGGTATTCATTGGACAAGCAACGAAATTATCTCTAAACCAAATCCAACACCACCGCACCTAGCAACAACTGAGAACAATTAACTCATGAATACTGAATAGTTCACACCTCTAGCGGCAGCTTTACCTGCTCTGCAAGATTGTCTTTCCTGTAGTACCAACGATCAGCACTGATCATTTCAAAAATCACAAAATTCTTTCAAATCTCTGTATGCACAAAGACAGCTCAAGTGCAGAGAACATTACACTGGAGTGAGATGGAGTACACTTAGGAGCCTCTAGCAAATGGAATACAATTTTTCTGACAGATCAGTGACTGCAACAAGGACCAGATTCTCAAATACATTAGCAGGCCACACAGTGGTTTCACAGGGGAAGATTAAAAGCAAAGTTTTCAAAATGCATTTTAGTCGATTCTCCAAAACATAGAAAAATGCTTTGCATAATTAACTGAAAGAGCTAAATTAGATGTCTGGCACAAACTGAAAGATAACTATGCCTCTACCTGTCAAAGGTGGATCTTTGGGTATTCAAATAGCTTCCAAAACCTGGCTTTCAGTAACTGGCAATCTTTTAAAAAATTAAGTGTGTGGTTTAGAAAATGTTGTTTTTTCTTTTCCTCATCTTATGAGATATGAAATTGTCCTAAACCGAGAATTTAAATTCCCTGGGTACGTGTTTCTTCTGTTGCTAGTTCGGCACAACCTTTTTTAAGGTATATTTATAGGCAAAGGGTACCATTTGCTCTCAGAGCAGTATGAGGGCAGCTTTGCATTCTCACAAGGAGAGTCATATTAAACACCAACACAAACTTGGGTTTTGTATGATGTAAGAAGTAACCTATTTTAATCCTTAAATGAGGCAGCTATACCTTTGAAACTCTCCTTAGGGAGGTTACTACCATATATTATAAGTGCAGAGTAAGTATATTGCTGCTCAAGATGTTCCAATGTCATTGCTAGAAGTGATAATGCTATATGATGATGTATCTAGGCTGACAGCTGAAGAAGAGAGACAAATATTCATCTCTAAATTTTTTTGTGTGTGTACAAGCTATGGCACTGTATTATACATCAAATGCTTTGGCCTGAGCTGAATTAAGAATGATTTACAACTAGCATTTATGGTACCTGACAGTTCAGTAAATCTGTGTTTTGGTCCTATTATAAAAAAAAAAAACCAAGAGCAGTTCCTAAGATCCTGCACCAGAATCTTCGGAAAAAGTGTTATTCAGTAGCAGTTAACATTACCCTTAGGAAGGACTATAAGTCATTTTAGAGTGTACATGGTGTTTTCTGAGAAAAATGTACCAGAAATTCTAACCACCAATGACACAAAACCTTTCAACACTTGTACAAATAAATAACTGTTTGAAAGAGTCCCACTGTTTTGCCCTAGCAGAGCTGTTCCAAATGTTTCTACCTAATGCTGATCATAACATGGGAGTGAGGATGCAGTTCATAAGTTAAAAAAATAAAATTAAGCATGGATTAAATATCATACACTATATCAACTCTTAAACTTCTGCAGATATATTCTAAATAACGCAATAATTCTGTATTGTGAAATTTAAATAGATTTTGCCTTGATAGGGAAGGTGAGGGAAAGAGATTCAAGAACAATTTAAATGAGATGAAGATAGATATCAAGTGAGAAGATTTGCAAGATCTATTTTAAGCTCATGTATGCAACTCTGAATGTATTTGAATTTGAAATAAAAATACTTCAGTGATGCAACTAGTTTACATGATTATCTAAATCTTATGCTAAATACACAGATCTACTTGAGGATAAAAAATAAGCTGGAAAATGTCAAGAAGGCAGCCTCTGTCAGATAATTGTAGGTCTTGTGCTTAATCAGCAGAATACAAAATTCAGAGCACTAAAATCAAGCAAATCATATGCCTTCAAATTTGAGATGCTATTATTTTTTTTTATATTATCATAGGAGTAAAAGGAATGCTTTAATTTTATTAGCAAAGTATACACCTGCCATTAATAGCAATAGAAATATGAACCCCATAGTTTAAAAATAAAATAAAAATATGGAAGCACAAGGGATTTTTTTTCCTACAAGACGACAGACAAAGTGCATAAAACAGCCTTCTTTCTAGAGAGGTACTAGGAATGCTAAGACACCAATAAAAATCCTATTTTACGAAACACAATAAAGAAGTTTGACTTTGAGAATCTTTTTTTTTTCCAATAAAAATCTCCTCTAAATTAGAAAAAAAAATTTTCTTCCACATTTCATACATTTGGCATGAAGTTTTATGCATACTAATTTTCTTAAGATGTGACATTCAGAGGTATAAGAACTGTACAAACACAGTTCTATCAACAGTATCCCCATTGAGAATTAGAATGACATTTTTGTAGAAGAGAAAGTGACAAAGTGATCGACTCGGCATGAATTTATAAAAAGATACAGGGAAACGTCCACACTCCATTTCACATTCCAGAAAAACTGAACATTTGATAGCATGGCATTCTTCACAGTAAGTTTGAACAGTGCTCATCTAGTCAAGACAAGAAATTACAGATTTTAAAGGGAAAAGAATACAAAAAAAAAAAAACCAAACCACTAATCTCACTGTCATATTTATTTGGAGCATTCTTCTAAACTTCCCTAACTTTAATTATGACAATTCCTTTGTATTTTTAAACTTTATAGTTTATTATCTCTTTTTCTTGAGTTGGGTAATAGAATAATCTCTACAAACTGAAAGACATGATCTTAATATAAAGGGACATGTAAGCAGATCAAGTCAAAAAGTGGTATTCATATTAAATAAAAGAAAAAAAAAACCACACAAAAAAACAGCTGTTCCAGGTCTGGGTGTCCTCAGACAAAAAGGGGTGTTCACCTTTTAAAAATTTTATTCAGAATAAAATATGGTATTTTGCGGTAGTTTTTGTATTCAGAGCAGCTTTACCAATATTTTGACATGTTGTTAATCAGTTATAATATAATGAAAATGAGAATAATATCAGGGATGCTAATTTTCATCAACAGCATCTGCTAATATCACGTTCCCAATGAATAAAGTACATCACTGCTTTGCACAGTTTTATAGTTTGCGCACAGAATATAGCCAATGACTCTGTGATGAAGAAGGTATATTTCATAGGATATTTTACTACTTTCCTCATTGTGCCAGGCCTGGATAAATCAAATCTTGTCACACTGTGGTGTTTGGGTGGGAATATGCCTTTCAAACACACTGTGAAAGTATAAGCTATTATCACATTCTTCCTTACTGAAGTGATTTACTGCCCACTCAGCTTAAGTAAAGAGCCTTCTAACAGCTTAAGTAAAAGTCTTTGACATGTCTCCCATAATATCCTTTTCTTTAAAATGGAGAGAGATAGATTTGATGGACGGACAAGAAATTTGATTAGATGGATAAGAAATTGGTTGCACGGTCACATCCAGAGGGTAGTGATCAATGGTGGTGAGTCTCTATGGACATCAGCAAAAAATTATGTCCCTCAGGGGTCTATACTGGAACCAGTGTTATTTAATATATTCATTACTGGCATAGGTAAAGGGATTGAGTGCACCCTCACCAAGCTGAGTCATGCCATTGACATATCTGAAGAGGAGGATGGCATTCACAGGGAGTTGGACAAGAGAGCAGTTTTGATGCGAGGGACTTAGTGGTGTTGACAGACGAGAGGCTGGACATGAGCTGGCAGTGTGTGCTTGCCATCCAGAAAGCCAATTTTTTCTCGAGCTGTATCAAAAGTAGATGGAACTCTGGGCAACCTGGTCTAGTGAAAGGTTTCCCTGCCCAAGGCAAGGGGGTTGGAATGAGATGATCTTTAAGGTCCCTTCCAACCCAAACCATTTTGTGTTTCTATGATTCTATGAACTTGCCAAAATTAAGATTTATGGCTCCTCCATCACTTAAACACTGAAGAGTAATATTTCTAAAAAAAATGTTTTGTGTATAGACACAATTCTGTTGATAGAGAAGTAGAGAATTTAAAAAAATGCCTTATGATTAACATTATGAGAGTTATCATTGGGAGTGACTCAGCTATATGCCATATTGAGATACATGCACTACATACAGGCTTATTATAAAAACATATGCTTATTTATGAGAAACATCCTTTTGAAATGAGTGAGACTACTCACAAAAATAATAGTTATTGCTCAGTTTATAGCTTTGTTGGAATAGAACCTTAATTTTTAAATACTGGAAGAGGCAGATTCCTGATTTTTAGCTATGAGCTAGTGTTCTTAAAACTCTGGCTTTAATCAGTGCTTCTAAACGCTTCACAAAAATTAGTTATAACCAACTTTACAATAAAATGCAACCTTTCACAAATAATATTTGCAACTGTTAAGTCTGTTTTAAATTAATTGAAATTATTATTCTAGATATTATTTGTAGTTATTAAACTTCACGCCCTTATATCACTTTATCATATGGGCCATCATCATTACAAAGATCAATAATAATTAATTCATGATCTCAGAGTTTATTCTAATCTACATCAAATATAAGCAACATTTAGAATAAAGTACTTTAAAGAGTCAATTGCTGATCCCGGTTATTTGAATGAATCTTGAAGAATGACTTCTAAAGACAAGTTCAGCTTTACATCTCAATCTCACAGATAGTTTCCAGTGTAAATAACAGATCAGGTACATAGAGCACAGTGTTCTGTTTGAAACTGAACACCAGAAAGACTCTTATGGCCAAAACAACACATAAACTTCTAAGCTGTAGTATCACTATACTTAAAAAGAGACATTCAAAAGGAGACAAACCCCCCACGTTTTAAAGCAGTACTCACAACAAAAATAATTAGGCTTCTCAGAAAAATGTCAAACAAATGAAGTGTTTTTTTCATTATTTTATCTGGCTTCAAAAGGAAATAGTGTCATGGAAGAAACAGAAGTCAGGTCTAAAGAGTTAACCATATGTTTCAGGAACTGATGGTTCATTTTATCAGATACCTTTATCAGTAGTTCATTTCCTTGAGAAAGATTATCTTTCAATAAATTAATTACCAATCTTTGCAAGGACTACATTATTATTCCTTACTCAGGTGATAATGTGAGAGTCCTTTATGGATTCCTAGTCTTAGGATATACAATGTACTTTCAAAAAAAAATACTGAAAGAAAACACACATCTGGATCAGAAAACAATATCTAATTTATTTTCTACAGCAAAATGGAAAAATATATATTTAAATATGTCTTAATACTTAGGTAACCATTTATTCCTGAATTTATATAAGCACCACTTTTGTCAATTTTCATAATTCTACACGCATGGACCTCAGAGCTTTTTATTATAGGTCATCTTATATATAGGTCATTTTTTCTGTATGAAGAATGGTCAAATTAGTATTGCTGGATTCTCTGTAATTGATGCAAAAAAAGAAACCTATCAACCCCAGAGATGAAGATTGAATAAATACTAATTGTTAGAACCACCTGGATGTTTATGGAGGGAAGTTTTATGTCAGCATATGTGCATTCTGCTTTTATCAAAGACTTTTTGAAGAGATAAATATCAAATGGAGGTCTGATGATGACTGAGCGTGTCTTGAGGATACTGCTGTCCTGGCCACATCTTAACAATTTAAAGGTACCACAGAAAAAATAGGCAAAGAATTTGGCCTCAGAAAGATGGAGTTCTCTCCTAAGTACTATAAGCATGGTCTGCAAGTCTCTCTCCGCATTTGAAGCAGTTATCAGGAATTCATTTTGTCCTGACAGGACCTATGTAGGTATGGGGAGAGAATCTAGGGCTGTTACCTTAAAATGAATTAGAAACGGTTATTTGGTCAGAGACAAGAAGCTTCCAAAAGATGAGGTGCATGAGAACGAAAGGCTGTAAGCAAGTTGGCCTGAGGAAGTTGGTTTACGGATAAATCTTCCTAATATTTCACTTACTTTCATCCCTAGTAGCCACCTCCTTATTAAATATTTATTTATTAAACAGACCTTTCTGGATTCAGCATCACAGGATAATGTGCCAAGAACTTGGAGCTTCTGATCTTTACAAGATAATTTCGCCCATTTCTGTTCCTTCTACACTTTATGCCGGAGAAATAAGGCTTGCAACAACATATTTCAACTCTTTTTCTTCCAAGAAGGTTATAAAATGCAGAAATTAAGAAGTACACATAAACTATGCAGGTTTTCCCACATGTCAATAACTGCATTTCATCTTCATGTGATTCTATATTGATCCCAAATAAACACCAGCAAAAAACAATTGTCAAGTTTCCCAGAACCAGCTCACTCCCAAGTTTACAGGTAGCTGCCTCCTAATTTACTTCAAAACATTTTGATTAAGAAAGCCACAGAGTATTACCACAACCTTATTACATACAGAACATAATGCATATTCATATATAAAATAGCGGTATTTATGCAATGTATATAACTAAGAAAAAGATTGTTACTATAATTTCAGTATGTGTTAAAATAAATTGAGCTATATGGATTGTAACCAGGTCTAAGCAGTACTTTTTGGTAGTACACAGGTAGTTCCGGAGGTAAGCACAACAGAAATTTTGTAGAAATAATGGAAGGTTTATGACTGCATAAAGACCACTGGAGACCAAAAGGAATAACCAATCAATCAACACACCAACTCAGCCATTCAATGGCTTTAATGATCACAATGAATTAAGGTAAAATCGGAGATCATTATGAGAACATCCAGCTGAAGGGTTAGCATGCATCTAAGTTTTCCCTTACTCAAGCTTTTTTCTTCCTGAAATTCTGATCCTAGAATATTTTATATCTAAAAAACATTTGTCAGGAGTATCCAAATATCAGACACCCTTCCAAAACTGTTGCTATGTTCTGGCTACTGCATGACAGTCAATTTTGGACATGACCACAGGACACACGACTAGGACCTGAGGGTGTAGGAGAACTCTGTTGCCTATACTGTGCATGTACTTCCTGCACACACGTTAGTGATGATGCCAACAGTTTCAGTTCTGTTTGTACTCCCAGGCAGCAATGTGGGACCCACTCTCAGAAAATAAAAGCTGTCAATGTCTGCAGAGTATTCAATGGACTGGTTGATGCATTGCGTATGATCTGGGTCTGTAACCATCACCGCTCTGCACTTATATGCTTTGGTTTTCCTTAAAAACTACTTTGTGTCCTTTCTTTTATGCTTCCAAATTTTGCATCTTAATTTATCTGGTTAGAGGTCTAACAGAGCACTCTTATGACCATAGAAAGTATTCAGAAGTTTGCAAACAGATATTTCAACTTTCCTTCCATTGCCACTTCCAAATGTCAGGCAGTGAGACCATCTGGTACAAAAATTGTTAACAATGATCCATGGCTTTGATTAACAGTAACTGCAGAGGCTCTCTGTCAGTTAAAAGAATAACTGAAGTTCTCTTCAAGATCACTGGTTTGGAAGATGTTTGAGAAACAATATATCTTAGTAACTTATCTAATTCAAGATGTAGGCAGAATATGCTGAGATTTTTTTTTGTGTGCCATGATCTGAAATAGTCACATTTGGGATGATACTCTAATCAAGGCTCAGGAAATAACTTAATCACATGCCTTTGTTGGAAAATCAAACTAACAAAAGATGAGATTGATTAAATTTTAGAAACTCTGTGGAAAATTAAGGCTATTCAAAGTAATTTGGACATAGAACTCTTGAGATTGCAAATGTCATCTTAGGAAAAGTCTCTGTTGCTAGGAAACTATAACAAGAAGATATCTATGGAGTAAAAGTACTTTTGCTATATCAAGAAGAAAATGGCATGATTAAAGAAAAAATGAATGCTAATTAATATAACTAATGGCAAATAAAAACAGATCCATTCAGTAGTAGGAGTGCCAGAAACCTGTCCTGATGGCAAGCTAGCTGCAGTCTTAGCTTTCTTCAGAGAAGATTCTCTAGCTGCCATTCATTCCCACCCCCAGTAAGCCTACCACTTGCTCATATATATATTTATATATCTATAAAAATAAAGGTCATCCTTCTCTTCTCCCGGCCAAGAAATCTCTCATATAATTATTTTCATGGGACTGATTTATACTTCAAAGTAATATTTGGAATAAATTTCAGAACATACAAAGAAATTCTTCTCCTTTGATACAGCTGCAAGATATTTTTGAACTTTATCTGTCTCAGAACAAACCTATTAGCTTATTCTCTGTAGCCCCACAGACCTTGGGCAGTGAAAATGATTGAAACCAAGTAATTCTTTCCTAGCACAGGTCACTGCTTAAAGCCAAGAAGTAAACTGGAAGAGGATTCAGTTTCTTGACACTGATCTGGAAATCCAACAACTACAAACCTATTTTGCTGTTTAGAAAGAGAGCAAATACAGCAGATAGAAAAAAATACTTATCCAAATTTATAAATGTTAGTCAAGATGCTAAATTTCAATGTACTATTCAAGAACATGCACATCACCATCTATTGAAGTCCAGCAGTAACTGAATTAAGCCATAGAATAGTAATTTTGATCATCTTCTATACCATACAGACTTCTTCAGATGAGGTACCCAACTTTTAAAAGTCAACCCACAAAAATATAATGCAACCAATTTGTGCTACTTCATGGAGCTGGTGAAACAAGGGTTTTGTGTGTTGAAAAGTCAGTGAAGAGAGATTAGTTAAAACCAAGCGAATGTTTATTAAAGATATGAATTATCTCAGGGGTTTATTCACTGCTTAACTGTTCATAGACACTGGCTGGCATTGTGAACAGAAACATTCCCAAGTTATTCCAAGACATTAATCCTTTTTTTTTTTTTTCAATAACTCTTATTGATTAAAAGGGAGGGTACTTGTACAGAAGCTAAAGATTTATATAACTGTATCATGCAAGAGGTGTTGTACCAAGTCAATCTAATAATGAAAGGGAGACTGAAGTGTCTTTTGTGTTAAGGGATACCATTCCGGTTCTCTGCTTCAGAAAAATCAAAAAACTCTATATAAAAGCAAACACACGTGAAAGATGGGCTGATAAAAAGGATATCAGTTCTAGTGTGAAGAGATATACAGAGCATGCAAATGGGCCATAAAACATACCCATTCGGGTCTAGAGTATAGAAACTTCAGAAAAAATTAGGTGTATCATATTTCATTACTCTCAGTTGGCATAAGTAAAAGCAGCACAGATTAAACTTTTCTACTGCATTCTCTCTTCATAAAAAGAAAATTGATCAACAAACCACTTATCAAGCCTGAACAATACAAATCTGCTGAATTCAACAGAACTGTTTTGAAAGACACTTGAATAGGGCAAATGACTTACATAAAGATTCTCTGGCTGGTCACCAAGGACCTCCCGTATCAGAAGCAATAACGACTTATCACAGATAAACACCTTGCTAAAATCTTTCAAGTATGCCTGTGAGAGAAGTGTCTGTTGATCTGGGAATGCAGCTAGAGATGTAATGCAGCTCAACATAATAGTGCTTTGAATTAAAATTTTCAACAGTTCCCATGAAGCCAGCTATCAAGGTCTGTCAGACCTAACTGTAATGGTTTTCTACAAAGTGAAGTTCTCTATAGAACTTTATTCATGTGAGAACAGTTACTTTTACAGAGTAATTGCTCCTGTTTAGTATTTATCTAAAACATTTGAGACATATACATATACATACAGGTCATATTTTCATCTCATGTAAGAGATTCAGATTCATGAAGGATATCTTTCAGCTTTCATTTTGACAATGATCTGGACAACAAATGGACAGTTTTTTTCACTGACCGGACAATAAATGTTTGAGGAAGCATCAAGAAATAAGTAAAGAGACATAGAAAAAGATAAGCAGAATATATTTAGAAAGAGTGGTTTCCAGCTGGAGTTAAAATTAAATCTTGGAAATCAGAGGCCTGTTTATCAAAGCAACAAGCATTCCATATCTTACACCATTTCTAGGATTAAGCCAGGAAGAGTTTGAAACAGAAACCTCAGTGCAGATCAAGAGCTGATTACATCATTGTTGGGGAGAGCTGAAATTACTTAAAAAAGAGTTGTTTAAAGCTTTTTCTTATTCTCAAAGGTCAAGTTTTCATCCCAATAATATGCTGGAGTATTTTCAGTGTTTGCAGCATTGTCTTCTAATCAAAATGGGGCTGAATGCTGCAAAGTAAATAAATATTTTTGACAGAACTCTTTTTCTCTTCAATGTAATACTTTTAAACTCAATGAGTACCACAGATGTAACACCTTTAATAGTAGAGGTTTTCACTGAATCTCTCCCATACGGTCTGGAAAATTTATTCCTTGATGAAACTTCTCTTTATACAGCAAATTCCTTTCGTATATTTGACACATCCAAAGGCAATGAATCCTATCACATTCATTAAAAACTCTTAACCTAGAAAATTGTATGGTATTGAACAATGGAAACATATTGTACCCTTACCTAGCATTCCTCCTCAGCATCCTATCTATCTACCTGTAACCCTCATAGGCTCCTTATTAACAGAGCAATCATCTAATCACCATTTATCATCTTTTATTTCTTATAAAACTGTTCCCTAATTGAATTATTCAAGTCAAGAAAAGCAGCTCTTGTAATAGTATCCAGGAGATGAGTAGGCAGTTCATGATAGAAGCAAGTTTGAAATCTGAACATTGGCATATTCATGTTGCATTTGAAAATTTTAACTGAACTTTAGGAACTTTTTCCCAAACTATTTATCAGTTTCTTGATTATTCCTTCTCATGAGTGGTGTGATAATATTTGATAAGATGACTAGTTCTTAGTTCATTGTGTAACTGAGGACTGTATTATAAGGAGAAGAAAAATCCTGTACACATATTTCAAAAATCAACAGTAGGATTCAATAGCAGGTATAACATCAGGAATTAATGTAAAGTGATGCTAAGCAAATTTTATCTCTTTTAATCATGTGAACAGAGACAGCGAAGCAGCAATATTTCATTATTTGTTATGTAAAACTAAGGTTTTATCTAATGCAGTGTAGCCTGAAGCCACACTGTCAAAATAACAAATAGCTCTAAAATCATAGATGCCATCTTTTTGTCAGCCAAATACCACATTAAAGCTTAGGCTTCTTCTGTGTGTAATATCTAGATTCTTTATTTCCTTATGAAAATACAGTTTAAAAGATTTACTTGCATATGAATAAGATAGCTCTATTCAACATTCCTTACTGGTTCTTTTAATCATGAAAATGCCGATTGAACTTAATGGGAGTTTAAGTGAAGAATGTTGATCAGAATACTTGAAGACAGTTTAAACAGTCTCTACCAAGAAATTTTTAGAGGTTATATTCTTCTGGAAGGCCACACAAGGATCTTTAAAATTTTGGAAAAGAGAAAGTCCCGCCTAATTACTTGCAGCAGCAGAAATACATCTGCTGTATGTATTAGTTTACAAATGGCATTCTCAAGGTACTTCACTGCATTTTTTAAGTGAAATACTTTCAAAAATATTTAAAATATAAAATGAACAGAATCAGAATTATGTTGAATTCCCTTGAATTTTAAGCACCTCTGTGTCATGGCTATGTCTCAAAAACTTCGTTTGGATCACTGTAGCAAATTCCCCTTCTCTTACTTCCACACTGTAGTTGGAATATGGTATAAAGCTAATATTGTGATAAATCGGCTCTATTCAGGAGCTAAATGTCGATACTGACTTTGGTGATGCAAGAATTTTATCTCATGCTTACTATGGGATAAAACTTAATGGAGATTAATCTATGCACACAAGGCAAGGAAATGGACTGAGAGTCACTAGCTGTGAGAGCCCTAATGTATGCTTCATAAAGTGGGCAACAGATTAATCATACAAACATATTTTTAAAAATTTAACATGCTACTTGTATATATGTTTACTCACTCTGCTATACAGAGACATTCTGATTATTATGATTGAACAAGATCATGGAGTTATCTGATAGAATTTGATCAACAAAATGCAAGTGCACCATCACCAAAAAGACTTTCAGATTTGGCAAGAAGCTCTCCTTTCCAAATCACTAAGCTAATGTGGACAATAAAAACAAACAAAAATGCCAGCATGATCAAATATGAGAAAATACATAATTTCTGGGCGAAAAAAAGAACTGCACCTTACAAAACTAGCACAAATTCTATTTGAGAACCAATTATTTCACTAAGAAATGAGATTTATTTCCCTATACAACTTCTAATGAGTAAGGACCATTTTAGGATATGATCAATACAAGATTCTAGTTAATCATGTGTCTGTCTTACTAAAGCAACACAAATAGAATACAATCAAACCATCATGCAGTGACAAGTTTTCTGAGGGCTGAATGTGTCTGGTAATACGTAGAATAGGCATGCAAATAAAGATAAAACAGATAGTAAATGCTTTCTTGATTAATTATATCACATACTGATAATGCTTCAAGCTACAGTTCTTGCACAACTGGGAATCAAAAGAACAGAGTTGTTGACAAGTGTAGCTGGAGTTAATGTGATTTCTATAAATAAGAAATAGTGCTGAGTTACATCTATCAACAGTTATCTCTACATGAATATTTCAAAATGTCAAATTGTATACTAGTAACTATCTGTAAGAAAAAACAATAAAAGTCAGAATTTAAAAAACCCACATACTATCTGTATACATTTTACTAAGAATTCCTTTAAAAATCTTGAACTACTGGTCTACCAGATAAAGAAGAGTTGTTGTGTTTACTCTTTAAAAAACAAGCAAACACACACACACAAAAATAATTCCTTAAACTGAGTTACCAGCATTTTTCTTACATCATTATTGTATTCCTTATATCCCAGAAGAGAAGTTTAAGTGTGTATTTTGGGACCAAGGAAAAGACCACAAACACACATAACATAGACCAAAAAAAAAAAAAAAAAAAAAAAAGTAGATTATTTTTGCTGCTGATGAGCAGCAATGATTAAAAAATTCAGCGATGCAGCATAGAGTAATCCTTTAATGACTGTTAAGATTTTATCATCATGTTCATTCTTCATATATGAAAACATGTATGTCCTGTATGACTTACCACCCATCAATCCATCAGACACAAATTTAAACTGCATTACTCAGCTGCTAAAAAGAATAATCGCTGAGATTAATTTATATTTACTATTTATTCTGCAGTGTTCATAGCAAATTTTATAAAGCCCAGAGTTTTAAGAAAGAAAATAACAGTAATCATGGTATGGTCTTATATTTTTAAAAAATTTATTCGATGTAGCCATAACAATATTTACATGTTAACAGTCACAACATACAAAACTGATTATCAGAATGGTGAGAGTCAAATTTTTATCTGCTGCAAATAGCTAGTATACTAAGGAAAATATAAATCCATTTGCCAAACTTGGGGTTTTCTCGACAAATGTGCTCAATTTACTTTAAAGTAAACATTCAGAATGAAATATAGAGTAAATAACTTAATGATAATTTAAGTATAGAAGGTCAGTGCAATATAGTGATCAAAGTAAGGCTCAAAGCTTGATTCATTTTTTTGCATACAGTAATACAAAGACATCATTAAATATTATATCCTATGACAGGAATTATGATTCGGTTGAAAATTCAATCAGGTTTCTTTGTCAGTCTAATAGCAAGAATTTTAACACACTGCTGCTAAAAATCAGTGAAGCATCGTATTGCATTCAAGAAAAAGCTAGATTCTAATTCTCTGTCTGACTGAAAACAACTGAACATATCTCAACTGTTACACGTTACTTTATTTTTCTCTGTACCCCATATAGAATAAATCAAAAAAATAACATTAAAAATGGATTAATGAGAAAACACAACCCTTTTTCCCCCCCAAAATTCCTGTGCTTTTCTTTTTATAGTCTTACACATTAACTTACCCAACAGCATTGCACTCACTGCTAATGAAAAGAAAGCAGGCAGTACAAATCTTCTTAAGCCTCCTGTGGCAAGAAAACTATTACAGAATAAATAGAAGAAAGTCTCTGGAGTCTTTCCCTTGTCTGCTTATTTTACAAAAAGCAGTAAGGATCACACTGAGAAGTGTCAAAGATGAATAAACCACTAGCAATTGGGTTTGTACCCTTTGGGTAGTTAATCCGTCATAGATGATGATTCGACTTTGCCCAAAAAACAGTATGTGAGAAACAATGCAGAATCTACCAGAGGCTGTAGCCAAGCTTAAAATGTAGACAAAGAAACAGTTTGCTTCTAAAGGTTTGCAAGGGAGGGCTTGTCACAGGACATTAATTCAAGCAAGCTGCTGTTAACATCAAACCAGTGCATCTAAATACAGTTAATCTGAAGCTTTTCATGTTACGTTCTATGAGGCGTTTGGCTGCGGCATATTGGAGCCCCTGGGTTTGGTGCCATTGAAGAACAGGAGAGCTCTCTGCTCTTCCCTTTACATTATAATGCACATTTAGTGTCTAGAAAACAACGTGGTAAATGGTGGGGAGGTTTTTCCTCAAGTTTTATTATGAGCTGTAATTGGCATCTAATGCAGCACATTTTAATAAAATTACTCTCCTTGCCTTTCTTGTAGGTAACTTCATATATAAAGGAGTTTTAAATGACAAAATATTAAGAACCTAAAGCTGTCACAAACAGTAGGGGGAGAACCTGGCAATAAGTAGGCAACATTGGATTTTAATGACTACTTTATGAAAAAAGCAAGAAGAATGGTAGTAAATCTGTATTTGTTTTATTCTTTTTTTTCCCCCATAATCTTGTATTCACTGTAGATAGCTGATGAAAAAACCTGATATATGGAATTGGCATTTGTCTTTGACAATTTGCTGCATAGAAATATTGAGTAACTCATGTTCTGTTGAACTGTGTAATGAGATTTTTTTTAAAAAAGTTTAAATATTAACCACAATTCATGAGAACTCCCTTTATGAATAACAGCACTTCACTTACTATTCATTGAAATAAAGGCCCTGTATACTCAAAAACAAAGTATGCATAAATAACTATGAAAATGAATTAAAGTACAGCCTATCTATTATTAACAAGTTTTTATTTGCTAATAATGAATCCTAGTCAAGTGACAGAGTCTCATTTTTTCTTTTCAAAGGTACTCATATTTTGTTTGTATTTCAGCATGGTGTCATCTGAATCACAGATAATATTGACAAGAATAGCATATTTCTTTCCCTCTAGCTTATCTTAAAAGACACGGAAAATGCCTCTTAGTGTTAGGTTAGTCACCCACGCTTTCTATTCATCCTCCTTTCTCCTTTGCATGACTCTCAGCAATTCATGTAATACTTTCACCCCTTTCTGTTGATAATAATTGTATTTGTCTGGGCGAATAATCTATTCACGATTTCCATTTCCATCGGTTCTTCGACATTTCTATAGAACAGGGCTGTGCCTTTACCTGCCACACTGTCTTACCATAAAAGTATGTCATGAATATTTAGAGAAAAAGCACAAGCAGAAATTGGGTCAAGCATAGATATTTTTATAATTCAAAACTGATCTCTCTATAGAGTTCTTTACAATAAGTCTCATCTTGCAAAATTTTTAATTCATTCCTGAATCATTCATTTTTAATTAATCATGTTACATATGACAAATCTCAGAAATATGGAAGATTAAGTTTTTCCAGTACACAAAGGCAAGAGAATTACCTAGTTGATAGCCAAGACAAAAAAGAGGACTACTGCTCTGGCACACAAGAATACTATGGGAACGCACTTACTCAAATGTTGGTCAAAATGTCAATTAGTGCAAGAATATTTTATGATGACAACTGATGAACTATAAATAGGAAATCCTTACATCATAAATCACAGCCAATTGAGTGCCAGACAAAAAGTAATTAAATTTCAGTCATTATTTAATGTCCTTATAGCAGAGTATGAGTGGCAAAGCTTATTGCAAAAGAAGTTCAACTATGCTGTAGTACAGCAGAACATGCTAGGGAACAGATTCCAGCACCTTTGCACTGTTGAAATAGCTATTTACTCTAAGCTATACCAGTCACTTAAGCCCTTCAAAGCAAATCACTTGTGACCATCTCTCTTTGGTGCTAGAATAACACAATTTGCCCTTTCTATTACTTTCTACATAACTCCTTGTGATGGGCAATCTATCTACAAACCACATATTCACTGGAGATATCTGATAACAAAAACATGGAAGGGAACATAGAAAATAAGTAAATCATGCTATTCTAATATCCTAAATATAATTCATTGTACAACATCTTGTACTCCAAAAGTTTTTAAGGGAATAAAATAACAATCTAAAACTCAGATAAACTCTATTAAAAATTTTAAAAAAATCTGTCACCAATTTATGCCGCTGAACTGGACTTAATCTGGATGAAGTTTGAGTTTGGAAATGAAAGAAGTTTTAGATCGTATTCTTCCTCAGTGTAAACAACAATATGGGACATACCAGGAGGAGTCTGGAGTCCTTCTAAGAATAATCTACCCGCTGTAACAGAGCTTGAAACAAAAATACAAGGATATTTTTACTAGGACTTTAAAAAAATCTATAAATTATATGTTTTCTAACCCCATCCTGAACACAGCCTGATGAAAGAATAAACTAATTCATATAGCTTTTCTGTGCAATCTTCCTGTAGCTAATTAATTCTGTCTGCTAGCTTCTCAAAAGTAGAACAGTGATACTCTAAGGAGGACTCATTTTCAGAAACTTAAATCTCCATGTGCTTAGTGGCCATGCTACTTCCTCCAGCTCTTTGTAGTCGGAAGAGCCTTCTGTGAATGTTAGCACTAAACAACAACTGTCCTGCTGTTTGGGAAAGAATCCATAACGACCCTGGAGGCAAGAAAAAAAGAAAGGACCACAACAAAGAAAAGTAGAAAATAGCTAAAGTGGTTTTCATTATTATTATTTTCATTACTGCTGAGCAGGGCTCTCACAGCATCAAGGACTTTTCTGCTCCTCACACCACTCCTCTGGCAAGTAGACCGGGAGTGTACAAGAAGATGGGATTGGACACAAGACGCAACAGCTGACCCCCAAATGACCCAAGGAACATTCCATACCATATGGCATCACACTCATTGCATAAAAGCTTCAGAAGAAGAACAAAAGGAGGTATGTTCAGAGTAGTTTTGTTTGTCTTTCGAAGTAGCCGTTATGCATATTGGATTCCTGCCCTCCTGGAGACTGCAGAACACCTGCTTGCCCATGGGAAGTGATGAATGAATTACCTGTTTTGCTTTTCCTTTCTTATGTGTGCGGCTTTTGCTATTAAACTGTCTTTATCTGATCTCGTGAGTTTTCTCACTGATATTCTTCTGATTCTCTCCTCCATCACAGGGGAGTGAGTGAGCAGCTGTGTGGTGCTCAGTTGGTCCCTGGGGCTTAGACACAATTTTTTGCAAGATGTTTTTAAGGTAGTGGCTTACAGGTAATTAGCCATTGTGTAATTTTTGTTTGCAAACCTATGAATGTTATTTCAGTATAAACATGCAGAATGTATTTGACTTAAATCCATACACTAGAAATTCATTATTCTTGCCAGTAGATGATACCACATGCTTAGATTCACTTTTCACGTTTTTGCACATTCAGATCAGTTTTGTAGTTAACGCACAGACTCTCTGTAGCACTAAGGAGGAACACAAAATTCCTTCAGCATTATATCTAAAATTGCATCAGATTTCTGGAGTCTAACCATTGAAGTTGTCCTACACAAAACTCTGAAAGGATATTAGCCCAGTGTAAACCATGTTTGGAATAATGTATTTAATAAGATGGTGAGATTAGCTGTCTCTATTCTACATACAAGTAGGTCTCTATTATTCATACATGTATTCAGATAAAGGCAGAATTTTGTGGTAGGGCTGTATCTCAGAAACAAAAAGTTAAAAAAGATCATCAAGCGAGAACCCAAAGAGGGACAGATATTCAGTTGATTCAAATAGATGGAGAGTATTAAATCAGTAAAGCTGCTATTCTCTTTGAGCCCATTTATCCAAAATAACACAAAAGCCCCTTCATAGGCAGGACCACTAAACAGGAAGTTGATGAGACTTAAAAACCAAACCTCTAAAGGTTTTGTTTTTAAAAATATAAATAATTTACCAACAGTTAGTTAGAGCTGCTTTTTCCAAGATGAACCTCAGAGAAGATGAATTAAATAAATGATTTTGTATGCATTAAGGAGTCAGCATTTTATTTTCAGTATGTATTTAACAAAATTAAGGAAGAATGTGAACAAGAAAAAGAAAAAGGGTTGGCAATACACTGATGTTGGTTCTCTAGCAAAGATTTAAAGGAAAGAACAAATTACATTTGAAATTAACAATTTTAACAAAATTAACAATTTTACATCATCTTTCATACGATAAACACAATATGACTAAAAACAGCCTCTAGTCAATTCTTGTGTGGGTAACAATCTTCAAATTATATGTTTACTATACATTTCTTGGAATGCACCATCTAATCAATGTTTTTGTTTCATCTATAAGTTTCTTGAGGAAACTTGCCTGTTCTCTAGCAATAGACTAGATAATTATGTCCTTACAGTTTTTAGCAACCTGAAACGATTGTAGAGCATCTGTTAGGACCCAGTGTTTCTCTGATTTTATCAACACACACAAGGCCAGTGAACAAATGTAGTAGCTTGAAACCGAACTTTAAAATATTTGTATATTGCCTAGCTCAAGCTGTTCTTTGGGCTTCTTGTCCCAGTTCCAATTTCAGGAAAAATAAATTCAAAGGCAAAGAAACGGAAAGACAAAGGAAAATAGTTTCTTCACCATGAGGACATCCCATCACAAAAACTAGAGTCCAAGTCTTTCAGCTTACATTTTATATTCAGAATTGACAGCAAAAAAACTAAAACCTGTTTGTCTGTTAAAGCAGCCATGTAGGTGGGGCTGGTAAAGATGCCCTATCTTTTTCTCAGTCCCATAAACTTTTATGTATATTTTAGCCTAACATTTACACTGATACTCTCCATGCTTTCTCATTCTTGAAAGATGACTTCTTTTAAAATTTCAGAAAAGACACATCAATCACTTCCAATCACAAGGGTAGTTACTTTACTGAAATAATTTGACTATTTCTTTCTTCAAACTGTATCTACTTCCTTGCATTCTGATTGACTATACATGTCTGATTTGCAGAAGTTAATTTTTAAATAACTGCATAATGTGCTATTTCTTTTACTGTGATTGCCTAAAACCTATCATTAGCCAATCAAAGAGCAAAGATCCGTACAATCACTCTGAGATATTTTTCAGTAACTGCTCTGTGAATATGTAATTTTCCTCCAATATGCAGATGCTACAAACATATTCCCAGGGCCCTGATTGGACCTATGGTTCAGAATTTTAAAGTAATTATCCATGGTTCTACCCAAACTTTTTTATTCCTCAAAAATCTAAAAGCTTTAGAAAATGAAAGATGGTAAAATTAACAGGGGGAGGAAACTTGAAACAAAACATAAAAAGAGGATTTCCATGCTCAAACATTAGAAGACTCTATTAGAAGAACTCTAAATTCAGGGTCTCAGTTACAAAGGATAATCACCGTGATTCCTGCACAACAGCCACCAGCGCACATGAAAGAACAGAACATAGCTTAACCCGTCCTAAAGCTGATTCTCTTAACAAAAACAATTAAAAGTCTATAGAGAAGCATACTTTCAAAATATGTTAGGTATCCTTCAGGTCCAAAATGAATGTAGATTTTACCAATGACTTTAACAGAAAGACTAATATAACTTTTCCTTCTTTACTCCTTGCAAACTGGCTCAAAGCAACTGTCGTTCTGTGTTGATATATTGTAGTATTTTATTAGAATATATATGACTGTGTGGTACCAATTTACTTGTTATTTCTATCTAGTAGAAGGAATATCTCTAATGCTATTCTATTAGTCATTATCAGTTTTTGCTAAAAGCATAGATACCTACTGGAAGTTAAAAGCAATATTATTTTGGTATTGGGCCACTCTATGAATTTGACACAAATCCCAAACTCTTTTGAGTGCAAATATTTTATTGAAGCATAAATAACATATTTATGTACCATGTTTCATTTAGCATTATTCTAAGCATATATTAAAGCTATTAAACAGATTGTTTGATACAATAAGGGAAGAAATAGATAGGAAACCCTGACTATTAATACAGTGTTGATGCCTACATGGAACAATCTGATAAAATACTCAGATTAACAACTTCAGATCGCCTGGAAATTTTACAAATAGTTACTGGTATATACAGTGACAAACAACATTAACAGTTGAAAACGTGTGAAAGTGAGCATTTACATATCAGGCCATAAGCACTTGAAGAACTGTTTATAGGGAAACACCGTGACAACCTAGAATAATGTAGTTACTGTTTCCAAACCCATGATAACTATCATTCCACAGGCAGAAGATCCAAACCGGAAGAGTGTCATAAAATATTACTACTTTTAAGGTAAAATTAATGAAAATCATATTCCTGGGTTTATAAAATATTCTGCTTTCAGAGCTAAGAACAAGCATAATCTATTATTCCCCAGAGCCATGAACTCTGACAAACGTGAAAGAACTTCTGATCTTAATGTCACAACACACAGATACACCCATCCTAGGAACAAAAAGTACATCTGCTTACACTCCTGGTTAGCAATAAGTCTGGGTGAAATACCTACAAGAACCCTCATAAACTGAAATGTCTGAGATTAAATCCAAAGTTTTTGATTAGGAATGTAGATCTAGAAATTACAGCTCCACCTAAATACATGTCATCTTTTGAGAAGGGAGAGAGGGACTCAGCAGCGTATCATAACAGGTAAGTATATACATAGGTTCATGATTCTAAAACAACACATTACAGATATCTTAATTTGGAAGAAGCTTTAGCACATTTGAAAGGTAATTTTTAATACTTATTAACCATTTCACAACTTATCAACCTTTGAAAATGAAGGCAGAACTTTCTAGCCTATGTGCAGAGTAGAACCAAACACTAGAACGTTCCAAAGTTATTTTTGTTAGTTTTCAGGTGAGTATCTCTTCTCCAACAGGAACATTACTAAAGCTAATGGCTACAGCAAAGCTGGAATACTCATTGATTTACTGTGGAATGTAACTTGGAATCTAATTCAAAGCCTAATTTGGAGCCTAATCTTTACATTCTGATTCTTTCGATGAAATAGAATTTGTGTTTTTCATCCAGATCTCACCTGGTTCTGCTTGCCTTGAGACAGAATCATGCTGTTCATTATGGAAAAGTGAAGTGTCTAAAAGCCAAGTTAAACTGGTAGTCATGTCATTTAAACACTTACATTTGTAACTTGCTGAAAGTCAAGTACTTACTGAAGTTTAAACTAAAAAAAGAAAAAAAAAAGCGTGTTTTTTTTGTTGTTGTTGATTTGGGGTCAAGAGGAAATGTATTTAACAGCTTCACTTGCACCAGCTGCAGTTGTAATTTGTCATGTTTTAAGTTTCTCAAAAAAGGAACTATTTACTGTGCTGACTATTTATGCTTAAAGCACCACTTTTGCAGTGTTTCTGTAAAATACAACAGCCTTTACACACTTTTGCCTACATCTTAAGCTTCATCTAGTTTTCTAGTGAAAATACGATTTAAAGACTGACATCAAGCAGAACTGGAAGAAATCTTGTTTCCAATCTCTCAAAACAGTTTTCATGAGATATAATATACATCGTATCACATAAGGAATAGAATCTCAGAAATCATTTTGACCTTTATTGCTTTGAAAAAGAAGAATTTGTGTGTTTGCTTGGACTCCATTTGGTATACAGTGTCAGAGGCTGACTAACACCATAGTTAAAATAGTTTCAGTTATTAAAGAACCATTCTGGTACAGTTAAAAAACCTTACACAAATCTGTTTGTCGGGACGATACTTACTAACACTTTAAAGAGGATGAATTGAAAAAAAATTCACAATTTTGAAATCTTTAGAGGAAAAATTCGTACTACATACTGTGGTAACTAACTAACTAAATAAATGGAGAGAAAATCTGTATTCAGTTTTGGGGCACTCACTACAAAAAAGACACTGGGCTGCTGTAATGTGCCCAAAGAAGGGCAATGCAGCTGGTGAAGAATCTAGAGGACAAGTCTTATGAGGAGTGGTTGAGGGAGCTGCGCTTGTTTAGCCTGGAGAGAAGGGGGCTCAGTGGGGACCCCATTGTTCTCTCAAGCATTGGGACAGGCTATCCAGGGAAGTGGTTAAGTCATCACCCCTGGCAGTGTTCCAAAAAACATGTGAATGTGGCACTTAGGGACATGGTTTAGTGGTGGACTTGGCAGTGCTGGGTTAATGGCTGGACTTGATCTTAGGGGTTTTTTCCAACCTTAACAATTATGATTCTATGAAATTAAGGTAACACCAGCATATAAATTGCACTCCAGTGCTTACACTGCACATATCTCAAAAAAAGCATTAGGACTGGTCAGTTCCTCTTATGTGGCCTTTTCTGACACTCATGAAAATTGACATTCTGTGATGTTTGCAAACCAAAGTAAAGTTCTTTGTAATGCATCTCCTAACTACATGGTATGTGACAGCTTCACCAGTAATACCTTTATTTCTGTATCTGGGTGCATGAAAGAGTTTTCCTTTTAATCACAGCAAGTGGGCAAGTTCCCAGTAAAGAAGGAAGAAAATATAGCAGCATACAATACAATAACACAACTATTATTTAGGCCAAACACAAATAAAACCCAACAGCATAAGGAATATTCTTTTTCCCTAGTAAAAAGCTGATTTTTTTTCGTTTTAAAGCAGAAGGAACATGGCAGAGGATATGGCCTCTTGTTCTGGCAATGACAATATATAGAATTACATCAGGGGTCCTTTCTATTATATTATTTGTGGTCATCTCTACTCTTTCATAACCTCATCTGATCCACAAGGTTAATGGCAGTCTAACTAATTTATCCCATCGCATCCTCCAGGCAGATTCAATCTGAACTTGAGTTCACAGACTGTAAAATTACTGTTATGTTTTTAATATAAATGGAAAAGTGTATGTATTCTGGAGAAAAGGTACTCTTAGGACTTCATCAATAAACATGTTATGAAGTTTGCAGTAACACTAGCCGCATTCTAGCACTTGATGAGCTACTGAAAACACTGGCCCGTCCTGTATTTTTGTCTCCTCCACCAGATGTGGTTCTCTATAAATGGTGCCATTTTATGTTTCCTATCTTTTTATATTGCTATGATTATGCAAATTCTATTTAGACAAAATGAAAATCCTGCGATTGTGTCAAAACAACACTACTAGATTTTAAAACTATTCTATCCCAAAGAACATTTAAGGACATAACAATAATATGTAAGATTTTTCACCTTGAAATGAGTCTAATATTCTCTGCCAAGTTGAAAAAATCATGACATGAAGTCGGTGTTGCAAATTTATTGTATATTAAGTGCTTTCCTTCTGTTAGCTACAAGACATTGAGTTCACTATTGCTTAAATAAAAATTAGTATCTCTCCCCTTTTCTGATTCAGCTGTTATCACTTATTGTGATGAAACCTGTAAAACTCTTCTAGCAGGAATGTTTTTTTTGGTGCAACTGATACAAGGAAAAGCATTTACTAGATTAGTTAGAACACCAGAAATGATCTTTCAGGTATCTGATGAAATTATCTTCAGATTTTTACATTTTCATTTCTAATTCAAAATTATTTGTAGTGGTTAAGTGCTGAGGCATTTATAAGATGCACTATAATCTACCACTCTGCACCATGCTGTAATTCTCTCCGAACATTTATTCTCTTCAATTTTTTTATTTTTAAAAAGACGAGCATTATTCTCCCCTCCCTCTCCCAGCATCAACACCACAAATATTCTAGCACCTCTTATATAAAAATCACTCCTATTTCAACATGATAAGTCTACTGGAATATGATTTTCAGACCTTGTAGTTAATCTGAAAACAAAAATAAAAACAAGACTCCTTTGTCCTCTGTTTTAGTGAAGAGTTCTTCAAGGTGCAGTCAGGAGTTCAATAGGCTGCAGAAAGCTCATACTCTTGCAGGACTGAATCTTTAATGTGGGTCTCTTGGGAGTGAGTCTATAAACAAAGTCAGTTTCTGTTTTGAACAGGCGCAAATTATATTGTATAATTTGAGACATAGCATCAACAAGACAAGGAAAAAGAGAAGTATGATAGTATGAGAGTGGGAAGAACCAAACTAACTGTGATTGTCTGGCATAGTAACACAGATACACTTTGATGGCTTTCAACTTCTTGAATGTTCAATAGTTCATTTAGAAAAAAACTTCCTATAAACAATCCTTCCAGAACTCCAGAAGGTGTTGAAGAAAAAGACGGAGGAGGATCAGAGTTAATATTTTAACTCTGAGATGACACTTCAAGCTGAAGCACTTCTTGCATCTAGATACAGATATGTCTAAAATGGAGAGAAACATCCAAAGTGGGTAGAACTATGCAAATTAATAAGCAAATAACAGACAAGAGCAGACAGAGAATATCAAATTTTTGAGAAAAAACAAACAAAACAAAACAAAAACTTCATAATGAAGATGAAAAGCTTGAGTAGGAATCATACTAAGAGATCGGCTTCATGATTAAAATAGAGGCAGATGTAGTAGTTGAAGGAAGAGGCATTAATATCTGTGCCTGAAGATGAAAGGGTTGCAACATTAAATTAAAAGACAATAAGGAATGCATGTGGGGGTGGAAATAAAGGTTGGGATTTAGAATCTTTCAAGTAAGTAACACACAAAATAACACAGAATTAACAAAGTTGGAAAAGACCACAGAGATCATCAAGTCCGAACTTTTACCGAACTTAACAACATACCCAGCACCAATCTAACATCTAAACCATCTAAACCATGTCACTAAGTACATCATACATATGAATAGTCTCAAAGAATATTTAGTAACCATGCAATTCAATTTGGGGGGGGGGGGGGGGGGGGGG